>CM053615.1:11253585-11275017 GCA_028646535.1 Procyon lotor
GGAAGGCTTGCTTCCAGTGGAAGACAGGGTGAGTAGCTCAATTTCACCACTCAACAGCTATATGACTTAAACAAGTTATAGTAATTTCTCCATTGTTTACTAGCTTCACATGCAAAATGGAGATTTAAATTGTGACTACATTTAAGCTGTTTTGAAGATTAAATTACATTGATAATATGACTTATGAATTATTACATATATTATAATGTAGGCTGTGATCAAAATTAAATATTATATAAATATGTAAAATATCTGATATATACATATTAAACATTTAATCAATGTTAAATCAATAATGTGTACCTCAAGCTCTTAAAACAGAGCCTGACACACGCTAATGTTGAAGACATGCTCACAATGATCACTGTCACCTAACTGTAATGTAATATTTTGGTAGGGTCTGAAATAAGAACCCAGGATGTTGTTTATTCATTAAAAATGCTAACTTTGGGAGAGAGTAAAACGTGCCTTTTAGATTTCTAGACTTTTAAAAAACACATTTATTGTATAACAAAAACAATTGAGAGTAACTTAAATTTAAATACTTCATTTTCTAATTAAAAACTGCTCATGGGTTATATTGACTGCAAACAGGGTAAAGAGAGACGGTTTTCCAGACAGCAGCCTGCAGGCTATGACTGAGTGGATGCCCATGATCCCAGGCTGTGCACTAAAGCTCTGACTGTTTTGTGTCAAAGCAAAAGAGTAATTGACATGCTAGGAAACACAGGCTGAAAAATGACCTTGATTTTCACTTTGTCCCTGACTCAGCAGGATAGTTGATGTTGTTATCCTTTACCTGGTTGAATAAAGACCATAAAGAACTATTTTAAAACAAATCAACAACATCCTCATGGGAATATGCTGAGCAAATATCTCATATATGCATATTACTCCTTTTTAGTGTTTTAATTTCAAGGATGGATATGAACAAATATAAATGCAATTGCTCAGTGATTGTCTCCATTCTAAATAAAATGCTATAAATTATACATACACATACACACACGCACATACATACATTTTTTTGTTTAAAAAAAAAAAAAACCCCATAGACTCAAAAGTCATTCTTGTAATATGCCCTATTCCACCTAACAAAGATACCCAAATCCTATGATCTGATACTTTAGATGTTTTTGGTTTGCACGGTGAATTTAATTATGTTTTTTAAAATTTCTTTTTCTCACCAAAATGTAGTGTTTCATGACATTTTACTCATTGCATTATATGCCATGGAACAGAATTCTTAGAGGTAACATTATAATGGGGCTTTTCTACAGTGAGATTACAGACCTGAAAACTCATTATCTTAAGGCCTTTCCTCACATTAGCCAACCAAATCTGGCATATATCTTTATATATTCTGACCTTGTTGGCATCATCTTATGTTTTTGTGGTCACCGGGTGCTGCTTCTAAAGTCTGCAGCTAATAAATTATCGTTGGATTTCCTGCTTAGGCAGGATCTGTGTTAACATATCAGGTAGAGGTAGAAGGTTTATTTTAACATTAGTCGAAACTTTGTCAGGTGGTATCAAACAGTATTATTGTCACTGCATATGATGCAAACTACAGTAAGTTGAAAATAATCATGCTGTTAATGTAACTAGCACATCTGAGAGTCAAAGTAGTTTAAATTTTTTAGTTAAATTTTTGTCATGGCATCTATTACCACCTTTACTATAGCAATGTTTTATTCTTCCTTGGAGAGCAAAAAAAAATAGGACATTAAAATAATAAATTTAATATTTTTCATGAATCTTAGGAACTAACATTTGAAAGAGCATTTGAATGGATAGTTATTAGGCATAGTCTGCTAGCATTCATGGAAACATCACACATCATTTAGACTAAGAGAAGCATATTTGAGAGGCAGAGGGCTCAGATCTAAGTGGCAAGTAGGTGTGAAACAAAGGACCTACTAAATGCTGAAGTAGAGACTATGGCCAACAGGAGAGTTGCCTCTTCTAAAGGGGCAACTCCTATTTAGTTGTTATTACCATACAGAAATGCCGGCTCCGTATGGTCAAGTCATCCAATTTCTAATAAAAGGAAATTAGATTCTGCGTGAAATCATTTATATTTTTAAAATTAGCAATGAATTAAAGAATCAAACACTGTGGTGCTAATCAAAGCAAACAAGATGAAGTTATTTATGGCCATCTTAAAGTTTATAGGTTACCAGTTATTCAACCTTTTGAGAATAACATGTTAATATTACCAATGAGGTTACCAATGCCCAAAGAAGTTCAGTAACTTCCCCAAAGTAATGAAACCACATCACGGTAACTCAGGCAATCCCAAGTTCCTATCTTCTGCCCATGTGACTTTATTATATTTACCTCACCATTCTGTGATATAATTTATAACAAGATATAGTCAACATGAATTAAGTAATTTTGTGTTTGTGTCATACACTAGTGTTTCAGTTATGTATCATCATATACATTGTGCTAAGTTCTCGCACTTTACCTCATTTAATTCTCCCCATGAGCATCTCTGTACTAGGAAGGGAACCTGGGAACTGAGTTCTTGCATATTGTGAAACAAAAATAAATGAGTGTTATGCAGAGTACAGAATTTTAAAAGTTTAAAGCCTAGGATTTGTTCTTTTTTTAAGATTTTTTTTTTTTTTTTTGAGCGAGAAATAGAGTGAGAGAGAAAGCACAAGCAGAGGGATGGGCAGACTGAGAAGGAGAAGCTGACTCCCCGCTAAGTAGGGAGCCCCATGCAGGGCTTGAGCCCAGGACCCTGAGATCATGACCTGAGCAGCAGGCAGATGCTTAACCAACTGAGCCACCCACACACCACTAGGATTTGTTCTAATATGCCGTTTAAGTGAAAGGTTGGTATATTTTCTTTTCTATTTTAAAGCAGAATTTGGTAATTATCATTGTATTAACATACTGAAAGCTTCTGCTATTTTTCAAAGTATTTTTATGCCTGTTATCTAATTTGCTTTGATGACTAAGGGATAACCAAGCAGAGGCAGTTAGGGTATCTCTCCCTCTTCCTACCCTTTTGAAACTACATTCACATATTTTTTTTTTATTGTCTTCTCTACTTAAGTATCTATCATTTGTGTGCTTCTCTAGTAAATAACTTTACTCTTACTTTTTTCATCATTTAGACAATTCCTCAAGTTTTCAGTTAATTTTCTATCCTGCATTTTCTTAACTCCATTGTTTTTCTATCGAATTACCTTAAAACTAAGGAGAGGGAAAAAATAGGAAAATAAATGTTCCCTAAAATAAAACAACAGTACAGAATGGTTGGTAGCATAAAGGCATTAGGCAATATAAAATTACACTGCACTGTTGTCAGAACTATGGAAATGTTAGGATGTGTTCATTTGACTCAATCCTGCTATATAAATGTCTTTTGTTTCCTAGAGTATGAATCAAGTGTGCGCAGAAATACTAGCTTCAGAGTCACAACCTCAGAGCATAGAACTGTATCTCATAATCTGCTTTGAAAATCACAAAATTTGCTTTATGGCACACAATATACAGATGCTACTGATAAATACTCAAGGTATTGTAACAGAATTAGCCAACATAATGTTGAGGGTCTTCCCATTATGAAATCACTTGCTATTCATTCAAGTATTATGCTTCAAAATGACTTCATCCAATATTCAAAAATGTCATATGGTCTTCCATAGGTGTTCATGGACATTTAAATTAAATTGCTCTTTTCCTTTTTTTTGATGACAACTGAATGCAAAATATATCTGTCCAAACAGTACCTACCAATCCATCTGGTATATTGGCACAAATGCCATTCTGCAGCATCTGGGATACTATAATCAGGTGACTTGGATGATAGAAAGCCTATGGAAACCCGTATCCTCTTATAATTATGAGTCATTTCAATTGATACAATCTACCCATCAAGAAAATTACTTAAAATTTTCAAACAAAAGGACACGGAAGCACAGAATTGAATTGTTTTAAGTTAGGATTCCAAAAACAGGCATCTAAGATGAGATATTAACCAAGTCTTTATATCTCCTTTGGATTTCATGGGCAAACCACCATCACCATTGTTGTGCTTTATTCCCTAAAATGCCAAACTGTAAATAGGGACCTTTGAGCTAATATTTTTATTTTTTAAAATCTTAGCTGGCACTTTGATAAAGAGCATTTTTATTATGTTATTCCTGTCCCAGGAGATTTATATACCTGTCTTTGCATCTGTTAGAAACTAAGGACTGCACCTGTAAGAGAGTGTGGGCTAAGTAGTTGCATGGCTCTCATCTGCTTTTGCCTGTTCACGGTTATTTCATCCTCCCCCTACAATATGCACTTTTTAAAAAAGTTATCTTTATTTCCTCCATGGCTTTATTTATAAGGGCATCTTTCTTCTTCCTTGGACAATAAGTTTCATTAAGGTCAGTGATCTTATGACCTTAATACTAGGAATTATCTTAGACAATAGGAATACTTAGGAATACTTAGATTGCCTACCCAGATCTTGGCATAGTAATTGAATGTAGTACATCCTCAGTGGCTTGAAGACCAAATAGGATAAAGATATTCTAAAATGTTAAGTATTAAGAGTAATGAGCAAACTGGGGCTCAGTATAATTTTAACATTTTAACTAAGATGTAAAACCTGATGGTTTCTGAAATGAATAAACATGGAAGCTTACTTTTTCGCAATGTTATAGGCTTTGTGCATGTTTAAAAGCATTAATTTGTTCTTAGATTTCCAATCTCTATTTTGAAATAAGCTGAAGAGTCTCAAACCCTTAACCTTGAAATAAGGTTATGTGTATTGCTTTCCAAAGTCAAAGTATAAGGATGTATCATCATTGTTAGAAATAAAGTCAAAAAATTATGTACGACCTTGTGAATGGAACTAGAAAACTTAGTGAAGACTCAAGATGATTCCCATTATTACTGAAGTACCTGCAGGTATCCACAGAAATCTTTGGGTGACATTTTACTAAATTCAGTAAAATAGAAATCTGAGTTTTACATATTACAAAGAAGTGTAATTCAAATTTACTTGTAACAAATTTTCAAAGATATTGAAATAATAATATAGAGCTCATAGCTCTTTGAATGATCTACCAATTCTATTTCTGACTTTATATTATTGAGAAATTCTCCCACATGTGAACAAGGAGATAAGTATTATATAAGGATATTATCAGGAATAAAATTTTTAATAATAAAAAAGTTCAATCTTCATCATTAGATAAATGCATAAAATTTAGTACATGTGAAATGGAATAGTATACAGCACATACAAGCAGTCAATTCAATCCATGTAAGAGATTTCAAAACGTTAATATTGAGTTAAACTATAATATGTGGAATGACAGATGAAGGTTGAAACTATTTATGTAATATGGATATGCAAACACAAAAAACCCAATATTACTTATGAGTATGCACACATATAATATGCATGTAAATATGAATTATTTAGCATTTAAAATGGATTGGAAGGGTTTAAGTAATAATCATGGTAATGATTCTCTGGAAAGAGGGAGGGAGATTAGGATTTAGGGAGGCAATAAAAAGAGACTTAGATATACTGTATCTATTTGTCTGTCTGCCTATCTTTATATTTAAAAAAGACCAGAAAACTATACAAATACGACAGTTAATTCTTGGTCACAGGGATATATGTTTATTATATTTTTCTTCTGCATTCTTGTAATTCTAAAAAACAAAAGTTTTCAGAAATTTTAGAGTTAGTGCTACTACTTCTATATAAATTATTACTATTTTTTCTCAGTTACAATTTAGAAAAGGATCATCAACAGTTAAAAAGAACCAAGCAGGGGCACCTGGGTGGCTCAGTGGGATAAGCCTCTGCCTTTGGCTCAGGTCATGATCTCAAGGTCCTGGGATCGAGCCCCGCATCGGGCTCTCTGCTCGGAGGAGAGCCTGCTTCCCCCTCTCTCTCTCTACCTGTCTCTCTGACAATTATGACCTCTCTCTCTCTGTCAAATAAATAAATAAAATCTTTAAAGAAAAAAAAAAAAAAAAGAACCAAGCACAGATTAGTCACATCCTGAGTCTAGAGTCATGAAAACATCTTTGTATCAACCTATGTCCAGACCAACATTGCTAATGTAACAGTTTGGCTTTATTTAGTAGAGGTGATAGACTCAGATATGGTAATGCTTTTCCTGCAACTCAGTAAGTCATTAAATATTTATAAAAGGTAAATTTCAGTGTCAAGAACACTTTTTCTAAATGGCATAGCAGACGGGAGGCCTGAACTCTTGTTCTAACTACGCTTTTAATCCCTACTCTGGAAAATGGGACCAGTCACCAATGATTTGTCAGCACACCTTTCGACTTACAGGATTCTGCTTTCCTGTAAGACTTAACAAGGCCCATAGTAGATCTATTCCACTAACGTCCGTGTCCAGGTTGTCTACACATTTCCCTAGAATTTGGTGTGAAGTGAGAGAGCCGAGGACATATATACTAAGTAACCGTTGTAGACCTAACATTTCATAGATGTTTCTTATTTGGTTCTTAAAACATTCCTTACAAGCAAACACCGTTTTCTCCATTGCCGCAACAAAGGACTGGGGTTCATGGTGGCCAAGTCATGATTAGAATATAGACACTGTCTAACTCCCATACCTACTTATTATATAGGAAAGCGCATTCAGAGCTCACATTAAAAAATTTGGTTACTAGAATTCACAGAGTGATTTAAATGTTTTGGTACAGTTGTTACCATCTTACCCCTCACAATTTAGCTGCCTAAGAAACAAGGGTGACATAGTTAAGGATTAAGTAGATGTTTGCTAACGGAGACTTTGAGTTTGTATTAAAAAAAATAGGATATCTATATTCAAGTGATTTGACAGATCCTTCACCTCTACTCTGTTGAGAATCAAATTTAGAGAAAAAGGTTAGAGGCATGGCACTTTAAACACATTATCATCATCTAGTGACTGGAAATAGGTAAATGACAAGGTGACTGAGCAAATGCTAGGCCTCCCAGTTCAATGAAAGCTGATAGCTATTTTGCATACTTTTGCCCACCATTTGCCCAAGCCAAGGGAGCAATTGATGTCGTAAGTATTGTTTGCTTGGGTACCAAACCACATACATACCTATTCCTCCTGTTGAGTGTAATTGAACCTCATTTGATGGGCAAAGTGGGGAAACAGTTCAGTAAACCTTCTGGGACTCGTCTGTACAATTACCTTCAAAGATAACTTTACATGGAGAAAGGTAAAATTATGGCAAGAGAATTGGGTCAGTTCAAGTAGTTGGTTTTGGGAGCAGGTAAAGTATTTAAAGAAGCAAAATAAAATAATAATTTAACCATCTTTGAAAGAGGGCCATTTGGGAAGTTTTTAATTTGATGTCTACATAAATTCCTTACAAGCATATTATAAAACCTTTGATGTGACTGTTTTAGCTCAGAGTATAGAGATACATACGGTTTTCTTTTTTAACCATTTGCACATTTAGCTAAGTAAGAAACATTTAATAGATTTAGAAGATTTGTATTCTAACTGTTCACCTTGTTAAACCATGTTGTAAGTTTTCCAATGCTATATGATTTAAGGGTTCTTTTTTAATTTTAATTTTTTCTTGAAAAAATAGGGTTATTAAAAGTAGCTACTTGCCAGTGACTAACCCAGCATGCAAAACATATTTGTCTTGGATGGTTCCCAATCCAATTAAGTCAGAATCCCTGGGGATCAAACCCAAGCAATTGGTCTTTACAAATCATACCAGGCATTGCCAGTCCTAATGTGCAGCCAACATAAAGAACCACTGATATATTCATCATTGCACTGACCATCTGAAGCTGGCTACCTTGCTAGAGTTTATAACACTCCTATTCTCTCCACAAGTATCTCCAAACAACTGACTATATTATACTGAAAATATAAGGGGAAGATCAACTAAACCAATCTGAGAACATTTAACTATGTTTGGTTCATTGAAGTAAACTGAAGGAGACATAAATGGATGTCAAAAGAGATTGTATTTATTTTTTACCTCTCTTAATAGATTATTTTAGTAATGAAGTATTTTAACACACTACTCAGTGAGCTACCATTTTATAGCTGTAGCCAAGCAGTGTTTTGTTTTGTTTTTACTTAAGAAGATACTGCCACATCCCATTAGTCCATATTTGGTTATTAGTAAATGTATTAAACATGTCTTCCAAATGCACTGTTTTACATAACCTATTAGTACCACATGATACATAGTATCTATTGATCTATTATTTTTCCAAAATGAGTCTCATTTCATTCTTTAAGAATAAAGCTAAATAAAACATACTATTACATCTGAATTATTCTTTTTCTTAAAGATTTTATTTATTTGACAGAGAGAAACAGCGAGAGAGGGAACACAAGCAGAGTGAATGGTAGCGGGAGAAGCAGGCTTCCTGCAGAGCAAGGAGCCCGATGCGGGGCTCGATCCCAGGACTCTGGGATCATCACCTGAGCCAAAGGCAGACGCTTAACGACTGAGCCACCCAGGCGCCCCACATCTGAACTATTCTTAATTTACAATTTCCTATTTGTGTAGCATTATCCTATATACCTTTGACAACTTAAATATTAATTTTATATATTATTACAATTATAGTTTGTCAAACATTTTTCAAAAGGTGGATAACGGACTACTAATTCCTGATGTACAGACATTGCAGGTAACACAAATAATATATATCAGTTCAATACAGTGAAAATGAAAGAAACAATTGTTGAGGGGTAGACATAGTAGAGTCACAATTCTGAGAGAGAAAAAGCATGAGTAGAACATCGTCGTTATTATATATATAATTTATATATATATATATATATTTTGCACACATATGGTTTCTCAGTGATTTCTATTGTTTTTATGATCTTAATTTTTGTATAGTTAAGAACTGTAATTAAGTTTCTTAACCACTATCAAGAAATACACAGATGTAATCCTGTGTTATATTTGTATGTTAATGACAGGATTGAAATGTTCTTTTGGTTAAGTCAAATTAAATTATAAGTTATTTAAAACAGATGACCGAAACTCAGTGTAATGCTTCCCTGTTCTTCTGAGATCTGCCTGAGATGATTCCAAATGTTTAGACACTAACCAAACGTGTATTATTCTAGCAGTAGTATAATTTACACACTCATGTTAGCACTATTATAAAAGAGGCTTCAGTGTTTTTGTCTACAGAATGGATATTACAATAGGGGCCTGAAAATTATTTGTAATTTTCTGAGTTCTTTAAATAAAAATGTCTGGGCAAATGCATGTGTTGCATTTAAAAGCTCTTTTTGCTCAAGTACCTTCAATTATGATTTGGGTTTGCTGTATACTCAGTGGCAACACATTCAGAGACTGAGATGAGAGATTTCTTAAATTTTGAGAATTCTGCTTTATTTTCGCCAAGTTCAGTATAGATTTAGATTGCTGAATTTTAGATATATGGAATCTCATGAATGACAAAAGCCATAAACGCCTCTAAACTGTTCAAGGTTTTCTATAATTATGCAGGTCACTACGTTACAATTTTTTTCCAACTTTTTTTTTTCTCAACTCAATAAAGTTTCAGGTCCCTTCCTAAATATCTATTTTTTTATTTATTTTTCAGAGTTCCTTACCAGTGTATTGTTGGGAAACCTTTTTAATCCACAGATGCCTTTTCTGATATACCTGTATTATCATTATTTTAATTAAAACAAAGTCAATCCGCCTATGAAATTACATTCTCCCTAGAGTCACTTTTTCTCTGTGAGTCTTCTGCTAAATTTGGGAAGGGTTATATTAGGGAATCCCTGTGGAGTGTAACAAATACAGTTACTGTTGCTTGGCATCCAAGGTCTACACAACTGACATTAATCCTACAATGATCACCCATACCATTTTTAAAGACATCGTCTTCACTTGCCAATGAGTTAAAAATAAAATTTATCAGGAGATGGATACAATATAATTCAAAATTAAAACTCACTAAAAGAGTTGTATTGTCCTCTTTCTTTGAAATGCAAACAAAGGTATTAAGTACAATAGGAGTACATCTTTGATGAGAACAGTCTAAATGACATATATGCATATCAGATAATCTATCAATTCCATTTTCCAGCAGAAATCTTTCTTAGAGTCTTTTTACTCTATGCTTTAAAGATTTTAGATCTCTAAGCTTAGAAATTTCTTTAACCTCTTTCTTTTTTTTTTTTTATTAACATATAATGTATTATTTGCCCCAGGGTACATGTCTGTGAATCATCAGGCTTACACATTTCACAGCACTTACCATAGCACATACCCTCCCCAGTGTCCACAACCCAGCCACCCTATCCCTAACCTGCCTCCCAGCCACCCTTAGTTCGTTTCGTGAGTCTAGGAGTCTCTTATGGTTTGTCTCCCTCCCCATCCCCTCCTGTTTCATTTCTCTCCCCCAGCACCCCCACAAACCCCCGCCTTGCCTCTCAAATTCTTCATATCAGAGAGATCATGTGACACTTGTCTTTAACCTCTTTCTACAGTTAGATGTCCTCTAGTTTGGTCCAAATCTCTTACTCCCGTTTGCTTTAATTAATAATTTAACAACAGCAACAACAAATGAAGATAGCTATGCATGGACCAAAATGAAGTGAGGGATAAACCAACACTTAAAATTAATCCACCTGTTCACCTGAGATATGCAATTACAAAATATAAGCAAAATAGGAAATAATAGCATCTTCTCATAGCTATATGACCCTGCATGATGATTTGTCTCTGTCTCTACATGAAACTAGTCCTTCTGCCTATGTACTGGATCCCATACTCTCCTTTTTTCCTGGAAGTCAACATTGCCACTCCTGGATGAATGATTGTCAAAGTGTCCCAGCTGAAGTCAAAGTCCCAGCTGATCTCAAAGTAAATTCCTCCTTTGTAAATTTACCCAGATTTATGGTTTCCCACATTATCAGTATGCTAATGACTTCTAACCATGTATCTGTACCCTTAGCCAAACACTCAATTTCCCACAATGGGCTACATTTCACTAGTCTGTACCATTTTAGTAATATATGTTTCTATCCTACTAGATGCTCAGGCTATAAACCTAGGCTATGCATTCTTGCTTCTTCTCTTTCCTTCTTGTCCTAAATGCATTAATAAATCCTGTCAGTTCTATCCTGGAAGATTAATAAAATTCTAAACTTTTCTCAACACCTCTTCCCATGACTTCAGTCCAAATCTCAGGTAGATCTTGGCTGGATTACTGCAAAGTTCTCTTCTATCCCTACTTTTTCTATATTTGCCCCCATGGTAGTAGGCACAACCATCCTTCAAAAGATAAATCGGATCATTTTACAACCTGCTCAAACACGTTAATGGTTCTCTATACATTTAGACCAACCCCCAAACTCCTTATGAGTGAGAAGGCATCCCTTGCTTACCTCACTGGCCAGTCTTAGTATTCTCTCTCTTGCTTTTTGATCCCTTGGAGATATTATTCTTCTTTCTGCTTCAAGGATTCTAAATTAGCTGTTCCTTCTTTCTGAAATTTTCTTTGCTCATATAGTCACATAATGCTCTCCTTCCCACACCTTACCTTTGCTAAAATGTCCCTTCCTCAAAGTAACCTTTCTGACCATCTTACCTAAAAAATTATTCAATTTGCCTTTCTTTATCCTTTGCCCTGGCTTTATTTTCCTTCCTGAACATGCTATCTGAAAGCCTGGTATTTATTTGTGTGCTTACTTTTCTGTCCCCTCCAACAGAATTCAAGCAGGGATTGCGTCCTGTTCATTTATGAATTAGCACAGAAACTGACATGTAAGTGGAGTTCAGGACAATTTTTTTAAATAAATTAGTAAACAGATGAGTCAATGAAATAATGAATTGCATTATAATTCATTCATTTTTTAAAAAGATTTTATTTATTTGACAGAGAGAAAGATCACAAGTAGGCAGAGAGGCAGGCAGAGAGAGGGAAGTAGGGTCTCTGATGAGCAGAGAGCTCGATGTGGGGCTCGATCCTAGGACCCTAAGATCATGACCTGAGCTGACGGCAGAGGCTTTAACCCACTGAGTCACCCAGGCGCCCCTCATTCATTCTTTTTATTGGTTAAAAAAATTGTCAGGATGGGGGCACCTGGGTGGCTGAGTGCGTTAAAGCCTCTGCCTTGGGCTCAGGTCATGATCTCAGGGTCCCGGGATCGAGCCCTGCATCGGGCTCTCTGCTCAGCGGGGAGCCTCCTTCCCCTCTCTCTCTGCCTGCCTCTCTGCCTACTCATGATCTATTTCTCTCTGTTAAATAAATAAAGAAAATATTTTAAAAAAAATTGTCAGGATGATAGAACTCTCTCTTTACCCCGACTAGTTCCCAATTCTTTCTGGAAATATATAGCAAGACTACATATGTCAGGTTCCTGATCTAGGTCTGGCCCTGTGACTAGAAGCAGCCATTTGCTATGATATGAACTATGTCCCACTTAACTTAACAAAATGTCCTAATGTATTCTCTATACTATGTCCTTATGTCAAGATGCCAGTGCCCTCAGCCAATTTTGAAGCCACATGTTGGAGATGTTCAGAATATCATCACCTTGCGTCTGGGGTTTACTGTACAGAACAGTGCATACTACTGTCTTTGGACTCCTTTGGACTATTTACCTAAGTGAGAAACAACTTCTATTGTTTTTGAAGTATCATATTATTTTTCAGTTTAGGTTTGCAACAGGTTGGCTACTGAAATCGGTATCATAACTGTCCAATTTCTGCCTGAAGAGATGAATTCCACACATAGTGTTCCTAGAGGTCAGATGAAGAAGGTAACTACGGTTGCAGCATAGAGTGTGAATATTATTATGTATTCCTATGTTTGCAAATCTGAGCCTTCTGCTAAGTTTCATGTGTTTAAAGCTAGTACTGTTCCAATTGAGTCATTTGCCCCAGGCATAGGAGAAGGACTCCCATCCCCAGGTGGGAATGTAGGGAGTAACTCCCTTGTTGAGTGCAAGTGGTTGAGGAAAAGTGGAGAGAGGACCTGGAAATCCAACCTCGCCAAATTCAAACTTTCAATGAATCTCCCCACTTTTATCTCTGTGCATCACACATACCTTCTAAGGTACCTTTGACCTTTTAGGTGTTTTGGTGGCAAATTAGTCATTTTTCTCTGGGAACTTAAGTGATGGCTTCCTCTGATCTGCTCAGTAACCACTCCCTCTCCTTTTTGGCTTAAAAAATAAAAACCTTTTTTATTGCTCATCGGTTCATGTCTACTCTACTATTTCCTTTGTCCTTCTAAGGGTATATCTCTTTTGACCCTTTATTATCACTGTAATTTTAGTGAGGCTTCAGGAGAGTAAGGAGATAATTACATACAGTCAACCTCCCACGGATAATTAGAAGTTACTTTGCCAACTTTAAATATACCCAAGCATCTTCCATCCTAAAGGAAAACAAAACAACTTGCAAAAACAACACTTCACAGGACATTACACCCCTCTTGTGATATTGCTCAATTTCTCTTCTTTCCTTTGGAGCAGTGGTTCTCAACTGGGGGCAATTTTGTCCCCAAAGGGATATGTAGCAATGTCTGGAAACATTTTTAGTTGTCATGACAGAAAATGCCACTGGCACTTAGTGAGTAGAAACCAGGGATGCTGCTAAATATCCTAGAACACATAGAACATCCTTCCCACAACAAACTATTATCTGGTCCAAAATGTCACTAGTGCTGAAGCTGAAAATCCCTGCTTTATAGCCAGCCTTCTCAGAAACTACAATCCATTTCACCTTCCACTCAGATCTCAAACCAAACTAATCTGGATTTTTCCTTCCTTCTCTCCTCTGCCCTTCTTCAACTGGGTTGGTTTTGCTAATAGAGATTGTCCAGGAGACTGGAACAGGCAGAGTATCTGGGCCTATCTGCTAAAACAAAAACAAAAACAAAAACCACAGCCCAAACCTAATTAAAAAAAAAGACAAAAACACAACCTGATTAGGTCTCCCTAATCCCACCATAAGACAGTCATAAGGCACCTCCAATCCTATCAGGATCACAAAAGGCAACAAGGTAAGATACGTAGGGTTGGCTTTCTTGCTTTATGAAAACCTCCTTCTCAAACTAGGAGGCACTTAAGTTGTGAAAGTTCATTTTCACATCATCTCATCTCGAGAAATCGCAAAGGTCAACTCTCCAGGAGAAGGAGAAATAGGCTGACATGGTTAGGGGGTGTGAGGTTAAAGGTAAGATGAAGGCATACAGACTGGCTAATCCCACAGGTCTAGGAACTGAGGTCTTATGTTAATATTAGCTGGATAAACTATTCCTTAACCTTCCCAGTCACCATCCCATTGTTAGTCTTATAGGGCCCCCAAGATCGGACCTGACATGATCCCTATTATAGACTGAATTATGTCACTCCTCACTACTCACCTGTAGAAGCCCTAATCCCCAACGTGAGTGCACTTGGAGATAGGGCCTCTAAAGAGGTATTAAGATTAAAAGAAGGCATAAGAGTGGGACCCTAACCCAGTAGGATTGGTATAAGAACAGGAAGGACATCATAGAGATAAAATAGCATGTGAGACCACGGACAGAAGATGACAGTCAACAAGCCAAGAGGAGAGGCTTCAAGAGAAACCAAACCTTCTGACATCTTGCTCTTGTACTTGAAACCTCCAGAACTTTGAGAAATACATTTCTGTGATTTAAACCTCCCAGTCTGGAGTATTCTCTGATGGTAGCCCTAGAAGACTAAGACAATCCCCTAGATTCGTGGCTTGGAAAAAATATGACCGTTTATATACTGTAGCATCCTCTATTAAAAAAAGATAATGAAAATCCGGTGTCATTGCATTATTTATAACTGTATTTTAAAAACAGCTTGATGTGTCACAAGCAATAGGAAAAAAACAGAATCAAAGATTCTATAGAATTTTAACAAGCATTTCATTGGGAGAAAATGGGAGAATTTAAGTAATAAGAAGAAAATTTAAATAGGTATTTATTAAAAAGTGGAATTTTACACAGTAAAACACAGCCAGAGTTTTTAAACGACCCTATAGAGAGATTTACTCCCAATGAGACCAAATGTATAAGCATGTGAGGTTTTTCCTATTATATTTTTGTGGAGATTTTTTTTGAGGGTATTTCCTATTTCAGTTGTTCTTCTCTCAGATGGTTTCCATTTGGTCTATTTACTGAAGTTTCCTAATCCATAGTTTCAAATGTAAGCAATTTTCAGTGAAGCCACTTCAGAGTTCTGTTTTTGCGGTGTTGGAACGATCTTCCTTATTTAAACCAGTATTGTTCTTTAAGATTTTCTATTCATTCTCATACATTCTCAAATTCCAAACAACACCACACAAACGTACGGGGATTGCTTTCTACCCATTCATTTGTTCCTAATAATTTTTGCCAACATATTCTATTAGGTTCCCAAATTAATGGGGATGTGATGTCACTTTGCCAAAACATTTCACTGATGGTCGAGGTATTTCCCATTTATTTTCTGTTGTCTTACAGATCCCCAGTGTTTTTTCATTAGACTCAGGATGAAAGCGTTCATGCTTGAGTTAACATTTCATATTCTGATCTGTCCTTTCCAAATGCATCTGGCAATTTTGGTTTGTATCAGACTTCAGAGCCCACTGTAATTCCTGTGCAAAGCTTCTGGAAGTGCTTGACTTTTCCTCTGTAAAAACAATTTTAGACAAGCCCTGCCATTGCTTAGTCCTTACCAGAGCAGTGGTTCAGGGCAGAGTCCATTTCAGATATGTCTCTAACATGATCAAAATCATCTGCCTTGTTAGAAGTCAATTACAGAGCCCTAGAGGTACTCTTATCCTTGTGAGGACAACATGGGGCCCAAATAATGAAATTTTACGTTTAGTCTGTTCTCATGACTGGTTATGTAACCCACTATAAATTAATTGGACTAAGTCCCTAAATCTGAGCCTGCTCTGTCTCTTTTGCAGCCTTTTAGAGAAGAGAAGTAAAACACGTTTGGTAACTTTAATCCAATTCCCATCCGCCTACTGTGGGGTAATCAATACCCTCTCTTTCAAACTAACATTTTCCTCTCTATTGTTCTTTTTTTATATTAGCATGTACAAGTTTCCACACTATTTTTAAAAACAATTCTACCTCGGTCTTATCTCTCATCTCTAGATATTTCTCTTTACCCCTCTCAAAACCTGGTAAGCTTCTATCATCTCATTTTCCTTGTGCATTCTTCCAATCAACTTCCATTTCTTTTTCCCTGTGATTCAAGAATAATCTGCATACAATCACATGTTAAAACTGCAATTGCATGAGTTTTCACAAATGCATATCCTTGTATTACCCAGACCCCTACCAAAATACACAACAAGCACATCCTTAGAAAATTCACTAGTATCTCTTCCCAGTCAATCCCTCGCCACCTCAGACGCCAACACTCTTCTTATTTCTCTCACTCTCATCTCCGTGAGCTTGTACAGAACTTCACCTACAGGAAATCACACAATAGATGCTCTTTTGTGTCCAGCTATTTTCACTTCATGTAATGTTTTTGAGACTCCATCCTGCTGTTGCTTCTATCGGTGTTTTTCTTTCTTTCTATCACGGACTATTACTCCATTGTATAAATGTACCACAGTTTGTCCGTCCTTCAGGTGACAGACACGGGGGCTGTTTTCAGTTTTAGCCATTACAAATAAAGCTACTATGAACATGTGTTATCAAGTCTTTTGTTGTTGTTGTGTGTGAAAATATGCTTTCTTTTTTTTTTTTTTAATTTTTATTAACATATAATGCATTATTTGCCCCAGGGTACATGTCTGTGAATCGTCAGGCTTACACATTGCACAGCACTTAAGAGCACATACCCTCCCCAATGTCCACAACCCAGCCACCCCATCCCTACCCCCCCACCTCCCAGCCACCCTTAGTTCGTTTTGTGAGTCTAGGAGTCTCTTATGGTTTGTCTCCCTCCCCATCCCTTCCTGTTTCATTTCTCTCCCCCACCCCCCCAAACTCCCACCTTGCCTCTCAAATTCTTCATATCAGAGAGTGAAAATATGCTTTCATTTTACTTGGATAAATTGCTATGAGTGACATTACTGGATGATAAGGTAAAGGTCTGTGACAAACTTTATAAGGGACTTCCTAACTTACTTTGCATTAACTTTTATGATTTTATAATCCACATAACCTATTTCCACTTTAACATATTAGATTGACAGAGTTTGGAAATGTAAAGAACATTCTTGAAGACGTCTTCAAAAGGCTTTCTCTATACCACTCACCTTTGTGATAAGACAAGTAACTATCTCCAGTTGTCGTGTTTAGTGGATCATTTAAAGAACTCATCTTCTTTTAGCTCCATGCATTGTTGGTTACTTGTCTGCACAAACTCTTTCTTTCTTAGGTTTTTGGGATACTTGTTCTCCTTTCCATCTTCAACCTCCTCAAAAGTGTTCTTTTCCCTTTATATATCCCTTGGAAGCTTGAATTACACAGGCCCACCCCTAATGCTTTTCTCTCTCTTTTATCTGGTTATCTCCTTGAAAAATCCCAAGCACCCCCACAGTTTTCATTGCCATCTCAATGGGTAGGATTCCTAGATTGAAAGCAGACCTTTTGCTGTTCTGGGCTCTTGAATTATCTTCTTTTTATTATCAACTTGTAATTTTCATGTGGATACAATACACATTTGTCCCATAAAGGACATTATTCTCATCTTAACATTTCCTTCATAGCCATAAATGGCTTTTTGCCTCTAATATGTGGAATGCAGTCAATAAAAGAGAACCAAAGGCTGGTTGTTTGGTGATGAAACAAGAGTAGATATGTTGCCTGTGACTCTGATGATACAAAAGATTGGTCTCTTTAACTCTGATTTAGCATTTCTTTGTAACTCAAAGGATGTCACTCAATTTCTCATCATTTATCCATTGGCCAGTGAAAATGTGACTCAATTAAAACTCAAAATGTGGAAGATGGGCAAAGGTTGGAGGCAAAATGAGCCATTGAATAAACTAGTACTTTAGGTAGAACAATCCATCTGTGCATCTGAGTAATTCGGAGACAAATTCCTAGTATCTTTTGGAATGGGATGGGGTCATTCTTCTTTTAACAAAGAGGGGTTGATGAATTAAAGAATCAAAATAAATTTTTTGGAAAGAAAGATGGCTCACTTGTTTGTGTGTGAGTGGGTGTGTATGCATGGGCCTTAAAATAGATCTTATTCCAGTGATAATCCCAACAATACCCTTGCCAAAGTTATTTTTTTTATTTCTTTTTTTTTTTTTTAAAGATTTTATTTATTTGACAGAGAGAAACACAGCGAGAGAGGGAACACAAGCAGAGGGAATGGTAGTGGGAGAAGCAGGCTTCCCACAGAGCAGGGAGCCCGATGCGGGGCTCGATCCCAGGACTCTGGGATCATGACCTGAGCCAAAGGCAGCCACTTAACGACTGCGCCACCCAGGCGCCCCAGTTATTTTTTTTTTTTTTAATTCATCCTCCTTTTCTCATCCAGGTGATCAGTTTTGTTTGCCATTTCTAAGCTTGTCATATCCAGTGAGCCAATTTTAACTGTAAAATACTGTTAAATCTCTCTAACACACTTTGTTCCCACTCATAAATCCTTATACAACATATTTATCATTCTTGTCTGTAATATTCAAATGAATTTATTACATCACGAATTCAGGTGCCTTCTTCTGCAGTGCCTAACATACACTGCTTATCGAGTAAACTTGTTTTAACATAATTTTTATTATGTGACAACTCTATAAACCTATTTGGCCAACTACTAGCACCAAGCTTTGAAGACAGTGTTTTGTATCCTCAGCAAAACATGCTAGGATTATTTTAATAGCAGCTATCCCTCCGTGCCTCTGTTTCCTCACCAAACATTCACCCATCACTCTTCCACTGCCATTTACTTCAGCCATGACTGAAATACTTTCTCTTCCCAGACACAACATGCCCTTTCAGATCACCATGTCTGTGCACACACGACTACCACCTGCCTTGCATCACTTTCTCCTCCCTGTCTACTTTGCACCCATGGATTCAGGCTTCATAATTCAAATCAAACATGAGTAATTATGTGCAGCCTTTATTCTGACTGGTACTACAATTCTGAATGTATGATATAAAAACAAAGGTCCTATTAGTTCTAGTATCTCTTTACAGAGAATATAATTAAATTTAGATAAAACTTAATAAACTTTAAAGCATATTCTTCATAATCACCGCTACTGAGGTAAGCAAAATGAATTACCTTTATGAGGCATCTTACTTGAGTGTGTATAAATAGAAGAAATAAAGAAATTTGCTCCTCTTTACCCGCAAACATGAAGAGGATTTCTACATGAAGAGAGGACTTAACTACGACTCAAAATCAGTTTAAATGTAGTCATTTCAAAGCTGCAGCTTTGTTGTATAGTTTCAGGGTGTAGCCACTGTGAGGAGTCTCCCTTAGTAAAAGCACCACTATCTTTTGGTCTAGGCACAGATGGACAGGGAAAAGAGAGAAACTAATTATGGAATAATGCAAAGGATTAATTTTACCGTGGAAAAGGCAATATACCAATTATGGTGCAGACCGAAAGATTTTTCTTTTTTTCCTTATGGGTTAAGACCTGACTGCAAACATGTTCTAAGTACCTGGAAGGTAAAAGAGACAAGCTGCTGGTTGGAAGGACATACACATAGGCAATGTGAATGGTAGCAAGGGTATAAAATGGAGAGCTTAAGTTCAGTCAAAGAGTACACACTGCTCAGATCCCTCGACTGTTACTACATGGGGGATGTCAAGGTATTCCCTCTACGGTGAAGAACAGGTTGTTGCATCTGAACTCCCCTACAACCAAAAAAAAAAAAAAAAAGAAAGAAAGAAAGAAAAAAGAAAGAAAAGAGGTACTATGGTTAGTGGGACTCTTTGGATTTTGAAGGCAACATATTCCTTATTGGAAGTGTTATCCTGGCTCAATTTTCAGTGACTTGAAAAGTGACTTGATTGGAGAGACACTTAGAAAAAGAGAAGGCTCTAAAACATATCCGAACTTCTGTGAAAGCTGCTTTTGCCACTCAGGCCAAATGATCTGGCAGATCCAATGGTGCCTAAAGTGTCAATGGCAGATAGGGATGCTTTTGGAGCCTTCAGTAGGCCTCTACAGGTGACTTGCAGTACCGACCCTCAGGATTTTAGAGCAAAACCCATAGTCCTCCACATTTTCTAATTGAGAAACAGCTGTTGGCCTGCTACTGGGCCTCAGCAGAGACAGAATTCTTGATCAAGAGCCACTGAGTTACCATGTGACTTATGTACTAGGTACTGTTATCTGTCCCTCCAAGCCATAGAGTTGGGCATGCACAACAAAACTCCACTCATCAAACAGGGCGCTTGGGTGGCTCAGTGGGTTAAAGCCTCTGCCTTTGGCTTGGTTCATGATCTCAGGGTCCTGGGATCGAGACCCGTGTCGGGCTCTCTGCTCGGCAGGGAGCCCGCTTCCCCCACTCTCTACCTGCCTCTCTGCTTACTTATGATCTCTCTCTCTCAAATAAATAAATAAAATCTTAAAAAAACAAAAACTCCACTCATCAAATGGAAGTGGTCTACACGGGGTTGGGTACAATTAGGTTCTGAAGGTGCAAGTAAGTTACATGAAATGGCCCAAATGACCATGGTCACCATCTTGCTATACTGCCTCCTTCCTTCTGGCCTGTATGGGGGTGTTCCCTGTGATCGGTTGACAGAGGAAAAGACTCAGGCCTGATTTACAGATGATTTCCCATGATATGTAGACACCTCCTGCATAACATTGGACAGCTGCAGTGAGCACTATAGCTGCTTTCTGGGACAACCCTGACTGACAGGAGCAAAAGGTAATCCTCTCAGTGGACAGAACTTGGGGCAGTATACTTGGTTGCTTACTACTGGGAAGGAGAAATGACCAGACGGGGATTGTATACTAGTTTATGGGCTATGGGAAATGGTTGGGCTGAACGGTCCTGGGCTTAGAAGGAATATGCACGGAAAACCGGTGACAAGGAAATTTGAGGAACAAGAACGTAGATAGACCTCACTGTATGGGCAAAAAAATGTGAAGGTATTTGTGTGTTCTGTGAATGGTCACCAAATGGTGATCCTGGCTGAGGGAAATTTTAATAAGCAAGTGGACAAGATGACCTATTCTGTTCTGTGGATATCAGTCTTTCTCAATAGCCACTCCTACCATCACCCAGTGGTCTCAAGATGGCTGTGACGGCATGGATGGAGGTTTATGTGTGGGCTCAGCAACATGAATTTCAACTGACTAAGGCCTGCCTGGCTACAGCCTCTGCTGAGTGTCCAAACCGTCAGGAGCAGAGACCAACACTGAGGCCCTAATATGACACCATTCTCCAGAGTGAGAAGCCACCTATCTGGTGGCAGGTTGATTACACTGGACTGCTTCCATTACAGAATGGGGGAGTTTTGGTCTTATTAAAATCGATAC
>CM053615.1:11275517-11294456 GCA_028646535.1 Procyon lotor
CATGTAGGTAGGCCTCCATGATTTCATGAGCCATTTACATACATAGATATGTATGTACATGTATGTGTATATACATATATGTTTGTACATATTATTAATTCTGTTTTTCTGGAGAACTCTAATATAATTGAAAACCTGTGCTTCAGGGACCTGGAAGGTAAAAGTGAGAAGGAGCTGGTTGGAAGGGCCTTTACATACACTGTGTAAGTGATAGAGAGAATGTTAAAATGGAGAGCTTACACTCAGTCAAAAGGGTGCACCACTACTCCGATTCATCCTACTGCTGCCAATTGGGAATGCCATTCCAACGTAATGAGATCGTATGAACTTTAAGGAATGTCAGTATCCTGAATTTAATGTGGAATTTCTCAGTTTGAAAACTTTTATTTTATCATTAAAAAATTATATGAGGTTAAAGAAAACATTCTTGCAGTTTGAAAATAGCTTGCTTTTTTGTACTCTGATTTAGACTGAAGTATCTCTGAGAATTTATGTATTTGTGTATGTGCTATGTATAAATGGGAGTCAGTGTGATTTAAACCTGCTAGATACTCAGAAAACCAATGATCTCCAATGACAAACAGGAAAAAAAAAAGTATGTCCACTGTTCACATTTCTGAGAAAAATTGAAAGATGACCAGAATTATTGTATCCTTATTTTTCCTAGACTGTTGGTGCGGGGCTTTCGATATCTAATATACTTGTGGAGTCCTGTGGGATTTTTATTATAGACTAAAAAAAAAAAACTATTTTTGTAAATGTACGCTGAAGAATGGATTTGGGGATGAACGTATTACATGAATAAATGGTACATTTTCCTGAAAGGGAGGGCATATGAGGAATGTTAAGAAAATAAGACTTCCATAAAAGAAGAAACACTCAAGGAAGGTAGCTCCATCATACTGTGGAGAGAGTAGTCCAAATATTTCAAGCCATGTCCCTGATCTGTGATGAGATTGGTGGCCCATGGCAAATAAGTGGGCATGCTTGACTCAGAGCAGTAGCTGAGGGGTAAATGCAGAAGCAATGTATGTGCTTCCTTTTCCCATTTTTGTGAAATCTGTTTGGCAAAACTGTCTCCTATGGCAGAAAAGGGAAAACTGTCCCTTGGTTTATGGATTTCTATTGTCTTTGGGATTATACACACATAATATATATAATATTTTTATATTATGTGTAATTTTATGTTATCTTAGGTCATAATAAGGTTTAGATAATACAACAGAAAAAGAACCACAAATCTGAAACCATTCTGATATCTTGAAAATCACAATAAAGAGATACAGAATTCTATGATGTATCATACTAATATACATTTCATAACCTCAACACTTTAAAAATACTACAACATGTCTAACTAATTCAAACTTAAGAACCATATACTCAAATATAAGCCATTTCATTTTACAATCCCCACATAAGTCACCACTCTTTCCAAGCCTTGGAAATAGTTACAATTTAACTCTTTATTTGTGACATTTGTTAGAAAAAAATACCAATTAACAATCTGAAAAAAAGTTAATAAATTAGGTTTGTTTTCTGTACCAAAAGAAGAGCCCTGGCTTTCAGTAAATTACTTTAGATTTCTGGAAGACCAGTTTTATAAGCAGAGGCAGCTACAGTGAACTAGCTGTAAGTATATGGAGTGCAATGCGTTTTCCTTTATCTACAATTCTTTTATTCCTCAGGGAAACTCTTCTTCCCCCCAAAATAAAGCAGGATGTACTCTCTCATTCTAAGAGTGAAGAAGTATTCATATCAAAAAGAGGAAAGTGGTATCTTCTTCCTTTTTATTGCTTAGGATTGGAACAAAAATAACATTTTGGCATTCTTGCCTCCTTGCCTGCTTACCTGTCATCCTGCCAATTCGTTACTACATCAAGATTAATGGAAGATAAATTGGTAAAATGCAACCTGGAAGATCTGTGTAAGGAAATAAATGTAGAAATTGGTACCAATAGAGGTTTTTAGTGCACGGAAAGAAAGAAAGAAAGAGAGAGAGAGAGAGAGAAACAAACAGACAGCAGACTGGAATTAGGAAGAAAAGAGTTGTCCCGTTGCCTTTTTTCACTGAAACTAGTCCTGCTTAGGCTTCCAAACAAAAATTTGGAGGAAAATTAAATTTTAAATTAAATGACATTGTTTTTCAAACCTGCTTGTTTTTCATTCTTTTTATTGAATCTACAAACATATAGCACTGTGTACTAATGGAATTAGCCATTCAGTTTCTCTCCATCATCCATCCTTCTACCGAGCCATCCAACATGGACTCAGTAAACTACAGGTTTTATTTTCATTTTCAATTTAAAGCTTCATTGAAATCTGAGAGAGAGTTTTGAGAACTTAAATGATTGTTTAAAGGAATGTATACTAAGAAACCAATTTTGCAACCACATTTTCATGATGAAACTTTGGACAGGATCCTGTCTCCTTAGCAAGATTCCATTGACATCTCAAAGTGTATTAAAATATACTGAGCATAATAATAAGTTCTGATATTTTAAATGAGGCTTGCCCAAGTTTACTGAGCATAGTCAAATTTCTAATTAGGTAGCCAGTTTATTTTACAGAGAAAGAAAATGTCAATGATTGGGGTAATTTAAAAAATAAATGTATGAATGATTGAGATCTAAAAGTAACTTCCTTATCCAAATCTCTTTTTTGATTTAATGATCACTCAATTTTCAACATTAAGTAGTGCTGGCATTTGCTTTCTTTGTGGAAACTCCTACACATGTGCTTCTTCAAGCAACCATTGCAGTAATATTTGAGAAGTGACATTTTGTAGTTGTCCATTTGGCAAATAATTGACAGACTATTTTGAAAAAAAAAATGTGATTTCTTTTCTGGCTATTTATTTGTTTGTTTTAATAGGATTTTTGGAGTTGAAAGGGATCTTGTGACTGATTTGGTTCCCACACAAATTTTACAGATGATCAAAAGTCGGCTTCCAAACAAACATTTAATTCTACAGGTCACTGAGAATTTTACAGCAGAACCAAGGTCGTACAATACTTAAAAAAATAATCTATCACACTCAGTTTTCTGTAGAAAATTTAATCCTCTTCAAAGAAAAATGAGGCAGAAGTTTAAAGTTGGGTTTTTTTTTTTCCCCTTTTATCCTCCTAATTCTGGTTTGTGGACATGTTTACAATTAATTTGCCCGTTAATTTGTTTTCTTCATTTGATTGTTTATTTTTTCTTGGGAGGTTAGGTTTGCTTTTCTCCTCGAGTCTTTATAAATACAGCACAACGAGGAAACCATGAAGTGTTTTCATCAAAACTGAATTCATTTGGAAAAATTAGAAAATAAGTTAATGGAAAAATCACCCAAACTGGTGGGTGAGGGAACCAGTTCCCAGGTTCACATCGTCACACCAACCATGCAAGTTGTGCTTGTGGCTTTCCCAATTAAATGAAAATATTGTCATAGAATATCTATATGCTCCCTTCCAAGTCACATCTCTCTGATTTTATGAAAACAGATGAGTAACTGCCCTTAAAAACAAGGGCAGTGTTACCATAAAACACGACTTTTATAAAACAAGACTTAGTACCCCTCCAAAAAATAGTCTAGATTTTCCCTAATTACCAAAGTATAGAAAAATAAAGTCAAGCAATGCTTAATATTAGTAAAAGTTTAGAGTAGGGAAGATATACTTTTTTAACCATAGTATCTATTCATTTGGACCCACATTTGTAACTTACTCATTGAGATTTATTCAAGCCTGAGAATAAATTTTCTTATTATGTTTTAAATTCACAATAAAAGGAAAGAAGCCATTTAAGCAGACAAATTCTGCTATTTTACTTCACCAAGCTAGGCACAAAATCCAGAAATTCCAATAAAAATGTAAAAATAAAAAATAAAATCTGGTTTGAAATATGAATACCAAGTATCTAGGTAATTGTGATTATTTTTAATGCTGCTCAAACCTGAATTTCAAAGTCATTTAACCAATTTCCCTACTGGGGGAAAAAAAGAGAGAGAGAAAGAAGAGAAAAGAAAATTATGTAGAAGGCTAATGGTAGTAAGGCCAAAATTTGTAGTTTGGCTTTTGGTCATTGTTGGTTACTTTTCTAGTTAGCTATTTTTCTATCTATACTTATTTTTCTGTTTAACATGGAAAAAAGTACGTATTAATCTCATAAAGAAAAAATTGTAATGATTTAAAATACTAATAAGTAATTATATAAGTGATATTTTTCTGTTTCAAAATCTTAGTTAATTTTATAAGGCAATGGATAATCTTTCTCTGAATGTAATGTAGAAACGATATATAGGTTCAGGTAAAAATAATCAAATAATAATAGTAGTATTATAAATTACGGTGGAAAAGCAATTCAAAAAATACATTAAATATACACTATCATAATAAAAATGTGCACCATTGGACTAACTTTTTGAGATCTCTCTTCTCGACTCTTTATTTCATGAAAGCAGAAATTTTGGCTTTCATGAAGAATGGTTATTTAAGTAATAAATGAACCAAGGAAACCCACTACAGATCTAAAATATATGCATAAGGTAATAAATCTACAAGTAAATTTAAGTTAATCTCAACACTAAAATCTAAATGTTTAATATGTAGGGTTAGAACAATGCTGCTGAAAATTTTCCACATAATAGTTTTATACTGTCGATTTAATATCCAGAAAGAAACATTATTGCCTACAGTTTGGATTGGTACCTAAGAAAGAAGAAATGAGCATAATTTTTTCTCCTAGAATCTGAAAATTGTACTATATTTTTTGTTAAAAAATTTATATTTTTCTTTAAGAACTTATTCATGATCTTATATTGTGTTTTGCTTTAAAAAAAAAGTTACTTAACCTTAATTATATTTTATTGTTCATCATTGATATACCAGTTACTATTCTTTCACTAAAAATGACCCCCAAACGTGGCAGTTTGAAATGACAATTTTGTTATGTTCATGGTTTCTGTGGGTCTCCATGATGTCTAGGTCCTCAGCTACAGAGATCCAAAGGTAGGGGTGACTACAAAAGGGCGTGAATCATCTGAAGGCACATTCATTCACATCTCCGGCACCTAGAAAGGCATGAATCTAAAGCTAGGACTACCACCCAAACCAAAACACCTTCTGTGTGGCTTATCTTTCTCACAGCATAGCAGTTTTAGGGTAGACTTCTTGTACGGTGGCTCAGCGCATGCGGGTGCGTGCACGCGTGCACACACACACACACACACACACACAAAGAAGCTATATTGCCTTTTATATGTCAGCGTCAGAAGTTAAACTCCATTATTCTATCTTACTTTGTGGAAGCACTATACACCCTCCCATAATCAAAAGGAGAGGTTATAGAAGAAGATATTCATATCTATCCTAGAGGGCTCTATCAACTCAAGATTCCACACGTACGTGGAAAAAAAATAACAAAGATGTCCAGAATATGTGTTATGTGTGCTATTCTTCTTTTGGGTTGCCCAAATGCGTGTTTACATGTTAATCCCTCTGTGAAGGCCTTTAGCGTGAAAATTGCTTTTTTTTCTTTTTTAGTTATGAGTTTCTTACATGTATTTAAAAAAATCTATGACATATTTTAGGAACTCCTAGAGTATCTCACTGCACTTGAGAAAATTATGCTATTCCTCATATCTACACCAAAGCACAAAGTGCTTTGTGGAAATGTTTCAAATATTACCTAACAGAACATTTTAATATTTTATTCTTTCTTGGTTTATTTTTACACTTTTTTGTTGTTGTTGTTAGTTGAGAACAGACAGGGTTTAGCTCATTCTTGACCACCCAAGGTTATAAAATCCTGTCATAGATAGTTGTGTAAATTATTAAAAACAAGAAAGATAATTATCTGTTCTGAACTGTTCAACCCAAGAGAAACTGCTGGATCTCTCAAGTATTTTCCAGTTTCATTATTTTTGTGTTAGGAAATTTTGGGAAGATTACATGATGACACTTAAGATCAAAATATTATAAATTTGCAAACGTATCCTCAATACAGTGTTTCCTTATTGTTGGCTGCTACAGAATAATGGAAATGTACGAATGGTTATACTAGTCTTCCTTTATTTTCTCTAGCTAGAGGAAAATCACTGTCCATATATTCTCTTTCATATCTGAATTTCAAAAAGATAAGAGCAATAGAAATGCATTTATCTTACAACTATCTTCATTCTTTTGTATTACTATGGCCTTCATGTGTGGAAAAATTAAAAGAAATTTGAATGAGAGGTTCACGGCATTCACGGGGTGGGGGATGGGGGTAGAAAATTATATCCCATAACCTAAGTTACCATTTTGCCTTGGTTGCTAAATTTAATGCCCGATTTTCATCATTCAAATATTTGACAACATCTTCCTTCACTGATTCCTTTTTAAACTTATAAATTTCCTACTCTTTTTTTTTTTTTAAAGACTTCATTTATTTATTTGAGAGAGAGAGAGAGAGAGAGAGAGAGCATGAGCAAGGGGAGGGGCAAGAGGAGAGGGAAAGGCAGGCTCTCTGCTGAGCAGGGAGCCAGAAGCAGAAATGGGGCTCCATCCCAAGACCCTGGGATCATGACCTGAGCTAAAAGCAGATGTTTAACCAACTGAGCCACCCAGGTGCCCCTAAATGTCCTACTATTTATCATATTTTAATTTCTAAGTACTTTTAGTGGCTATAAAAGGTGGAGTAGAGTTATTATATAAATATAGTAATGTTCAAAATGTCTATTTTTCTGAAGTTCCACATAAATGAAGGCGAGGAATATATTTATTAGAAGGAATTATCTCTGGATATAGCATTTTTGAGCCAGAGCATAGTAAGTAATCCTTTCATGAATCCTTTCAAGAATCTCTTGCATGAAAAAAAGTTGAAAGGCATATCCGAAGGGCAGATTAAGTATAAGGCACAATGATCTAACCATTACTAGCTAAGAGGTGAAAGCCACACATGGACATTGCATGATGAGGGAGAAGTCAAAGAAGGGAAGTTATCGTGTTACGGAATCAAAGGTAATCAGCAGCATAGAGCAACTCAGCCTGCGTGTAACAGGAAGGGCCTTGATCATCTTTCCTATGGGTTATTAGATGAGCTTGAATAGATATAAAGAAAGTTACTCCTATTCCAACCCCAAAGTGGTTTTTGTTTTGCTTTCTACCACTCTTTAACTCATGGTACTGACTGCCTTAATCCTACATAGTCTCTAAAATATAAATGTTTCTATGAACATAACATGTAAGTCTGAATAAGTTTTTTTGAGGTATCTTTACTCTGAGACAGAAGGCCACATTCATTTAGGCATATGAGAACTGGAGTATTTGTTAGAGGGTGAAGAGGTTAGAGGGGAGAGAGAAGAAGGAAAGGGAAGAAAAGAAAGTTAATGTTGATGAAAAACATGCAGCATATCAAGAAGAGCATTAGTGATTTCGTCCTGGAAGATATTAATGTTGTGAACTAAATTAGTCCGTTAAGCCTTGTCTTCCTATGCTAAAATTTACCTCTCCATCACTATTGTTTTCACTACTAAGGATTTTGGTAATTATTTTCATCAATGAGACTGACTCCAATTTTCTTTTATCATATTATTCTTGTCCAGTTTGACCATCAAGGTTACTTTAGAGTTTATCATATTACGAGTCTGGAGCCTTATATTTCATGGAAGACACTAGAAAAAACTTAGTTGCTCTGTTCTTTTAAGTTTTAGTATAATGCATTTGTACAATTGTCTGAATCTGAGGAAACTAAAGACAAAACTTTTCATTTCCATCACTTACCGGAGACTTGTTCTCAACATGAACTGTTCATAGAGATGTTTATTCTACCAGATCAAACCAGACAGTCAGCAGAAAAATCTGCAAATAAGAAGAGGATGGCATCACCTTAAGAATTTCAGGAACATTAATGATTGAATGATATCATCATGTAAGTTAGTCGCTCTTCTCTTTTCTAGGATGCAAACTTAAATGATTTAACCAAATTTAAACATCGAATCTAGACATTTCACTTCACTTGATATATGACCTTTAGCAATTCAGTTCTCATTGACGTTGTGATTTCAAAGTTTGCTGAGAGTTTACAACCCGCAATCTTTAATCTAAAGCATTAGATTATGTTTTAAGTCAAACTTTCTGTTTTGGGATTTTCTTTATTCATTGCCTTCATTGAACTTGAAATGCTTTTAACTTTCACATGGTATGACTGTAGTCATATTTACTCAATAGCTCTTTTCCTTTTTAAGATAAAACATTTCTTTTTATAGAGAGGGAAGAAATGAAAGATCTTCCCTTAAGTCATGTTAGAAATTATGATAAGGTTTGAGGCAAAAAAATATCAAAGTAGAGATTGTTAAGATTTCTTGTATTTGGTTGGTTAAAAAATTTCTTACTGAAAAAAAACTTTTTGACATTATCCAAAGAAACCTAATTTTTGTCTATAGAACACCAACAGATCTGGATGAAAAAAAGGAAACTCTGAAAAAACATCATGGTCTTCTTTTTTAGTTTAGGTCTTTTTACCAAACATGATCAATCACCACAAAATTCCAGAAGTTGTCTTTATAATATGTTGAAAAATTAGCCAATATTGTACTATTCAAATGCTTAGAAGCATGTGCTCACTGCATGTTGGATTATAACTAAAGTTTCTGACATTGTATATCTTCAGAAATAGCATGAATGTGCAGCTTTATAAGCTGAATTACCCTTTTAATAGCATTTTAGAGTTCACAAGTATTTTCCTATATTTGTATTATTTTTTTTCTCTCCAGTGTATTTAGAGTAGCTATATGTGACTATAAGTTACAACAGGTGTTGTTAATGCCATTTAACACATGAAGAGTTAGGTTGAGAAAAATGAAAACAACATATTAAGTGGCAGAGTTAAAACTGGTATTGACATGTCTCTTCAAATTCAATGAGTCCTGTAACAGGAAAATAATGGCAGTAAATTGCAATGGTATGCAGAACCAAAAAGGAAACATGACAGTAATAATAGGGAGAGACATTAATAGAGTTTTGTTCTGTGTTTTACAAATCATATCTCATTTCATGCTAATAACAACTTTGTGAAGGAGAAAAACTTATCACCAATGATCAGATGGCAACTCTAAACTGTTAATTAATTTGCCCAAGGTCATAAAACTAATCATTTCGGTTGTGTGATATATTTTCAATTCTGAAACAATCAAAATGAAGACCCCTTAAAATTTAATAGAGATGCAGTTAAAAGCTACAAGTTTTAAATACTCAGTGTTAATATATCTGAGATTTGAAACCCATACACTTAAGATGGATATTTTAAGTTACAAATATATTTCCATATCCATCATAGCTGTCATTTTTTAGAAAATACTTTATTTATTTGACAGAGGAAGAGAGAGAGAGCACCCAGCAGGGGGATCGGGAGAGAGAGAAGCAGGCTCCTGCTGAGCAGATAGCCTGATGTGGGGCTTGATCCCAGGACCATGGGATCATGATGCCAGCTAAAGGCAGATGCTTAACCTACTGAGCTACCCAGGCACCATGGTAGCTGACATTTTTGATAGTCCAGGAAATGAAGGAAAAAGGTACACATAACCTTCCAGAATTTTAGAAGAGCAACATCAAGAGGAACTGGATCTCAGTTTTTTCTTAGCCAATTCATATTTAAATTATTCCATTTTCCTCATTAGAAGTTACCAGTACACTCTTGCTGACCTGCCAACCACTCGCATCTATTACTTTGTCCTATAAAATTAGAAAACAGAACAAAAAGAAAGGAGAAAGTTAATATATCCTGTGATATGGGATATTGTTGCTTTGAACATTTTAAGACAGAATTTATGTGGAACCAGATTAATTTTAAGGAACTCCCTGTGGGTTCTGTTTGTTGTTTTGAATTGCTTTAATAGTAAACTTGCATTATTTATGTTTATTAATATTTAGAATGCACTCTGCAAGGATGATTTTCATCTGAGTTATAATTAGTCTCAGCTGATGAATGCAATAAAATGATTATAAACAACTTTGTGAGATCATTATCAGTGTCGTGGGAGAAAATGTTAAAACACTGCTCCAACATTTTACCTTCAAAGATCCACTGAAATGAGCTTCAACCCATTTAAAACCTTACATAGATCATATTGAATTTATTTTCTTTCTCATAAAGTTGTTAAACTTCACATATTGGTTCAGTCCTCCAAATTCCAACTTACATTTCTTCTGTCTAAAGTCTTTAAGCATTGAGTTTGTTATCTATTTCTGAATTTAAATGTATATTCTTTATAAAGTATTTAGGAAATAAAGAGTGATAGAAAGAGCTACATAAATATCATGTATAAACTTAACATGCAGAGAAAACAATTACTGGCTTTAATTAGGACTTACGATGATTTGCAAGTTGGTGTGGTATACGTATGGTATAGGCCCTTTACATAGTTAATATTTTATGTACACTATCCTATGATATCCATTGTTTTTATTAACTAAATAATGCAGATATACCATAGTGAAATTAACCACTTCATCATGATGCTTTTATGTGGTGGTTTTAATCTGTCAATATGACGAGTAAGAGTATAAAAATAATAATAATAATAGGCTTGCTTGAATATTTCCTCTGCCTAGATGAATGAGTTTTGAATCAAAGCTTATCATATAATATTTAGTCTTTCATATATATTGTAAATTTATAGTCTAGTGAAGTCTTCTCTATTTACATGACTATCAGTATTCGAGAGTACCTGCTTTAAGATTACTAAGTATTATCAGTACAATATTTGCATATTTAGTAAGTTTTCCATTTTATATTTAAGTTGTTTTCTTTAGCTATTTATAAGAAGAATTTTCTTCATATTTCAAATAACCACTTATAATTTTTCCAAATATTTAAACAATCTATTATTATAAATGTTTTCTAAGAATAGATTTTCCAGAATTTTATCTAATGTATTCTTATTGCTGAATTGCTGATATTAAAAAAAGAAAGGCTACATAATGGGGCTGCTTTTAAGGTACTTTATATCATTTTTTAAAAAGATTTTATTTATTTGACAGAGAAGTGAGAGATCACAGGCAGGCAGAAATGGAGGGGGAAGAAGGCACCCCGCTGAGCAGACAGCCAGTGGCTGGATCCCAGGACCCTGAGATCATGACCTGAGCTGAAGGCAGAGGCTTTAACCCACTGAGCCACCCAGGCACCCCATTTTATAGCATTATTAAAAATATTTTTCTAGGGGCACCTGGGTGGCTCAGTCGTTAAGCGGCTGCCTTCGGCTCAGGTCATGATCCCGGAGTCCTGGGATCGAGCCCCGCATCGGGCTCCCTGCTCTGTGGGAAACCTGCTTCTCCCACTACCATTCCCTCTGCTTGTGTTCCCTCTCTCGCTGTGCTTCTCTCTGTCAAATAAATAAAAAATCTTTAAAAAATATATATATATATTTTTCTACTTCTGCTTCCTTGTTTGTTTTTAATTTGTTATTTAACCAAAAACATAGTCTACATTTTTTTTTAATTTTTATTTATTTATTTATTTTAAAGATTTCATTCATTTACTTGACAGAGAGAGAGAGAGAGAGAGATCACAAGTAGGTGGAGAGGCAGGCAGAGAGAGAGAAGGGGAAGCAGGCTCCCCGCTGAGCAGAGAGCCCTATGTAGGGCTCGATCCCAGGACCCTGAGATCATGACCTGAGCTGAAGGCAGAGGCTTTAACCCACTGAGCCACCCAGGCGCCCTCATTTTTATTTTTATTAATAAAAAATATATACATATTTTGTGTACACCATTTCTGGGGAGACTTTGAGTTTTGGTAAGACATATTCTTACATTTTTTGTTTCCTAAAAACTGAATAATTTCAGTCAACCACTAGGGTTTAATTGGAATTACTTACATTTTTGGGCATTTTGGTTATTTTCTGTTGATACTATTCTGTAGCTAAGTGATAATTATGATCAAAATAGATGGCACACACAATTAGCTCTGTGGAGGTTTTTTTTTTATACAAAATTTTATTTTTTCTCTAAACGTTTTCTGGATATTGTGGACCAATAAGTGCAATTTTATTTAATTTATATATTATTGATTTTTCTACTATGTCTTGATTTCCTTCTTGATACACCCCTTGTAATACATTCTCCTCTGGTTTCTCATATTTAGCCAAATCTCTTCATATTTATCTCATAGTAAAGTCCTAGGACTCACCCTTTCTTCCTCTCTCCCTCCCTCCCTTCCTCTCTCTATACCCATTCTTGATTTGAATGAATCCAGTAGTACCACAGATTCAAATAAAATCAGTATGCATATGATTCCCTTACATTTATATCTTTAGATTTAATCTCTCCATTTAGCTATCCAAATCCAGAACCTGCTAGTTCATTTGATATATATATTCATATGTATTATATATTATCTTATAATAACATATCATATATACATTATGTATATGATATATATTATAATTACTGTGAAAAAGAAAGCCACAAGGTCAAAGAGCATCACTTAGGCCAAGTCACCAAACCAGGGCTTAATGCCTAATCTAACTGGAAGTTTCAACTTCCCCAGAAATGTAGATTTTAACTTGTCAGTCAGGAATTTTCTCATTAAGCACCAGTGAGATAATTTATCCCATGGGCTCTCTCCATTCCCAGAAGGAAGATGAGGTAATCTGCATGACAAAGCTTCCATTCTACCCCCACACCCCCAAGGGAAAATGACCTTGCTTGGAAAAATTCTTTTTTTTTCTAATAATTATTTTGCCCCACCCTCTTTCCTATAAAACCTTCCATTTTGTACAATTCTTTTGAGACTCCCCGCTACTTTCTAGATGGGATGCTGCCTAATTCATGAATCATTTAATAAAGCCAATTAGATCTCCAAATTTACTTGAATTTTGTTTTTTAAAACTATACAATGTGTTTGTATGTGTGTGACTCCTTCTCCCTTTCCTTACCCTTCTTTGTTTTGTGTTTACCCCTCTGGTCTAGTGGGTTTGTTTTGTTTTGTTTACATTTTTTTTTATTGTGTTATGTAAGTTGCCATACAGTACATCATTAGTTTTTGAAGCAGTGTTCCATGATTCATTATTTGCATATAACACCCAGTGCTCCATACAATATGCGGCCTCCTGAATGCTCATCACTGGGCTCACCCATCCCCCCATCTCCCTCCCCTCCAAAACCCTCAGTTTGATTTCAGGAGTCCATAGTCTCTCATGGTTTGTTCTCCCCTGTGATTCCCCCCCGCCTTCATTTTTCCCTTCCTTCTCCTAATGTCCCCCATGCTATTCCTTATGTTCCACAAAAAAGTGAAATCATATGATAATTATCTTTCTCTGTTTGACTTAATTCACTTAACATAGTCTCCTCCGGTTCCATTCATGTTGATGCAAAAGCTGGTTATTCATCCTTTCTGATAGCTGAGTAAAATTCCCTTGTATATATGGACCAAACCTTCTTTATCCATTTGTCTGTTGAAGATCATCTCAGCTCCTTTCACAGTCTGGATATTGTGGACATTGCTGCTATGAACATTGGGGTGCATACGGCCCTTCTTTTCAATACATCTGTATCTTTGGGGTAAATACCCAGTAGTGCAATTGCTGGGTAACAGGGTAGCTCTACTCTTAACTTTTTGAGGAAACTCCATACTGTTTTTGAAAGTGGCTATACCAACTTGCATTCTCACCAACAGCGTAAGAGAGTTCCCTTTTCTCCACAACCTCTCCAACATTTGTTGTCTGCTGTCTTGTCAATTTTTGCCATTCTAACTGGTATAAAGTGGTATCTCAATGTGGTTTTGATTTCAATTTCCCTGATGGCTTAATGATATTTAACAATTTTTCATGTGACTGTTAGCCATTTGTATGCCTTCTTTGGAGAACTGTCTGTGTTTTGTTTTTATTTCCAGGACCTATACGTGTCACTCCCTCTCTGGCCACTTCCCAGAATGATTTTGCATATGGGATCTTACACTGAGGCAATCTTGAAGATCAGAAATTTGGTCAGCAAGTCACTTCCTGTATGTCTGGTTGTGTCTTCATCCATTACCTTCTCAGGTCCATAGTTTTCTGTTAAAATGAGCACTGGCTAGCAGAGAAACAGGCTGTTTAGCTTATTTCCTCGAGTGGAAAATGCCTATTCTAGTTCCAAAGGTTGACTCCAAACTCCTCTATCTTACAGAATACTTGACCTATGTCACAGTGCAGAGGCACATCTCATTCTCAGCCTGCTGTTTCCAGGTCAAGAGTCCAGCCGGCCTGTCCCTTCAACCATGTGCAATGGGGTGTATGTCACTGCCTCGATCATTCTGTTCACCAGGCCAAGGACGTGTACGTGATGTTTTTGATCCCAGGGTGTTTTGTGATTTCACTTTTTTAATCCCCTTCCTCATCATCATTAATAACAAACTTAAAATTTAAATCAAGGGGCTCCTGGGTGGCTCTGCTGGTAAAGCATCTGACTCTTATTTCAGCTCAGGTCATGATCTCAGGGTTGTGAGATCAAGCCCTGTGTTCAGCTTTGTGCCTGGGCATGGAGTCTGCTTAAAATTCTCTCTCTCCCTCTGCCCCTCGCCACCTCTCCTTCTCTTCTGCCCTCTCTTTAAAAAAAAAAAATTAAATTAGGTCAAGATGGCTAATGAGGTCAGAGATGATTTTGCTGGTTAAAGAACCATAGAATAAAACAAATTATGTGAATTTCAAAATATTAAACACAAATGCATAATTCAACATTCAAGGTTTATACATGAAATATTAGCTTCTCTTTATTTCAGTACCTAATTTACATAAACTTAGTCTTGTTAAAAATGACTCCATATTTTAAAAAAGACCTCATTTACTTCCATGCTTTGCTTGTGAACACTATGAGGATTTTGTGTTCTGAAGATGCATGGACCACCTTGTGTGGTCATAAGAAAAGTTCTATCAGACCTCACCTATGAATTTAACAGAACTGATTTTCAGTTCTGATACTTTATTCCACACACTGTATCATTGTGTTACGACCCCCAATGCAATCTCTTGTCTACTTATGACCAGAGAGTCCCTCCCATGTAGTTTGACATTTCACAAATTGAAATTACTGAAGTATGTCAGTATGTATATTCCTAAGGGAAAAAACAAGGTTTTTATTCTCCTAATCAGGCAAGATCAAGCCATTTTGGCATTAAGATATGCTCATTGTGAAAATGAAGTTTGCCTATACCAAATGCATCATTGCAGAAAGAGATATCTCTGCTTTTCAGGATCTAATAATGAAAAGCCTTAAAGATCTTATCGAGCTTCTTAATATATAATGGTTAGGTACTCAGTATGATTCAGTATGCAATTAACTGTGATAGAATTGGTAATGTAGACTTAATGTGACACCAGAAGTGCCCTAAACAAGGAGCTTGTGGTTTAATTGTAGAATATGAGACTTTAATAGAGCTAGAAATGACACTACAGAGACAGGATGCGAGCACAGAATCAAAACTGAGTCTTCTCTTTAAAAAAGTTGTTCCTGCTCTTCAACCTGTGATTGGTATATATATCAAAGTAATTTAAAGAGAACAACATGTATTTAGGATCATGGCAGAGAATCAAGAACTGGTTATAGACTGCACAGAATAATAAGTGAAATATCTCCATCCTCTTGCAATGGTTTCAGGAAGAAACAAACTTGACTCATATTCAGCCAGTGTGACCAAGGTAAAAACAGATGAAAACAAAAGAAATCTGGTAGAGTTAGGGATTGGTTCATCAGTTTCATTTTTCACCTAATGATTTACTGTTATAGCCTCTTTTCTGTTAATTAGGCTTCATAATACAACTCTGTGCCAATAATCCTTGTTAGATACTATGCACTAGGTATTGTGTACCTGATTCAGTGAGAGTGTGTTTTATGGGGATCAGAACCTATGCCCTTCATTGCAGCAACAGTTAGCATGGAAATTAAATATTCAGTTAATCCTGAGCTTCACAACTTCCAGATTACTGTGTACTTGCAAAGATTTGCAATATAAATTAGCTTCAAAAAATAAACATGGTTTCAAGTATTGTAACTAAGGAATGGTTATATCCTAAGTGCTTTAAAAAAAAAGATTTATTTTTCTGTTTTTTAATGACCACATACATGAAAAATTATTTAAATTCTATCAACATTCCAATAAATACATCAAGATAAACTTCCTGTCAGAAGACCCACCACCTCAGTTAAAATAATCGTTCTTCCTCTGGATCCTTCTGGATCCTTTTGGATTCTTCTCATTTATTATACATTTCATTAATTTGGCATTTATCCAACACTGCATTACATTATTAGTTATCCTGTATCTTACCTTTGTTCAACTTAACTCTAAGTTTCATTATAACATAGAGTATGGTTTATTTCAACTCATGTCTCTAACACTCAATGTAGTATATTCATATGACCAGTGCTAGGTGCTCAGTAAATGGTGCTTTCTGACATTATCTAAACATGATGACTTAATGACTAAAAAATATTTCCTCTGTTCATCTGGATAAGTGTGAAATTAAAATTTAAATATATACAGAGCTTTGATATATATGCATTGTCACTTAAATAGGGTCTCATTTCTTTGAAAATGGCAAGGTTCCCAATCCACAAAGACACATTTGAACTTGGTTTTACATTGAGATATTATTTACATAAATCTCAATTTAAAATCCAGAATTTTCTGTGTCTTTAACTTACATTCACTTTGAAATACAACGGACGGAATATTGCTTTGTTCTAACTCAAAGTACTGGTTAAGTACATCAAAGATATCTAATGTAGATCACTTAACTAAAAAAGCTAGAAGCCCTATTTTCTTTAACAAATTGATCTCTAATTCCATTAGGTTTCTAGATCTCCCTTCCTGCAGATATTCACCTCAGTCCTGTAGGAGAGTAGGATGTCATAGTCGGTAATGACAGGAAAATACATTCTCTCCAGCCAAACTTATATCTCCAAGAATTCAACAAGTTTTGAGCAAAGAAGATAAGCTCTAGAGGACAAATATCTCAAGGGAGTTTTCTGTTGCAATGGGGTCCTTCACTCTCCCACAATCACTCTTGAATCTAAACTGCCACAAATATGCTATAGTCCAGCCCGTGCTCCCCTCCCCTTTAGATTTCTTGCTCACATATTCACAAAAACCAATTTCCCTGATTTCCATGAGCATCTATCAAACAGGCTGACCTCCTCAAAGATTTTATGAAATATTAGCTATAAACATAAACAATCAGAATAGACAGTATTTCCCAGCCCTCTCTAAACTTGCTATAACCTCATGATTAAGTTCTGGCCAGTGGGACAGAAGCAGAGGTGTTTTATGTGTCTTATGGAAAGCATTCCTAGAGATGAGGGTGGAGGTGGAAAGTTGTCCTTCCCTCCTATTTTTCTTCATCACACTGGCCAAAATACTGTCTTCATGGGTAAAGCTCTTCAGCCAGGAGTCACATACTGAGAATAGCAGAGCAGCAAGACAGAAGCTGAGATTTTTACATGTGAAAGCAAGAAACATCTATCTTAAGTTATTGCAATATTAGGCTTTCTGAAATCCATACATGAACTTGACCTGAATAATACAATTCTGTATTCCCAATGCCAACACATACTGATTCTTCAATAAGTACTTGTCAAATAATATTACAGTATTTCATTGGGTTAATTGTGTTTTAGTTCCCTTTTTAGGAGTTGGAAGTCGCTAACTGAAAATTCTTAATTGTAATTTCACTCTTTCTTTTTCCACTTTTTTGATTTTTTTTTTTTTTGAGGAAGAAAGAATGCACTTCTGCATGAACTGGGGGGGTGGGGGGAGAAGGGTAGAGGGGCAGAGGGAAAGGGAGAGACGGAATCTTAAGCAGGCTCCACGCTCAGCACTGAGCTACACCTGGGGCTCCATCTCACAGCCCTGAGATCATGACCTGAACTGTAATCAAGTCACTCACTTAACCACCTGAGCCACCCAGGTGCACCCCTCCACTTTTTTATTATCTAGAAAAGACCAGCCTGTATCTAGAGAAAACAACCTACTCCCAGGAGAACACTAAGATAATAAATAGGGTTCACCACTTTTTTCTGATTACAAGCCCTCATATTTTTACCTGGAACTGGTTATCACAGAAGGAGAAAATGCCCAGGTATGAAAAATTATATATATAATTTCCAGAATAAATATCTATACATATATATTTACAAAATTGAATTATTCTTGGTTGGGAATAGGTGTATATTAAGTCATTTTGATTGAATGACCTCATGAACAGGTCTGGGAGAGCATCCACTTTCCCCCTGGTTTTCTGCAAATCCAAACCCTTCCAAAGGTGGCATCAATGGTCTATCCCTAATAAAAAATTTTCTGCATTGGGGCTGGGAAGTTTATAATCACTTCTGCTTAGCCTTATAAAAGTATTCAAAGGTAGCATCAATCTAAGAAGGAAAGGCATACTAAATAGATTATCAGTTTTGAATTTAAGAAAAGCAAGCCTTAAGGACCACCTGATACATAAATTATAGTGATAGCATTTGATATACAAATGGATGAATTTAGATGTATTTAGTTCTCCAAGGAAAGTTTACAGGGGCACAACATGAAAAGTCATGTTACCAGCACAAAAATATGTTAGAATTTTGGTTTTGTTTCCTATTGGGTTAAGACACGGTTGTTTGATTATTTTAAAAAGAGATAAAACAAGCATCATAAACTAAAAACAAACACGGTGTCCTGAACAACCAGACCAAAATAAAATAAGTAAAATAAAATAAGATAAAATAAAATGACCTCAGCAATGTAAGACAATTTACCAGTACTAAAATAAAAGGCCTCCCAAGCTTTGGCCTCCAATGAATGGAATGTTCTTGGCTGTTTTGAGAAAGGGTTTTGGCCACTTTGTTTCTGTTTCTTCTCTGCTTCCCCAGGCAAGTCAAAGCCCCTTAAGCCCCTTAAGCATCTGGCAGGCAGGTTGCCTGAACTGCTTTATCTGGATTTCGTATCACTTCCTGAACTGGT
>CM053615.1:11294956-11348253 GCA_028646535.1 Procyon lotor
GGTATAACAAGTTCCTTCCTAAATACTAAAAACATAAGATAAATAATATATATTTAAGCATTTGCTTAATATCAATAACTTTCCAAAGTGCTAATCTATTTAACCAAAATGCAAAATCCTGGAGGGACCCAACAGTAGCTAGTATTTCCTACTATGTTTGGTAGGACTTAGCTTCATCACTTAGAGTAACTACCTGACCATATAATTTCAAAATTAGCAACACTGAGAGAAAAAAAAGAGATGAAATTCATTTATAAGTAGTGAGCAGATACTTTTAGAGAGCACATAAATGCTATTTTATAGGGAGAAAATTCTTTGTGACAGTGTTCCTCATACTGGAGTCTCTATTAGCCATGTTTTTGCCATAACTTTGATAAAGCTACTAGTGTTGGAGCTTTGGATAAACAACATTTTATTGCCAATAAGTCTTTTGAGTTGGCATGTTCTTTGAACTCCATTAAAAAGAATTATGGGAGGAGGGGCGCCTGGATGGCTCAGTGGGTTAAAGCCTCTGCCTTCGGCTCAGGTCATGATCTCAGGGTCCTGGAATCAAGCCCCACATCAGGTTCTCTGCTAGGTGGGAGCCTGCTTTCCCCCGCCTCTCTTTCTCTGCCTACTTGTGATCTCTCTCTCTCCCTATCAAATAAATAAATAAAATCTTAAAAAAAAAAAAAAAGAAATATGGGGGAAAAGACATTTTATAGCACTATTCATTTTATATCATTATTGCAAAGGATAACTCTGGACAGCGATGCTGATGGCCAAAATATAAAAGGATGATTATAACTTTAGTTAAATGTTAATACCTTAGATTCAATGCTTTTCTTTCTTCATTCTTTTTTTTTAGTGGATTTGAGCACTGACTTTCCAATAGTGTTGCTTATTAGTACACCAGTATAATAAAATCATCTATGAGGTTTCAGGTATTTGTAATCATTGTAATCAATTGTTCATGAAAAAGTAAAGGCCAAACATAACATCACATAATAATAACATCATAGGATCATTTATATTTTTAACTAAAGCTTGTTAGTAGTTTTTACTGATTACAAATAAAGCGACTATGAACATTCATAGTGATGAGTTTTTCTGGTCTGTGAACAGAAGTTTTCATTACTTTACAGTAAATATCCAAGAGCAGTAATGCTGAATTATATAATAAATGTATATTTAGTTTCATGACAAACTGCTCAGCTTTTTTCCAAAGTGGCTATACAATCAAAAGGGTCTGTACTTCAAGACTACCCTTTTTTAATCCTCTGGCCTGAGAGACTGGGACTTTTCTTGTTGTTACTGCTGTTTTGTTTGTGTTGTTATTTTTCCTTGGCTCATTGAAATTTCTGATTTGTGGGCTGCTTTAGCACCCAGGCCAGGATGTACATATTCTCCCTCTGGCACTCCTCACTGGGCATCCCTAGCCAGTCCACCTTTTACTCTCCACCTCTTAGAGACTTCTGAGAGTTGTTTTATGTGTTTTGTTCCAATGCAGTTTTAGCTGTAATTAGTGGGAGGGGTTTCGTGGAATGTGCTTACTCCACCTTGACTAGAGCTAAGGTCCTTGGTCAAATTCATATATATTCAATTCCCATGCATCATGAGAAAAATCATGTATTTTAGAAAGTCAGTTCGGTCATGTTGAAGCCAATTGTGTGGGCTACTCTATACCTCTGAGTCTGAGAGGGAAACATGTTTCTACATGAACATGTGTCCCAACCTCTCACATTACAGGAAGAGTTTCCATTAGGAGCTCTGAGCACTGCATGACTGTATATCAAGGGCAGAACAAGATTCACTTTAAGAATGAAAACAAACTTCCACATAGCTGCCTTTTTACAGCTCTGTGCAAATTCACAATTTAAAATCCCATTTAATTGAACTGAGAAAGTGCCAGCCTCTCCACCCACATGCCCAAAAGCCATTCTGCTCACACTTTCTTGTTTGGAGCACTATACTTTTATCCCCTGCTTTGAAAGAACTCACAGGACATCTGTCAAATAACCCCACAGAAGCTATCCACCAGAGTATCAAAAATATTCTTTTAAAAATTTCATTGCAAAGCCACAGCATTTTAAAATCAGCATGAGTAACTTACAATGCATTGTCATTGATCCCTTTGAGCAGAGTTCAATTTGTCAAATTTTCACATTGTTCCTAATGACTATATATTATTTAGAAACTAGTAATTCATGCATAATGAATGTACAGTACACTAATCTCTATTAAAAGTATAATTAATCCACTATTTGTTTTTAATAAGGTAATTATTTAATATAATTACTAATATACATAACATATGCATGTACATTTATTAAAAATGTGTGTATATATAATACATAGTTATCATATTAATTGAGAAATGAAAAATATTTGCTTGGGGTTCCTAAAAAAATTCATATTATTTAGAAAAGAAATCTCTCTAAATAAAATGCAATGCTTTATCTGGGTAAAATATAGACAAACTGAAATCACTTCATACATCTAGATGTGTGCTTGAGTTCATTTTATCTTACAAGTCATACATCATCTTTCAGATGTTAAAACAATATGAAGGATGAGAAATGGTTTGGCTTTTTAAGAGCTGAGAAAAGTATACTTAAGGGAACAAGAGAGAATAGCATGGGTCAAGGATATACCAGTCAGTTACAGGATTTTCCCAGTGTTTATATTAGTTTATTCCCAGTGTTTATACTTTTCCCAGTGTTTATTCCCTATGATATTATGGCTTAGAGAGGTTATAAAAAAAGATATTAAAAATCACATGAGGGGCACCTAGGTGGCTCAGTTGGTTGAGCATCTGAATCTTCATTTCTGCTCAGAACCCTGCGTCTGGCTCTAAGGGGAGTCTGCTGCAGATTCTCTCTCTCTCCTTCTGCCCCTCCAGCGGATCACATGCACTCTCTCTAAAATAAATAAATGAAGCTTTAAAAAAATATAAAAATCACATGAAGCCCTCTTCTGAAGATGTCAACTTACTAATAACACGTGGTTTGCATGTTTGCTTGTTTGAAGCCATAATGAAGCCAACTTGTATTGGAAGTCCATACTTTATAGATCATGTTTTCATTTTTATTTTATGTGAAAATTATATATGTTGAATTTCTTTTCCAGTCAGGTCTGTTCCATAGGTGGAGCCCTGTCTGAGACAGTGAAACAGAAGAGTGAAGATCTGGTCCAGTTTAAAAAGAACTCATCTGTGATATCCCAACTAATTTCGATGGATATTTAGCAAGAGAATCTCTGTATGTGACCTTGAAATTTTTTTTTCTCTAAAAGGACAACTATTAATAAATACTATGGAGCTGGAAGCAGAGACTCTAGAAGCTCATCCATCACTTTGACGTTTTTCTTTATGGAGTGAGAGGACTGCACGCATGCGGGTACACATGCACTTATTTACACACAAGCTGTGGTTAAATTTCCACTCATGAAAGCAACAATAATTTATAGAAAATGATTCACTTTTTAATTAACAAAACACACAATTAACAATTATCTTTTCCCTGTATTTTAAACATTGAGTTAAAATCAGTATAGGCTAGAGCCTAACCATTGTGACCTTAGTTAACAATAAAGCAAATCATTTTTTTTTTAATAATTTTTTAAAGATTTTCTTTATTTAAATTTGATAGAGAGAGAGAGAGATCACAAGTAGGCAGAGAGGCATGCAGGGTGAGGGGGGAGCAGGCTCCCTACTGAGCAGAGAGCTCAATGTGGGGCTCAGTCCGAGGACCCTGAGATCAGGATCTGAGCCAAAGGCAGAGCTTTAACCTACTGAACCACCCAGGTGCCCCATAAAGCAAGTCATCTTGTGGAGAAGTTCAAATAAAACAATAATGAAGCGGGAGTGATAAAGCTATGCACTATTTATTTGGGTTCTCTGCCTTCATGGTACTTGAAAGTTTTGTACATCCCGGATCCTTATAACTCAAGCATGGATATCTGCATTGCCTGACTAACGGAATTAAATTGGAAGTGGCATATGTTGCTTCTAGGCAGAAGAATTTAATTGTTGGCGTTGGACTTTCCTTTCTCCACCTCAACAATCCCAAAGGCATATGTTGTTATGGAAGCGTAATAATAAATTATAACATAGACAACAGCTGGCTTAGAGAGTCACACAGACTTGTAGAGGATTTTGCAGCAGGTTGAAATAAACCTTTATTATTTTTAAGCCGCTGAGATTTTTGGAGTTTCTTGTTACTGAAGCATAACCTATCCTATCCTGACTAAGCCCAATGGCAGTGTGAAATAAGAGGATTAACATTTATTGAGTGAGTCTAGTAGTGTATAAGAGGCTTTTGCAAGATTAGTCAATTACTCTTCATAATAATGCCTATAGTTGTTGGTATCACCATCGCTGTTTTACAAATGGATTGTCAATACAGCTTTGTCACATGTGCCATTAATTACCGTGGCATACTCCTCGACTCCATTTCTGATGAGTTCCATCAGTGGACTACATGATAGAGTTTCATGATTTCTAATAAAAAATGAGTTCCTACCTCATTCAAGTTGTCCTTAACCAAGGACAACTCTTATTCCCCTGAGTCTCTATATGGAGGCTGCTGTAAATCTGCAAAAGAGTTAACTTACGAGAAACATACATGAGATGTTTATACCTCTACCCTCGTATTTTTTGTTGTTACCTAGATTTGTTTCCTACTTAATGTAAGTAAACAAAATGTAAATGATTTACAACAACAAATATATCCAAGTAAATCACACTTCTTGGATCTGTCCAGCAAAGTTTACCTCATACTTATGGGCAAGAAGGTATGTAAAATTGGTTAATCACTGGCCTCTGAGCTCAGAACAGCTGTTACTAATCCAGACAGCCACTTACCAGTTTTATGATTTCAGGTAAGCCTTGCAACTATTCTATGCTCTGAGTTCTTCACATAAATGCTGATATTGCATAAGATGTGTGGGAGGATTAAAAAAGATAATCAATACGAAAAGTTTAAAACATAGCTTGACATATAAGAAACAGTTAATATTGGGTATTATTATATACTACATAAAGAGAAAATAACAGCAGCTTAACATTATACTGACTTTTGAACACTTTACACTATGTTAACATTGTACCAGGTACTATTCCTAAATTACATCATTAAATCTTCATGATAATGCTGACACTTCATTGTTCTTTCACTCATTCTATAGATGAGGCAATTCACATTTCCAAAATGGTAAGTGGGTTTTAGTTAGCTTGGTCTCAATTCAGAGTCTACTTTTTACTCAATAGTAGTCTCAGGACTAGTAACCACCATGCACAGAAGACCAGTTAGATCAAGGACAAGGGTCTCAAGAATATTAATCCAGCTATTGTTAAGCTGAGAAGACAAAACATTAAAAGTCATGATGGGCTATAAGATATGCATATATGAAGCATGTGAGAGTTCTCAGGAACGAGCCTGCCTCAGACTGGGCAGATGGGTACACAAAGAGGGAATCTGGAGTGTTAGCAAGCATAGAAAAAGATAGGTGGAATTCTGAAAAGTGCAAAAGTATCCCTAGTGAATGGAACAGCAGAATAAAGGATCTTGCAAAAAAAAAAAAAAAGTATATGGTGTATTAAAAATAAAGCTAAGAGACTTGAAATTATTAAAGTATTTTCAAAGCAACTGTAACTATAATTATTCTCAGTATATGATGGTATAATTCCTATTAGCAATTTCTCTCAATATCTTCTTCCCATATTTCCTTTCTCACCAAAGTTTTAAGTGCTGTAGGTCATCTGAACCATCATAAAGCAGTTGTGGTGTGAGATGTTATATGTCTTAGTCTCATCATTGTCTCAAATCCAATTTACTTATTCATATTTTTTTTCAATCAAATGCACTGATTGATTGATTTTTCAATCAAATGCACATCTGAAAGTCAGAAGCTCACCATGACTATTGGGGATCAAACTGAACATGAAAGACTGGCAGAGGATTTATCTTGGGGCAGTCTCTCAAGACCACAGCTTGAAAGAAAGAAGGAAAAGACCGTGATGATTCTTGGACCCACCGTGTTCTGCAAAGTGACGCGTTTAAATGGTCCAGGTGATGAAGACGGGCCAAAGTTAGACCTTACTACCTTCCCACAATCTAACATTTTTGAAAATAAAGCAATCTAGGAGCTGTCACTTTATAGATTATTTTTTATCACTACCAGCTTTAGTTATGCTCCCAAGCCACAGCTATTTCCTCTTGCTTTATCTGGTCTCTTGCTTTTATTGGTCCCAAGTTCAATCAAATGAACTGCTGAAAGTGAAACTCTTGAACTAGCTCATCTGCTGAACAATGAACTCAAAACAAGCCTAGGGCAGCAAACGGGATTTTAATTGCTTACTTCTATTTCTCCTGGGCCTAGCTCTCTAGGTGATTATGTGACAAGAGGTCTCACTGAATTCAAAATTGCGGGACGAGATACCTAAGCACAAATGGTAACCATCCATGACCTTGATCTTCCTGTTTGCATGTCTTTCCTTGGTCCAGGTAATGCTACTTAACACAGTCACCTGGAGATATTAAGAGATTATAGACTGCCCTCACTTCAGAGAGCTCTTGAAAGGGCAGAGGGGGAAAAATAATCGCATTATCCTTGCCATTATTAAGCACTTATTGAAAGCCACCAGAGGGCTAGACATTACACTGAGAGTATCCATTTTGCACACATTAGGAAATGCATACTCCTTTTACTTTAGAAACATATTAACACCATTGCTCTTTTTGTCACTTTTACTTTAATTTCCTATAGAATCTTTTGGGACATCTTAGGTAGTAAGAACTCATTTGGATTGTTTCTCGAGAATGACCTTTCATCCTCCTTGTCAGTTTATCTCAGCTGGGAAATATGTCTATTCCCAGAAATGATCTTCCTTCTCAGCCATTTCTATATTGTGAGAAGGGCAAGGATTCAATTTATCCCCATACAGTTTAATAGAAAGAGTAAAAACTGACAGAGAAGGATAACTGTTTGCAGTATTTGCTTATGCTTGGCCACTAAAGCTCTTAATATTTCAAGGGAGGCATTATGGATTCTACAGTATACCAGATACTTTTGTATTAAGAATTTATTTAATATACACAATGACCAGTATGGTGGGAAAATGTCCCTATGTTGCAGATGTTGAGTTTGAGATGCAAAGAAATTTAGAAATTTTCTCAAGGCTATGCCAATAGTAAATAGTGTAGACAGATTTGAACCTCCCTCTGCCCAGCATAAAGTGTAGGTGCTTTCCAGTTTGCTAACATTGATAGAAATATAGAAAAAGGAAAAAAAAATCAATAGCTGATTAAAAAGTTTTCCATTTATAATTTTAGTATTAAAAACCATGAACAGGGATGCCTGGGTGGCTCAGTTGGTTAAACATCCGGTTCTTGATTTAGATGAGGTCATAATCGCAGGGTTCTGAGAGGGGGACTCTCGTAGGACTCCGTGCTGGTGTGGAGCCTGCTTAAGATTCTGTCTCTCCCTGTCCTTCTGTACACCAACTCCCCTAAAACACACACACACAAACCAAAACAACAAAAAAAACCATAAACAAATAACGTACAGATATGGTTCTGAGTTTGTAAGAGTTGTGTTTGTGTTTATTTCTTTAAGAATTTTGTAATTTTAGGAAACAGGTCAAACATCCTAATATATAGAAAAGAAAAATGATTATGGTTATTTTCACTATTAGAGGTATAGTGCTTACTACATCAGAATTCATATAGACAAAAAGCCTAATCACTTCTGAAGCTTATAAATAAATCATATATATTTCAAATATCATTAAATATTAACTTTTTGCACATTCTAATTAACAATAGAATAGGCCAAGACATGGAAGTATAACCAATTTTCTCCTGTTAGATATTCATAAAACTAATATTTTTCACCATTATAAAAGTATGATAGAAAAAAAGATCAGATTTGTGTTTACTAGAGGTGGGGTGAAGTGGGGGGACTTGGAAGAGGGTGGTCAAAAGGTACAAAATTACAGTTAAAAGATAAGTAAGTTGTAGGGATGTAATGTACAACAGGATGCCACTACTATATGCTACATAGGAATGTTAAATATATGCTCATCACTTATTTTTCTGAAAGGGTAAAGGACTTAGGACTAAAAGTTGAAAATTCCAAGATATAAAATTGTTTCTTCAAAATATATACATATTTTTGGGGTGCCTAGGTGGCTCAGTCATTAAGCGTCTGCCTTCGGCTCAGGTCATGATCCCAGGGTCCTGGGATGGAGCCCTGCATTGGGCTCTCTGCGCGGCAGGGAGCCTGCTTCTCCCGCTACAAGTCCCTCTGCTTGTGTTCCCTCTCTAGCTGTGTTTCTCTCTGTCAAATAAATAAAATCTTTAAAAAAAAATATATATATATATATACACATATTTTTAAGATATATAAAATTCTACATCTTGAAGATCTCACATTGTTTACTCTTGAAATATTTTTATTTATAATCTCCCCCAATATTCAAATTACCCATCTTATCTTCCTTTCTCCAATATTTTTGTTCATACTTAAGAAAAAATTCTTAAAAACTCTTATTTTAAATAACTTTCCTATTAGTTAGGAGTTAATTAGTAGAGCTGGATTTTATTTCTGACTCAATTTGATATTCTTACTCTTTTAATACAAGAAATTCATTTTTGTATTGTTTCAATGAATACGTTTGGTTTTATTTTTATCATCAAATTTTACTTGTTATCCTATTTTGTATTTTTACATTTTGGGGGCTTCACTTTGCCCCCGTTTTCTTTATCATGCAACTTAAGCAGGTTTCTTGTCCTTAAGCTAGCCGTTTAAAAGGCAGACAACCTGCTTAAAAATTCTAGAAGTAAAGATCTATAGTTTTATTTATTTATTTATTTACTTACTTACTTATTTATTTAACAACATCCATACTCACTTTATTTTCAAACAGAGGGTCATGTACCCAAAGGGAAGCAGGACTAAGAACTACTGTGGGGGCTTGAAGTCATCTGCCTTAACCTTCTGGCCCCAGAATGCCTTGTCACCCAATGGCTACTGCCCCTTGGATGGTACATGTATTAGAAAGGTCAATTCCCCAAAGGAAATGGAGAAAAGGAGGCAAAATGTCAATGGGTCCCTGATGATCTATAGTTTTAAAGAAAACCACTGGATTAAAATTTCTCTATTTTCATCAATATAAATGGTAAGAAAAAGCCTTTCAACTCTAGCCTATATGAAATTAGGCAATTAAAACAACTTTTACTTATTACTTAATCCTGGGCCTGCAGTTTTTATTGATACATCCCACAGCTTTATCTTCATTTTTATTGTTAAATTATTATTTCATTATACATCTTAATATCCAGAAATTAATATTTTTATTGTTTTATAACCCATATGTATGAATCATTTAGATTTTACTCCACATTTACATAGCTACTTCTATTTCTTTCATAATTTTTTCATATCTTTCATATAATTTCTTCATTTGTGTTTTAATTTGTATTCACTTTTCACTTGAATGAGGTGCTTTTTAATTATGCAGGTGATGCTTTTTGTATATTGAAGTGCCAATATAATTGACTTTCATGAGTAAAATATTTAGACATTACCCTCTGTTTTGCTCATTTTATAAACTGTGTTTCATTATTTTCTATAGTTACAAAGCTGTCTTTCTTTTTCTATATTTATTCCATATTTCCTCTGAATATTTGAAGACTTTTTATTTTATCTGTTAAATTCAAATATATCACTAGATTGTGTCTTAACATTTACCACTTGTCTATCTCTACTCTGTTCACCATGAACCTAATTTACATGTGGTTCTATCATTCCACAAATTTTCTTACATTATAAGTAATCATGAACCCATGTCTCCTTGTTTAGTGACTTCATTAGGAATCACATTAGATTTATTGGGTTTGTTTTTGTTGTTGGCTGTTGTCAGGTCTTATTTTCTCTGACAGCTTTTGTTTGTCTTTCTCTTTTATGTTTGGAAGAATTTCTTGCTTGTTCTGTACTTTCTGATTCAATCTTCTTCAATGCAAACTCTTGATTTCAAGTGATTTCATCCTAATTCTACTTTGCTACATCCATTTTTCTATGATCTTTCTTCATTCTTTTTGATAGCCCCTTTAGTTTTATTCTGAAATTTTACCTCATCTTTTATTTCTCAGTATTTGCTTTAAGTAAACACAGGGGATGATACAAACTGAAAAACGTGATTTCTATTTAACAAATCCCATTTAAAGGTTTATTTTTTCCTTATATTTTGAGCGCTATGTGTATTTATATCTTTTATCCTGCACTTTCTTCATAGACTCCATTATTTTATATTAATGTCTTTCATCGTGAAGTGAAATGAAGTATCTTTTGGTATTCAATTTGCACCAAAAAAAGGGGGGGGAGTAAATCCCTTTGCAGGTCATGTCGCTGATCAACTAAATGATACTGGAATTCATATCTCAAATATAAAGCTCAGCATAGCCAGATGATAAGCTTTCAAGTTACTTTCAAATGATTCAGTAGCATAAAGGAGAACAGAAATATGATTACAGATATTCTTTTGAATATTATCTGAAGATAACCAGAGCAAATTTCTGCAATCAATTTTTCACCTTGATTTTCACTTAAGTGGATAGAATGAGGTTCCTCATTTATTATTTTATTGATGAATTAGAAAAGCACCTCTCATGTCAAGAATTGGCTGCATAAAATTCTCTGAAATGTGCACCATAGTCAAAACAAAGCCATCACTTTGTGTTCATTTTGGTTTCGTCTGCACTTAGAATTACACGTGCAACTAACTACCTTCAAAAGTAGTAGCAAATGGGGTGCCTGGGTGGCTCAGTCTGTTAGGCGTCTCTGACTCTTGATTTTGTCTCAGATCATGATCTCAGGGTCCTGGGATCGAGCCGTTGAGAATCTCATCTGCTTGTCTCCCTCTTCCTCTGCCCCTCCCCTGGCTCATGTGCTTGCTTTCCCTCTCTCTCAAATAAATAAAGTCTTTAAAAAAAATTAAAGTGGTAGCAAATGATGTCAAACGAAACAGGTCAATATTTATACAAACTTCCTCTTGATTTTTCAATTATTTTTCATTTCACTATTTTTGAGAAAAGTAGAGATGGGAGTTTCTTCACTTACTTTACCATCTTTCCATAATGAGTGTTGGGTTGATCAGATGAAAATAACACAAAAGAAATTTCATCTATTTTTGATGACCTACACTGATTAGACTCAATTGTAAGACATAGGACACCCAGGCAAAATGATATTTGAACGAAGGGAAAAACAAAAGAAACAAACAACTTAAGAAAAATAATACAGTATTTTATAAGGGTATCTGCCCCCTCAGAGCACCAGAATCTGACAGCAATAAGCACATAAGTTTTACTGTATCTCTCTATAACAAATACTAAGAGAAGTTCTTTATGAAGAAAACAAACTTCTTGAAAATCTCTAAGCCAACATTTATGAAGTTATAATGATAGGTTCTCATGTACATTTCTAATTCTTACTAGTATCTGAACCAATCTTATTTTACTCAGGTTAAAACAAATAAACCCACATACCATAGACACCCTGTTAAGCATTCATTTGTAGTAATGACCCAGGATCCATCTCCATTCCATTTCTAAGCTACTGACACTTTATTCCTGTTAACAAGTATGCTGCCCTTTCAAAACAATAAGGGAAATGCTGGTCGACTGTTTTGTGCTAGGTTATGGGCATGACTCTGACAGTAAAGAATCTTCCTTAGCCCCATTCTGAATCCTTTCTGTGTTCTAGGCAATTCATTTTCCCCATTGTGTTCTGCCTGGGGAGTAAGTGCTATATTTAGCAAAATAATTTTTGCTGGTTCCTAGACCAAAAAGATCTTCCTTCAGTTCTACTTTTATATCAATTCCCCCCTACCTGCACCCACAAAGATAACTAAGCACATATAGGAATGCCTAGCAAATCTATATACCGGCTGAATAAGATAAATTCATATTCAGCATCAATTTTTAGTATGAATTCCATTCAATAAAGCGTTGACTTTGAAATCATGTTTCATACATCCTACTTTTCTAAGAATTACCCCATCTCTTCCTAGAATCTGCCTGGATCTGATTGGATTGGAAAAATAACCTCTTCTTTTACCCCTAATCTTCCCTTAAAAGGGAATTTTCCCAGGAAAGAGATGTGTTTGAGGTATAACTCAAATATGTCATTTACCAAACTGTATACATTTTGGAATGTACTTAATTTCACTAAGCCTTAATGTCTTTACCTATCAAATAATAAAAAGATAATATCTGCTTTAGAGATATTTATAATTGATTGAGATAACATATATAAGCAAATTTAGCACAATTTCTGAAACTTATTCTGTATTCAATATGGTCAGTTTCCTGAGGAAGCAGATATAAACCAGAACTAAAAGTGGGCTCTGAATTAAACTACACATACTCTCTGTAATGAAAGTGTAATGAAGTACTATTTTCTGAATTCTAAATGCTGGAGATCTATTTATTTTAAAATTTTGAAGCTTCTACTATTTTTGTTGATGAAGTTTGGCGTCAATTATATCTAAACTATTTTTATATTAAAAAAACTTACCATTTGATGGCAGAATGTGTGGTTAGTATCCAAATATTTTGGCATTTTCAATTACTGGCTTATTTATAAATTGGAGATCTATTTATTCGCTGATAGCTCAGTGCATATCAATAGTTGATGAGTGAATGAATACCAATCGCATACTCAGTACATCTGAATTACTTTCTTTTTTTTTTTTTTATCTGAATTACTTTCAAAAGTTAATTTGTGACCTTTTGACCGTAATTCTAAAATCTTGATTTTTCAGAGAGAACTCAGGCCTCGGAAATCCACTGTATTCTAAATACACTATTTGGCTCATAAAAGACAATGAGAGATACCAGCAGCTTCTACCCCCTGCCAGAAACAATTAGAAGATTAGCACACTTAATCATCACAATGGATGTAATCACTAGATTCTACTTTAATCCCCTGTTTTTTAGATGATGACATTGAGGTAAGAGAAATGGCCTAGAGTCACACAGTTAGTGATGGAGTTAGGACACCATACTTCTCACACCAAAACATCTATCCAAATTTCTGAAGAGCAAGTTGGCTTTTGAATAATTGTGTGGGACCAGATCTGCTGCATGGGACATGAGAAACCTGAGTTTCCTGACTAATGGAAAGGACTAGAAATTGATACACAACGTTAGATGAAAGGCTGAATGCAAAATAATCAACGTACTTCATCGGCACTTATTTTAAGTGTCAAGGTTGCCACTGAGAGATGGTCAAGCAGGAGGCTGGTGCACATACGCTGTCTCCATCTAGAATACATCAAGAACTTTGCCTGATTACATAAATAAATGGAGTAATTGGGCCCATGCCTCATGTGGAAACGCATGTTCCTAGCAATTACTCCCTCTTAGGAAGGTAAGTTTATTTATCAATGTCTACTTGCTACACAGTTCAAATAAATCTTTTTCTAAGTGAAGAATCTGACTTGCAGTCCCTGACTATCTGAAAAACATGACCATTCAACCCAATCTAAGATTTACACCTTAGCTCAAAACATGCAGCAGTGCAGTATGCAGCCTTAGGTCCTGGCTGACAAAATGTTGATTTTTTTATTTGACATTAAAATCAATTATTGTGAAAAGGAGGAGCAATTGCCCTATTAAGGAAATTGCTGCTGATTTTATATTCTGTCACATCAAAGTCCACTGGAGATTAATATTCTCATATTTTATTGTTAAAACATTTTAATTTCTTTTAAGTGTGCATTTCGTAAATCCTTGATATGAATCCAGTTCAGTAGTTCCAATTTGCATATGAAAGCTACAATACTGTGACACCTACTTGTCAGCAGGTACTTTACCCTCTTGAAGGTGTTCACCTGCCAAAAGTTCTTTAATGTTGGGCTCTAACTAAAGAATTAAGGAAATAAAAAATATATAAATAATATGTCTAATGCTTATTTAAAACCTCTTCCAGATTTTCTGATTTTCTTATTATAGAAAAGAAAAGAAAAGGACATTTTCACTTTCTGGAGTGACTAAAGAAAGCATTCAACTTTGTTGGGCCTAAATTTGTGGATAACGGTTGGACCCTCCCATATGGGATATATTTAAATGCTCTCTGAGCCTGTTGTATTCTTCTGTTTTTATTTTAAGAAAAAGGAATCTCCAGCCAAAAGCAGATTCTGTGCCCTAGCAGAGATTGCATGGGATGTACTGGGCAGAATAAAATCAAAAAGAACCGAAAGTTCCATTAAAATCTATCTTTTCATGCCCCCCCACCCCATCTCTGAATTCTTCAAGTCGAAGTGTTATAGAGAAAAACCACAGGAGCCTAAAAATTAAGAGGATCGATTCAAAGTTTATTCAGGAGACTACACCCCAAGAAAAGCAACTTCCACCGGTTATCCTGCCCTGCTTCCTCTACTGAAAGACTCTCTCGACGAACGCACAGTTGTGAGCCTAACGTACCAGGAGGGCATGTCTGCCTCTGCATTTCTTTCTTTCCTTCCCTTCTGCCTGGGATAGCTGTGGGAATTATTCACACTCATTGTTTTCCTCCCTTTGATGCTCTTTGGGCTTCTCCACTAAGAATTACGGTGTTTGGGGGCCAAGAGATTTTTGTACAGATATTCTGATACCCACACACACATTCGTCCATTCTTTCAACAAACTTCTACTATGGTGGTAAAGCGATACAATAATAAATATTGGGGTCAGACCTATGAGACTTGTGATCATTTATGAGCAATGCAAGCAGAAGCATAGTACCTTACCAAGTGAATACCAGCGGCTTGAGCTGAACAAAACACGTTATAAGGACTAAGGGATACTGTGTCCAGAAAGTGGCGAGTACAGTGAGTGCCTTTACCACTATATACATGCTCCTCAAAGAGTAACTTTAAAAAGAAGAGGAAGACTTCCAGAGGGAAAGTGAATAAGCTTTAGTCAAAGAAATTATTCGGCTTCTCTTTTTGCCATTAGCCACGTGAATTCGGTCAATCTAGCTCAGGTTTTTTATTTACTTTTATTAGTTTTTAAAGATTTTATTTATTTATTTGACAGAGAGAGATATAGTGAGAGAAGGAGGAGCTGGGTGTGGGGCTCGATCCCAGGACCTCAGGATCACAACCTGAGCCGAAGGCAGAAGCTTAATGACTGAGCCGCCCAGGCACCCCTCAGGTTTATTTTTAAAATGGTGTCAACCATATCGACCTCAAAAATTATTGTGATATTTAAGTGAAATAAAGACAGATAAATCTCCTAGCGCAAAGTAGATAAATTTTAGATGACTGTTACGTAGAACAGAATATGATGGTGACAGACTAAGTGAATAGAGAGTATGTTGTGGGGCCCCGAACAGAGATATATGACAGCCAAGAGCTGGGATAGCACCTCACTGTATGGGGAGGAATGTGAAAATGTCCCAGTGGATTAGAGACTTGAGTGTAATAGGGTAACATTAAGTCATCAAGCCCACAGGGAAAGCAGGACTCCCAAAGGAGATCTCCAAACTTTGGAGAAGACAGATTGGAAGATTCGGTTCAACTTAATAAATGATTACTTTGGGTGTGACCCAGCCATTATGTTAGATGCTGTGAATATAACGATGGAAGCAACGGATTTTCCTGAAATGTGTTAGAGTGTTCCATTTGAGGTATGCATCCTAGAACACTGATTAGAGAGATTAATTCTTAAAAAATGGGAGGAGAATAAACACAGCAAAGAGCACAGCATTTGGGGAATCCCAAAGAAACAGGCATTTACAAATTGGACAAGGAAAAAAGGGATGTTGTAAGTAGGGAGAGAGAAAAAAATATGATAACAGAAGAATTGAGGATTTCATGGTATATTCAAGGAATCATTACGAATGCATACCCTACAAAGATTTTGGATTCTATTCTCCCATGTAACACTGTATGCACAGAAATGCCATGATTAGAGTTGTAATCTTTCTTTCTCCTCCCTCCCTCCTTTCCCCTCCCTGCCTCCCTCCATCCTTCTTTCCTTCCTTCCTTCCTGGACAGCAGGGGTAAAGGACAGAGGGAGAGGGGGAGAGAGAGAGTCTTTAGTAGGCTCCATGCCCAGCTTAGAGCCCAAGTGGGGCTTGATCTCAATGACCCTGAGATCATGACCTGAGCCAAAATCAAGAGTGAGATGCTTAACTGACTGAGCCATCCACACCCCTAGAACTGTATTTTCAAAAAGATGATTCTGGAGACGCCTAGGTGGCTCAGTTGGTTAAGCAGCTGCCTTCAGCTCAGGTCATCATTTCAGGGGATTGGGATTGAGCCCTGCGTCAGGCTCCTGGCTCAGCAAGGACCCGCTTCTCCCTCTCCCTCTACCTGTTGCTCCCCCTGCTTGTGCTATCTCTCTCTCTGTCAAATAAATAAATAAAATCTTAAAAAAAAAAAAAAAAAAAAGGTGATTCCGAGGGTAGTAAATCAGAAAGGGAGGTTTGGGAGAAAAGGAACCCAGAGATGTCCTTTGTTGGTTTGTTTCTTTCTATTGGTTTTAAGATTTTATCTATCTATCTAATTTATTTGAGAGAAAAAGAGAGAGAGAGAGCATAAGAGAGTACAAACAGGGGGAAGAGCAGAGGATGAGGGAGAGGTAAAGAAACACAAGCAGACTTCATGAGCCTGAACAGAGCCTAAACAGAGCCTGAAGTGGGGCTTGATCGCAGGACCCTCAGATCATGACCTGAGCTAAAACCAAGTGCTTACTGACTAAGCCACCCGGGTGCCCCAAATATGTCATTTGTTTTTTAAATAAATGTTTATTAACTACCTGCTAAATATGCCAAATGGGTGCTGTGGATTCAACATTTAACAGTAGCGTCAAGGCCTTGCTCATTTTTTGCCCATGGCAACAGAAGGATTAAGAATGATGGTGAATTGCTTGTTTTATCTTGTTTTTAACTTGGGCATGATGCTGTAGAAATGTGCTTTCTAAACTTTTCAAATGAAATACCCATAATGACTAAGGAAACTTGATGTATAACCTCAAAGGGATCCCTAGAAGGGATAAATTGAATAATACATAAAATGCTTGACCCATGGTAGGTGTTTGTTTTGCTATTGCTTCCAATGACCTTGTTGGAGTCATAAAATGTAGATACATGGAAACTTGAGCCACTTTTCCCCCTTTCTATTCTTATTTTCATTGACGAAAAATAAGAGACGATCTCTGTCTTTAATTCTTTCATAATACACTCATATATGCTCTTAGTTTTGACTCTTGGACCTTCTCTGTTTTGCTATTTAGGTTTGGTTTTTCTTTTTTCTTCTTTTTTTTTCTTCTGACTTCCTCACTTCACTATCAGTTTGACACCTTTAACTACTACCATCACCATTGCCATCGGTGACTGCTGTCACTGATGCAACTAAGACTTACCATTTTAATTACACAACAATCTGCCTGTTGTTTTTGCAGTCAGAGTCCCTTAGGTAAGGTGTGATATTCATGTTCAGAGGAAGCAAAGGGTCCATGTAAACAAACCATTAATTATGGACAATTTTATCACTTCACTATTTGCATTAACACATTGGTATTATTCCAAAGTTTTTAAATGGTGCAAAGGATTATACAGCAAAAAATCCCTGTCTACTCCTGTTACCCAGCACCCATCTTCAGGAGTGGGGGTAAAGGAGGGGGGTGTTCACAGTTCCTCCACTGTCCTTTCAGAATACTTAATGCATGTAAGAGCAACACAATAGAGACTGTTTTACTTTTATAAACTATATATAGGATTGTTTAGCGTTTGTTCATCACCTTGCTTTTTTCACATAATGTACTTTGAAGAGTGTCTTCACTTTTTTTTTTTTACAGCTGCATAATGTTCTCTTTTATGTGTACATCATAAATATAACAGTTAAGTTATATTTAGGTACTGCAGTTGGAAAAAAAAATAATGAAAGTTTTATCAACAATCCCTTTTGGGTCCTAAACCAAAAGCAGTTATTTGAGATGATAGCTCGAAAATGAGAAAAGCTCTACCTTCTCCTGAACACTACCAACTGGACAAGCGGTTTTGCAAGCTTGTGTAGTTAGAGCCCGGAATATATCAGGCTCTCGTTAAACTCCAACAACTCAAAAAACTGAATGTGAAAATACCAACACAGGTTTTTATGAAAAGGTATTTTCATAAAAAGGCCTATGCCTTTATAAAAAGGTATTTTCCCCCAGAAATGACCAATGTCATCTGTTTATCTTTACAACATTAAGCACAAATGGTTGAAAACAGAAAGTTATGGAATTTAATTTATATCTGGCTTATTTTCAGTCAAACTCTTCAGGAATATTTCCTCAATACACAGCATGTTCCACCAATGTGTGTACTTAAGGTTTGTGCATCTGTATTTCTGCTGAAACTATGAGCTACAATGATTACTAGAACTAAAATTACTCTGTATCACACACATAAGAAAACTTAACTAGTTTCAAAAACATTATTTAATTTTAACATACACTTTTTTTTCTATTCTCCAGCATTGTTTTTCATTGTTTTTCAAGCTAGATATATTAAAGCTTACAGAAATCTCCAAACCTACAAACTCCAAATAATTTTAACACTGCTAAATATAATACCCATTTTATAGCTCCTTATTTTCTGGGTCTCACAACAGGATAGTATTTTCATTAACTCCTTGCCTCCAGCTTATCTTCAACCATAATTCTGTTTTACTTAACTATATTTTAAAAAGTCCCTTTAGCACTAGGGAAAACTTCACACAAACCAAGTAATTTTCAGTATGGCTTACTTTTAAAAAAAGAAGAAAAAGGTTCACATAGCTTTTAACGTTAATATTAAATGACTTTAAATCAGAAATTATTTGAATAAATAAAAATGCACTTTTCTGCCAATATTCACAAGCAGATGTTTGTTGTATCTATGCCAACTTGATTAAATGTGGGTTGGGTCAACTATTTCATTTAGTTGAGCCATTACACAAGTGCTCATCAATAAACCATGTTAACATAATCTTCCTAGGTAATTCGGGAAAAATGTTAATTTTCCTTAATTTCCTCACATCTTAATCATCAATATCCCTTACTACCACTCCCATTCAGCAACCAAACTTACGTGTACATAAACACACACACACACCCCACTGTGCCTCGGGTTTTACTGAAGAGTTGTGAGTAGAGAAGAGGAGAAAATACAAGGCACTCTCAGATAAGTTATATTCGAAGACAAAATCTATAAATCTGATAGGCCTTTTCCTTGTCTTGTATACATTCCGCTCCAATACATGCATTGGGAAAAGTGATATGGGAAAGCAATTCTAGATTATTTAAATAGTAGATTAAAAAAACATGGAGGGACACCAAAAACAACCAAACCAAAACAGTAGAAAGGTTTATATAGGAAGAATTTCAAGGACTTCACTTATGAGGGAAAGAAAACAAAACAAAACAAATCAGGTTCTGAGATTGTTTCACTCATTTTCCAAATATAGAAATTAACTCCAGCAAGTCTGAATAGATAGTCTGGTGGACAGAAAGCAGACTAGACCCAGGAGTTCAAGAAGGGATTTAAACGTGGATGTTAGCATTCAGATGTCATCTGAATCTGTTCACCATTCTGATCCTTATTTGTATTTTGTTTTGTTTTGTTTTGTTTTTGCAATATTTTTATTTATTCATCCATAGGAGGCAGACAGGATTATTTTGTTTTGTTTTTAACCAGTAAAAGCTGGAACAAAACAAAGGTTTTCAAACCAGTAAAAGGGCTCTACTGAGCAGCTAGGTTTGAGATTTCCCACCTTCACAGCAATGACTACCTCAAAGTCTCTTTTTAAATCTCTTTAACAGGGGCGCCTGGGGGGTTCAGTGGGTTAAAGCCTCGGCTCAGGTCGTGATCTCAGGGTCCTGGGATCTAGCCTCGCATCAGGCTCTCTGCTCAGTAGGGAGCCTGCTTCCCCGCTCTCTCTGCCTACTTGTGATCTCTCTCTGTCAAATAAATAAATAAAATCTTTAAAGAAAAAAAAAATCTCTTTAACATATTTGCCCTTAATTGAGATTTCACCTGAAAAAAAAATCTAGTCCTATTAGTGAAAATCGCTAGACTAGTAGTAAAAGCCTTTCACTTAAGGATTGAAGAGTCCTGTAGTTCTCTAATCAGGCAATCTCATAGTCACATATAGAGTGACATTTTGATTTGCAACTTGGAAAAATTTATGAGGGAACTACTGAGTGCAGCTGAGGCCAAGAAACTTGGGAACATCAGCCACACTTTTGACACCACCTGTATCCTCCACTTTGTTATCCTAATGGGTCCGTATAGGGTGAGTCTTTATAAAATGTACACCAAACCCCCCTTTAAAATCTTCAGAGAGCTACTGATTATTCTTGGGTAAAATTGATACTCCATGGCCCAGATAAAGGACATTCTATGGCCTGGGTCTTGGGCCCTGCCTCTAGCCTTACTATCCATCACCCCCTACCAAGGCCCCACTCGCTGACCTCCTCAAGCTACTGCATTTCCAGTTCTTGGAACTTGTTATGCTTTGACTCATCTTCAAACCTTTGCACATGTTTATACATACTCATGCTTCTTCCTAACCCCCCCAAAAAGGATTCCTCCTTTTTTTTCTTGTAAATCAGTTAAGTTTTGTTTTGTTTTGTTTTTTTTAAAGATTTTATTTATTTGACAGAGAGAAACACAGCGAGAGAGGGAACACAAGCAGAGGGGATGGCAGGGGGAGAAGCAGGCTTCCCGCCAAGCAGGGAGCCCGATGTGGGGCTCGATCCCAGGACCCTGGGATCATGACCTGAGCTGAAGGCAAATGCTTAACGACTGAGAAACCTAGGTGCCCCTAAATCAGTTAAGTTTTTACGTTTACTGAGCTAAGGGATTTTATTGCTTTCAGGAATCATCCTCTGACTCTCCTCCCCTCTCACAGGCTGGATCAGATGTCTCTCAAAGTGGTGCTTATAAAACTTAAATTTAATTTTGGCACTGTGCTTATGCTTCTGAGTTGTGATTTTGTTTAAATTGTCTTTCCCCACCACTCTGCAGGCAGCTCTTCAAGGAAAGAGACCGAATCTTTTATCTATTTCTAGGGCCTCCTAGAGAACATATTAGGTGATTACGAAATGTTCCCATTACAAATAAATGAAGAGACAGTTAAGGATTACATATTCTGAAGATACTAAGACCAACTGGCCAAAGATTAAATGTTTGTGAGGCTTTTATACGCACACTGCACTAACTGCAGCAATTTTTAGCTGGGACAAAACCATGCACCTGTCAATTCTAAGATGCAGATTTTTTAAAACATGTTAATATTTCTAATGTCTGTTGATAGTGTTGATTGCCCTTGCCTGTCCTTCAGTAAAAATAAAAGTGGCTATGCCAAAACTTGCAGATAGAGTGTCAGTGGCTCAAAAAATCTGAGACAACTGTGAAACACTTAATCCCCTAGAAACCAGAGAGTTGCAGGGAAGGGTTGGGGATGTGTAAATTGGAGGGGTCTGTCATTTTTGCTGAAGGCTGATCAAAAGGAGCCCAGCTCCAGATAACCACAAAACTGGAGTCCTACCTTGATAATACTTGGTTTTCCGTAAAATATTTCAAAGCATCCTTTGTGAAATAGGAAACCATAGGCCCACAACAGTGTCACTTAGGCCAAGTTATCAAATCAGGACTTACTGCCTTATTTAATTGCAGTTTTAACCTCCCCTAGAAATGTAAGTCTTAACTGGACAGTCAGGAATTTTCTGATCAGCGCCAATGAGGTAATCTGTCAAAAGGCCCTTCCCATCCCTCAAAAGGAGATGAGGTAATCCACCTAATAAGACCTCTTGGCCTTCCACTTAGGGGAAGGAGATTTGTCTGGAACAACCCTTTACTTTCTTTTGCCAACAACTTTCTTACCCCACCGTCCTATCTATAAAAACCTTCCACTTTGTACAACCGCTCAGAGCTCCCCCCTGAGGGGGGACAGAATGCTGCCTGATTCATGAATCATTTAATAAAACCAATTAGATCCTCAAATTTACTCAGGAGAATTTTGTTTTTTAACACCTTGATGGGATAGAAGGCTACACTGTATGGGGAAAAGTGGACAGCCAATATTCTCAGTTGAAAAGAGACTTTAAATGTAAGTTAAATACCTTATAACCAAATTATTTTGCTTACATGTTTTATATATGCTGAAAATGCTTATATCTCATTGATTATAAAATGGTTCCTTCAATAAGTATAAAGTCAAAAATTCTAAGTTATAAGAAAATGCTATATAGAATTTAATTAGCTGTGTTTTTTCCTTTGCTAGTGATATATGAAATAATGGTGGGGTTTCCATTCAATGATATTTTAGATTTAATTTTATGGAGTCAATAATGGGACCAAGCAATGGGTCAGAATCTAAAATTGGGGCACTTTTGCTATTTAAGTTATTTAGCTCACAGCTTAGGTTTATTTAAAGTTCTCTTGTACTTTGCTAAATTACTTCCCAGTTCCTTACATTTAAACTAAATTATCACTGAGATTTGGATGGCTCACGTGTTCGTTGGTTTTTTTTTCCCCCACTCAAAAGAAATTGTGGAGATGACATGCTGTATTTTTACTAAAATTTGAAGTTGTATCGTAGAAATAAATATGCCAAAGTGGAGAGTTTGCTCACTAGTATGAAACACAACATGTGCATTTTAGTTATTAGTATTTCAGATCAATATACTTATCCATATATCAAATTCATTTTACTTATCCAAATCTGCTTTCTTTTCCTCACCACCAATTGACAAAATCCTTTTTTTTTTTTTTTTGGTAGCTTTTTAATGCCTTGGTTGTTTGTCTTTCAGCACCGGGATAATTCACTGGCAGGGAATGGATGGGGTGGAAATCGTGGTGCGTTTCTCCTAAGCACATGCTGCATGTGGAGCAGCACTCATACTGCGGAAGAAGATATATTTAATGGATGATTCATACCATTTTTTTTAAACAAAAAGGAAGTAGCTTTCTTTCGAGTATAAAAGAGTTGGAAGGAAATTTTAAAGAAAAACAACATAAATACATGTAAAACTTACTTGGCAAATAGATTTTTAACATGCATATCTCTGCTGTCTCTGTCTTTTCATCTTTAGACCTATGTGATTAATAATTCAAAGTTTGCATTAGGATTAATTTTGCTGGAAAGATTTCTAAATAAAGATATTTGAGTCTCCCAGTAGTACACTTTATTATCGGAATATATGGCAAATAAAACAATTGCTAGAATGGCTAAAAAGCATAATCAAGGTTGCACAAAGTCTTAGGGATTGTGTATGGTGTGTGTGTGGATGCGTGCATGCATGTGCCTGTGCGCGCGCAGCTTTAAAGAAGGAATACAGCCGTATTCAATGGGAACCTAATTATCTAGAGCTGGTTCCTTGGGGTCACCCGTGGACCAATTCTGCAGTCAGACAATGCTTTTCTTTCATGAAGACACTGCTTTCCCCCTTTCCCACAGCTCCCATTCGGCACTGATGCCCCCTTTCAGCTTGTATCTACTCACTTACCCAAACATCTTATTTAAATTTCAGGTGGTAAAAGGACTTGATTAAGAGCTTAAGGTCTGCCTTTCCAACCTTTTTATTGCATTTCACATCCTCCCTTTCACAGTCACTGTTTTTCTTGCTAAAATTTTGCTATTTGTTATGTTTGGGACACATACTGTTTTTATTCTTAGGAAACATTATTTTGATTTTTACAGGAAAGGAACAAATGTCTCCCACTGTTTCTTTTTGAAAAATGTACACATGCGCACACACACGCGTGTGTGTGTGTGTGTGAGTATACATGAATTACGAAATGTCTCAAATGCATATCATGGATTTTTTTCAATGATAAAGGAAATAGCAGATCAAAAATGCATAAATCCTATCATTTGATTTCTATCCTGCAAAAGCAGTCCTCTAAGAGTAAACCTCTTTAAGATGTGTAATCTGAGTTAACATTTATTTAGCATTTACTATGTATCAGACACTATTTAAATCCTTCATATATTAAGCTATTTGGTGTTGACAGTGTATCTATTTTATATTTAAGGGAACTGAGATGCTGGGAAGCATACAGTTAAAAAGTAGAAATTCTGGGATGTGAACACAGTCTGAGCAGAGCCCTTGTTCTTAATTTGCCATACTACACATTTTAGCTATTCCAGACTAGTCTCTACTGGATCTCAATTTGTTTGGCTTTCATTGAATTATTCCCACATGTCCTTTTCTAGGTTTTCATACCTTTACATATAAAAGTTAAACTAGATACTTCCTAAGGACCTTTCCACCTTCCAGCTTTAAAGCCATGTACCTGAAAAGTTGAGCAGCAGAACCTGCAAAAATTTGACTACTCAGGAGCTCAGGAAGGGAAACACACGCCTGAAGAAAGATACCATTGACCCATCACAGGGTTTTCAGATAGGAATTAACCAATGGAATAATTATATTTATTTATGTTATATATATTGTTATATATTTATATTATAATTATATTGACTGTTCTCAGGTCCCAGCCAGTAACAGATAAAGAAGAATATTACAGACTTCAAACCCCTAAGAATGATTATTCCAATATGTGCCAGAGAGTTAAAAGACATTACTAAAAGTTCTATTCTAGGTAAAAGAATAAAGCACAAGGGGTGACCAGAGGTGGTCACTCAATTTTGGGAGGGAGTGGTCAATGCATTTCATTTATTTTCCTTGTTCTGACTTGAGAGGTTGTAATTGGTCTGTGTGACCATACTTTCAACGTCCATTTCTGATGTCTAAACTGTGGTGTAGCATAATTTACCAAATATGGGATCTTAAAATCCTACTGTATTTAGTACTTCTGGTACTAATATAAATTTTCTAGGGTAGGTAATTTTAGGATTTGAAGTGACAGATTAATGATATCTCTTCTCCAGCCTTCAATTTGTACCAACTGAGGAACAGAATAAAGCTCAAGAAGACAGAGAAAAAAATATCAGCATTGACATTAGTGAAGATTTTAGACAATTAGACATTAGTGGAGATTTTTAGATAATATAGCTTATATGGATGGAACTGATGAGCTATGGAGGTTACTTTCAGAGACGTTGTTGAAGGAGCCAAGCATCAGATGAGAATGTAGCTGAGTCAACTTTCACATTTCTCTCAACCATATGATGAGTGATTCTAAGACCAATACGTTCATATACATTAATAAATTAATTGTTTTTTGGCACTTGGTAACAAGATAATAAAATAGTGCATAAGCAATCAACAAAAGTCTACAATATTTTTCAGAATAAATGTAATCCCTACCATCAAATAGCTTTTACTATAGTTGTACAGAGTACGATACTAAGCAATGAATTAATGAAAAATACTGAAATAATGAAATATTGAAAAATATTGAATATAAATATTGAATACAAAAATATCAAAAATAATGAAAAATAATAATGAAAAATATTAACCTCAAGCAAATGCACTGACTTGAGGGACAAGAGGATATTAGTAAAGATAGAAATTATGGCGGGTTGCAGTAAAGAGAGATACCTCTTATTGGATAAGAGTTTCAATCTAAAGCATAAAGGAGGTCTGAGAGGGGAAAAGAATAAGGAAACAAAGGTGAAGATATATACAGTGCATGCCCCATATGTACTTGCTGAATGAGTCAAGTGACACTTGTAAAAGAGAGGGAATGCTTTAGGCTGGGATAGAGGACCCATGATGAGGACAAGGAAGAGTGGCCTGGACCACAGGGGAAAACTGACTTACAGATGCTTGTGTGTAGGAATAGCAGGAAGAGAAAAACCCCTTATGATCCTGAATGGATCTTACCTAAAGAAGCTATTTTAAGAATACTGTTCTAGAGGGGAAAATCTAGAGATGGATAAGCAAGAAAAAGGCTGTCACAGGAATGCAGGGATGAAGTAACAAACACTTAGACTTGAGGGGCAGTGCTGGAGATAGAAAGGAGGGTGAGTCTGAGAGACACTTATAAGGACCAGAGGGCCTGGTAGCATATGCTTATAGACTCAGCATTAACTACAAAGTCCTTATTATGACCTGAATCCAAAGTTCTGGGGGAAAATGGATGATTTATGGATTTATAAGAAAACTAGAGAAGCAGTTCTGGATATTTTTCTAAGCTGTGAGACATGAAATCTCGTTTCAGCTGAGACAAAGAGTTTTCTGACCAGGAACAGAACTTGTTTATTTTTTGATTCCTATTTGTTTCCAAAGGTTTCAATAGCACAACAGCAAATTATAACCAAACATCGAAAGACAGCCCTGCAGGGTGCTCAAATCCATATTGAAAAGAATCAAATGTTCTAGAATTAACAGAAGATTCCAACTTTTCAAGATATACAGAAGACTGAGGTACATGTCCTTTGGAAAATGGGGTGTGTACAATTATTCAAAGGATGGTTGGACTCACTGGAGTAAAAAGTGTGAGAAGCAGGGGCACCTGGGTGGCTCAGTTGGTTAAGCGTCCAACTCTTGATTTCAGCTGAGATCATGATCTTAGGGTCCTGAGATGGAGCCTTGTGTTGAGCTCCTCACTCAGTGTTGAGTCTGCTTGAGATTCTCTCTCTCCCTTTCCTCTACCCTTCCCCAACTGGCTCGCTCTCTCAAATAAATAAATAAACCTTTAAAAAAAGCCTGAGAGGAACAATAAGCTGTCTTTTCGTTTTAACTTAAATGAAGTATAAATAGTACCTGATCATGTATAATTTTTTGAAAGTATCTTCTTCTCATCATGTGGTTATATTTATGCTACCAACGTATGTTAATTCCATAGGTACCTGACCCAAAGTGCTCATATTGAATCTGATTTTTTTAAAGTCTGCCAAAAATATAAGTTACTCCCTCCTTTGCTATTTGCAATGGAAAGGTTCTATCTTGCTCTAAGTAATCTTCACAAGTATGATACAATTCATCATAATTCTGCTCAGAGACAAAGGGAATGCTCTTGCACGGCCATCAGCTTCAAAATAAAAGAATGCTACCTTTCAACTCTGCAACTTTGTAACAATATGCTTATGTTATATAGGCCTCTCATTATAGGTTTTATTCATTCATTCATTCACAATTACCCGAGTAAAGTTTAAGTACTTCTTTTTCAAATGTGATCTTTTTCAAACGTGATCTAAGGCTTTAACATGTGAGCCGAGTGTGCCAAGGATTTTCATCTTTTCCTTTTGATTAACAAAGCTTAAAACTGGAGGAAAGGATTTTCAGTGCATATTTCCCTCCATTGTTACATCTCCAAACTGATTAAATTATGCTGATGAGACAGTAGCTCCTGTAAAGCCAGCACTGGGCATTTTGCAATAAATGGAAACAAAAGTCTATCGATTTGGTACTTGTCAATTTGCATTCTTGTAAACAACAACAAAAACAAGGCATAGGAAGAGCAAAGGTGAAAACTTTGCAATTTCAGAATTGTCTTAGTCGGGGTATTCTTCTGCAGCTCATTGGTAAGGTCAGCTGATGCAGGATTTCAAGGCAATTAGAGTAATTCAAACCGCAGAACATCCCCCTGGGCTAGTTTGAAGGCACCTTCGAAAGATGCTCTTTTTTTTCCCCCTAACCCTGGTTGCTGCCACATCTAGCAGCTGCTTTCTTTTTGACAATTCGTCACTCCTGAAAAATGTTTGCAAGCAGTTTGGATAATTTCCAATTCATTCTTGCAGGAAATGAGGATTTGCTTCCTCACTTGGGATACCTGCTGCTAGGTTTATTCACTAATAAGCATGATAAATGTTTTAGCCTTTGATCAGTGCTAATTTAACAAGTAAGCTCCCCAGAAAAAAGTCTTTGAGGCTCAGAGGCTCAAGACGGCACATGAGTTGGAAATATGATTGATTGTGTTGCTGTGAGAAATTTCCATAAAAAACTTTTATCACACTGCTATGTTCTGAACAATTAAATCAAAAATGAAAGATAGTTACCCTCCAAAGAAGGACAGAGGCAGCCCAGCAAACTTCACAAGACACTTTTTTTTTTTTTTTTTTTTTTTTTTTAACTAGCTCAGGCTAATTTTCCGGAGAAATATCAGTTTTTTTCAAACAAATTCCATCCACATTACCTTATCTTTTTCTTTATCCTCGACCAACCCACCCCCTTCACACATGATTCTGTTCTCTCCCTCCTTGCCAGGCCTATAATTAATACTTTCAATCAGTTATAACATGACATATATTGTGAAAACTGATCAAACAGAGGAGAAACAGATATCTGGGAGTTGTGTGTTTAGAAGCCACTGCTGTCAAAAGAACTCAGACAAAAACTAAATAACGCCAGTTGCCATTTATTAATTGGAGAGCAGTCAACACATCCAACTCACCCATGTGGACACGAAAAGGGAATAAACACAGAAAACATCAAGTTCTCTTGGTTCCATACCAAATTTTTGAATTCTCTCCATCATGAGACCATTCAAGTTTGTTTGTTTGTTTCCACCATACAGAGATGTTTTCAGTGTACCATAAGAAGTAGTCTGAACTGCTACCTTAAATCAGTTCTTGAGTACAGCAAAGGTTGTACTTCCAAATAACATTCAAAATATGTAACTTTTAAAAAATAAAAGATACACATAAAATAAAAAATCCCCTTGCCAACAGAAGGCTCTCGTGGAGGAAACAGGCACATGGATACAGGCGGAGGTAGAATCTAGTCATCAGTGATAAACATGTTCTGCTACCAAGGTTTACACTACAGGACGACAAAGTTAAGAAGTAATTCCATTTTAAAAGAAGGATCGGAAAGGGAAAGATAAGAAAGGAAACTGCCACCATGATTCAATGATATAAGAGTATTTAAAAATATTAAGACAATACAGTTACTATTTACTGCATATAGGCATACACAGTAGTAAACGTTTAAAAACAGAGAATAGTGGTTACCTTATGTAATAAAGGAGAGGAGGTGAATTTTATCAAAAAAGGTTATAAAGGGGGCTCTTCTTGTATCTGTGTTGTTTTATTTTCAGAAAAACAATCAACAGTTAACACTTTTTAAAATCTGAATGGTAGCTATCCAAGTGTTCATTAATTTTTTTCTGAACTCTTCCTTAGATTTGAAACATTTCATAATAAAATACATAAAATATTAAATGTACTATAGTTTATATAGCAATTATTCTAATTTGAAGAAGAAAATGCTGAAGATTGTTAGATTGGGAAAATGCTCTAAATTTATTTCATTTCCTTGACTGATTTGACAATATTTAACATTTTATTCTATGGGAAAGATGGAAAAACATGGTGTTGAGTTTATAAAAAAATCAAAACATCTACCCTTTCTTGATAATACGTTTTCCCTAAAATTTTGTGTTTTTATTTCTATACATAACCTGGCAAAGGGATAAAGAAGAATTTTCCAAGCTCATATTGGAGCTGTAATATTATATTTTGACATTATGTAATAAAAAATATTAAGAAAAACTAGACGTATATACTGCAGAATAGAAAATTTAGCTTTAGGGGGTTATCAAGTCCTTAAATAGTATTCAGAAATATGTGAGCCTTCAGTATGTGGAAGGTGAGTAGAATAACTGTAAGTATATCCTAAGTGTAAAATTAACATCAATTGGTCAAAATTGCTATAAGATATATTTTGGTTCTGAGGTAAAACTCTAAGACTATTCTAGTAATTAAATAAGATATTTGCCTTATGAATTTAACAACTAGAGTTGTTAAAATGTATTAACAGTATAGCACTTTACATTCTAAGGGCCTATGAGTCAATGATAATACTCATTTATTTATAAGTGGATACACTATGTAGTGTTTGTGACTTTATCATAAATTTGCAATTAAATAATTTGTTTTATAAGATGATGTGCTACAGCAAAGGAAACAATCAACAAAATTAAAAGAAAACCTACAAAATGGAAGAAGATATTTGCAAATGACAAACCTGATAAAAGGTTAGTAGTGAAAATCAATAAAGAACTTATCAAACTCAACACTCAAAAAATAAATAATCCAGTTAAGAAATGGGCAGAAGAAAAATGAACATTTTTCCAAAGAAAACATATAGATGATTAACAGACACATGAAAAGATTCTCAACATCACTAATTATCAGAGACATAAATATTGAAACCAAAATGAGATCATCACTCACATCTCTCAGAATGGCTAAAATTAACAACACAGGAAACAATAGATGTTGAGGATGTGGAGAAAGGGAAACCCTCTTGCACTGTTGGTAGGAAAGCAAACTGGAGCAGCCGCTCTGGAAAACAGTATGGAGATTCTTTGAAGTTAAAAATAGAACTTCCCTACCACCCAGCAATTGCACTATCAGGTATTTATCCAAAGGATACAAAAATAGTGAGTTGAAGAGGTACATGGACCCCAATATTCATAGCAGCATTATCTACAATAGCCAAACTATGGAAGGAGCCCAATTGTCCATCGACAGATGAATGGATAAAGATGTGGCATGTATATGTATATGTATATGTGTATGTGTATGTATACACATACACAATGGAATATTACTAAGCCATCAAAAGAATGAAATCTTGCCATTTGCAATGATGTGGATAAAGCTAGAGTACATTATCTTAACCAAACCAAGTCAGAGAAAGACAAGTATCATATGATTTCACTCATCTGTGGAATTTCAGAAACAAAGCAGATGAACATACGTGAAGGGGGGAAAAAAGTGGGAGACATTGAGCTTAGCAAATCATAAGAGGCTCTTAACTATAGAGAAAAAACAGAGTTGATGGAGGTAGTGGGGCGGGGGATGGGCTGTACAACAATAGGCGATGTATCAGTACTCAGTACTCAGCACTTATTATCATGAACACTTGAGTGTTATATTTATTGTTGAACCACTAAATTCTACACCTAAAACCACTTTTTCCATATATGTTAACTGACTAGAATTTAAATAAAAACTTGAAATAAATAAGGAGGAGGAGGAGGAGGAGGGGAAATTCTTATAGTCTCTACCATACAGATGGAAAACAGAGGAGGGGGAGGAAGAGGAGGGGGAGGAAGAAGGAAGAGGAGGAGGAGAAGAGGAAGAAGAAGAAGAAGAAGAAGAAGAAGAAGAAGAGGAGGAGGAGGAGGAGGAGGAGGAGGAGGAGGAGGAGGAGGAGGAGGAAGAGGAAGAATTTCATTTCATGTTTTAACGTTATATTAACATTGGCTATGTCTGTGTATCTATTCAGTGTAAACTGGTGTGTCCTTTCCTTTATTTTTTGGAAAATGCATTGGACTTATTACTGCAAATTAGCCTACAGTACATCATTGGAGTTAAAACAACCTGACTTCACAAGAAGTTCCAGTGTCACAAAGCACTTTCTACAGGGCCTTGCATCATACTTAATGGAGCAATTGAAGTCCTCAAGTCTAGAGCCCCATGTAGTCTTCTTGCTATTGAATAATTGTATGTATTGTATTCAATTCTCTTAGAAAACTCACAGATTGCTATCTTGTAGTAGTAATGATGTCTGGTATCATATCCCTTATTATATGAACTTCTCAATAAAAATTTTTTTTAAAGATTTAGTTATTTATTTATTTGAGAGAGAGGGAGAGAATCTCAAGCACTCTACTCCCAGCACGGAGCCCAATGTCAGGCTCTCAACCTTATGATCATGACCTGAGCTGAAACCAAGATTTGGATGCTTAACCAAGCCACACAGATGCCCCACTTCCTAATCAAATTTATAAAAATACATAAATTACACGATAGCTAAGATCCAAACTGGGATTAGATACCTGTACTAACCAAGAGCTGATAAACAAACTACAACAAAATTAATGAGAGGAAATGGTTTATTTGGGCTACTATGACAACTTCTATCAATTACCAAATTGTTCTCATGTATGTTGTTTAGTACAATGGACATTATGTGAGTTCTTGTGAGTTCTGGAACACATTAAAAACTATCCTCATTGAAACAAACTGTGTGTGTGTGTGTGTGTGTGTGTGTGTGTGTGTGTGTGTGTATTTTACTTAAAAGATTTTGCTGTTTAAGAGATTTTTCAGAAATAAATGACCTTGACATGGGAGAAGAATGAATATCCAATAGTGTTTGCTGAAAAAACTGTTGTTTTAGGAACAAGGAAGATAGCTTCTCAATTGCTTTGGCCTTGAGTCTTAAATTTCAACCACAAACTTTGGATCCTTTTATAGGTTTTTATCTTTTCACTGACAATTTTAATTTGCTGAAAAATTATACCCATTCATTTATCATAAACATTTTCCCTCATTTGCGTTATTATTTGTTGTCTCAAACTAGTAAATATAGAGAATATGTAAAACATAAAATACACAAACTAAGATATAAAATATTTTTCTCAGAGCCCCTTGGGAGCTGCATATACCATGCATATACCATGGCCCTTACCCCTAAGTATTACAAGGTGTTTCTTAAGAATTAGGATGTGAAAAGAAGGGCCATTTGTACCCCAATGTTCATAGCAGCAATGTCCACAATAGCCAAACTGTGGAAAGAGCTGAGATGCTCTTCAACAGATGAATGGATAAAGAAGATGTGGTCCACATATACAATGGAATATTACTCAGCCATCAGAAAGATGAATACCCAACTTTTGTATTAACGTGGATGGGACTGGAGGAGACTATGCTGAGGGAAATAAGTCAAGCAGAGAAAGTGGATTATCATATGGCTTCTTTCACTTGTGGAACATAAGGAACAACATGGAGGACATTAGGAGAAGGAAAGGAAATGTGATTGGGGGAAATAGGAGGGGGAGATGAACCATGAGACACTGTGGATTCTGAGAAACAAACAGAGTTTTGGAAGGGAGGGGGGTGGGGTGATGGGTGAGCCTGGTGGTGGGTATTAATGAGGGCACGTATTGCATGGAGCACTGGGTGTGTTGCATGAACAACGAATTTTGGAACACGGAAAAAAAAAAGAATAAGGATGTTCTCTTGTAATTCTCTTCTAATTACCACAGTATATATATTTTTAAATTCAGTAAATTTAAAATAGGCAGGACACTTAGCTAACTTACTTTTATTCAATTTTCCAATATTTTTATTCTAATTTTTTCAATTCACCCAATATGTCCTTTAAGATTTTTTTTGCATGTTTTTGAGGGTTTTTGTTTTTGTTTTACATAACTTTAATATGAGCTATTATATTCAGTTGTGATATTTCTGATCCTTATGAATTTCCTATTATTGCCTCTTAATATTTAAATATCTCCCGAATGACATAGCATTAAAAAGACTGTTAAAATCTTTGCTATTAATAAAACAAAGAAAAACAACAAATTACACACACACACACACACACACACACACACACAAAACCTCTTATGTAGTATATATATCTTTTCATCTTTTCTCTTTTTTCATTTTTCCCCCACCAAACCTCTCCCCACCCCCATCAAACCTCTTAAAAGTATATTCTACACTCCCTCTTTTAGGTCAGCTTTCTATCGTCTCTCTTCTATCTTCACTACTCAATATGAAAACATTTTGAAGACTGCTAGTGACCAGAAATCCAATGACCTTCTTGTACTCTAACTCCTCCTGACCCTATCTTCGGCACTACTTTTTTCTTGTTTACTATCTCATTGATACTAGAATCGGTCTTATTCTGTCCTATTGACCTGGATTCACCTATTTTCCTCTCTACCTTTCTAATCAGATTTTATCTATTCCATTTGTTGTCTTGTCTTCTTACAGTCTCTTAAAAATAAAAGCTTTTAAGCCTATCTTCAGCACTCTGAAAAATCCAGGACTCAACAATTAGCATTATATAGACAAAATCTAAACAGATACCACAAATCTTATCCATGCTGAATTTTAGGATTCCACTTTCAATTTGTTCTCCCATCAGCACATCAAATTCATTATACAAATGTTACTCATAGTCTGTTCTCTTGTTCTTCACCCCTGCTCTGCTTCGTTGAACTGCTACTCTTAGTTTTAAGGATATTTGGGACTTTTCCATCTCTCTTGTCTCCTGAAAACACCTGTGTCCCCCACTTCTAGCCGTTCTGCTTTGTGTCCTTCTCTCACATTCATTCTCCTCACTTGAACCACTATTACTCAATAGTGTCCAAGTCCAAGTCCAAATCCAAGGACTTGGACAAAATAGTGTCAAAAGTAGTGTCAAAATAGTGTCAAAAGTCCAAGTCCTTTTTACCTTTCAATTTCTTTAACTGATTTCCATAAATCCACTTAACTGATTTCCATAAATCTATTTGTCTCTTCATTCTTTCAAATCATTCTCTCTTCATCCATTCTTTCTTCAATCTTAATAATTATAATATTAGGAAATTTCTCTATTCTAAGATTATTTCAAATAAAATTCTGAAATTCTCCCAGTCATGTTAATTTCCTGTTGGAAAAAAAAATATCACATCTCTTCTCTGCATAGAGAATAAAGTAGAAAGTCTTTGACCTGGTCACTAAGTCTTTAGAGGATACTGACCCAAAATACTTTGCCAAACTTTTTTTTTAAACTATTCTCTAAAGTTTTCCATGCTGCTTTCACTCCCATTGTCTCACTTCTATCTACTTATTTTTTTTCCACATTATAATATCTGTATATACTATATATATTCATATGTATATAATTCATATGTATATGTCACATATACATACAATATATATTCATATGTATATATGTATATATTCATATGTATATATGTACATGTATCCTGTATGTGTATACACATATAATCTTGTGTGTGTATGTTTATATATTTATATAATCTTGTAGACTATAGTGTTTTTGTAGAAATGTCCTTGATCTGATTCTTCTTTCTTGTGTCACAAAATCCTCTGCACACAATAAGTGCTTTATAAATATTTGTTTTTCTTTTTTTGTTAACTATCATATTTTATTTTTAATATTTTTAAAGTTAATTTTTAATGTTTCTTTCAAGTTTTTATTTAAACTCCAGTCAGTTAATATATAGTGTAATATTAGTTTCAGGAGTAGAATTTAGTGATTCATCACTTACATACAACACCCTGTGCTCATCAGAAGTGCCCTCCTTAATCCCTATCACACATTTAACCCACCCCCCTTCCCCTGCCCACCTCCCCTCCAACAACGCTGTTCTCTATAGTTAAGAGTCTGTTTTATGGTTTGCCTCTCTCTTTTGTCCCCCTATGTTCATCTGTTTTGTTTCTTAAATCCCACATATGAGTGAAATCATATGGTATTTGTCTTTCTCTGACTGACTGACTTCACTTAGCATAAACATTTGTTTCTTAAGTTAATGTGTTAATAAAGTGCCTAAAATACCAGCCAGACTATGAACTTATGGTTGCACAGTATTTTTTAAACAGAATTTTACTTTTAAAATGGTTTAGTGCAATGAGATTTGAATTTTCCAAGTAAGGATTATTACAATTTTATCTCTGAATTATAATAACTTCCCAATTACCAGAAGGCTAGAACATATTTAACCTAACAGACCCCTCGGTGTAAGCCCTCCACACTTCCAGTGCACAGAGGTAGAAAGGCACTAAAGGTTCATTACATGAACACTTTCATACATGTCTTGGTACCCTCCTGAGCAGCTCAGTGGCAAGGCTAATCCTGTTGTAAGAGCTCATTGACACCAGATGCTGCAATTGAGATGAGTTTCCAAAGGTTAATGAGTTATACACACAACTATAAATAGCATCACATTTTCCTTCAGCAGCCAGTTTTTCTGCAATAGAGAGTCTTCAGATCAGTACTTTCCAATGGAGCATCTCTGCAAAAGAACTTTCCCTAAGACTTCACCTCTGAGGAGGACTTTTGAGTCAAGAAGCATTTGATGAGAACTGAGTACATTGTAATAATGGCTGTAAATTACTGATAGTGACAATGCTAATGATTTTATATCTAGAGATCCCTGTTCACCCTGAAAATACTAGAAAGGTTCCCTGAGAAAGCCCAAAGTTCCTTTTGACTGGGCCATCACCACTTCTCAGCTTGTGCCATGTTGAGCATGAAGTGTAAGATACTGTAATTTAGTGATTCTAAAACTTTGGACTACATCAGAATCACTTGGCGGGCTTATTAAAATATTTCAGGGGAGGCAGTGAGATGGAGGCATCCCCAGAGTTTTTGATTTAGTAGGTCTTCTGTGGGGTACACAAATTTGCATTTGGTGAGACTGAATAATTTAGATTTCTCATATGCTCTTACATGATATTGATGCTGTTGGTCTGGGGACCATACTTGAGAACTACTTCTCCAGTTCCCTCATCTTCAAACTTGGTTATGTATTGAAACTATCTAGATAGCTTTAACCATCGCCACCTTTCCACTCCCCCTTCTTACCCCACCCCAACATCCTGAGATCCTGAATGATGTAGGGCATGGCCGGGTCATAGGGATTTTTAATAAAAGTGGTTCAGAATCACAGGAGTGGTCCACTGCATTAGTCTCCAATGGCTTATTTAAGATAGAGAATAGGAAGTCAACCTCTGAAGTTGAACAAGAGGGGCAAGATACGATTCAGAGAAATCGAGAGAATGCTACACTGGCAATTTATTGCTATTCCACATCAGGAAAATCCCTCATTGGGGCAATAAAAACTTCCAAAAGAAAATCACACTGTCCATATGGAATAGCTGGTAATATTTTTTCATCTTTACAGTATCTAGTAAAACCAAACAATAAAGTCATCATCTGTTCGTGAATTCAAAGAACAAAGTTTCTTCAGGTTAGTACTGCTCTCATCTAGAGGTCTTATTAAAGCATAGAGTGCTGAGTACTATCTCTAGAGTTTCTAGGGGTAGAGCCCACGACTTTCATTTCTGTTTCAAAGTTCTCAGGTGACCCTGACGCTGTTTATTAGGTGCCATAATCTGAGAATAATTGCTCTGGAAATGAGAGGATCAGCAGGACCTATAATATCAAGGCAGTTCTTGAGAACCAAACTATCTTGACAATCTCACCTAGATGGTTCCAGGTCAACAGGGAAGGTCACAGGGATATGTGTAATAAGATATATATAGCATACATTAACTTATTCTATATTAGTAATTGCAAGCATATTAAGAACTTGCTGTTATACATAATACACTAATATTTTTCTTTTAAATTGTTGGAACAAAAAATAATGCTAACCACATCACATATATTAAATAACTAGATGAATTCTAATTTAGTCCAGATCCATTTCTTAACTCTTCAGAAATGACCTGGATTTAATCTAAAGAAAGAAAAGATGACTAGCGCCATTGGTCTTTACCACAGTCTTGTTGCCAAACCAGGTTGTTGTTGTTGTTGTTGTTGTTTATATCTAATATTAACTCTATTTTTTCAATAATTACAGGCTGAAATCCTTAAGCATACCCAAATCTAAGAATGTGCTTTAGCCTATAGCTCACCTATACATTGACCAATGAACCAGACATTCTGCTGGCAGAATGATAAGATAATCTATCTGATAATAATAAAATCATAATTTTAAGTGATAAAATGGCCAATTAAAAATAAAAGGCATTATGGCTGTCTTAATGGAAGTTAATAAGGAAGATATGCATTAATCAACTAATTCCCTAAGTGTATCATTACAAACTGTGATATTGCAGTGAGAGAGGTTTATAAATAATTTACCTGTTAGAGGTAGTGTTTGAATACGCAAAAAACCACTCTGCTATCAAGGCTGCAGAACGTTAAATGAGATAAGGAACACACTGAGTGACTGACATGTGAGGCCAAGAAGGTTCAAATGTGTGTCTCAACAAAATTACAAATCAATATATGTCACTGACCCCCAGGAATTATTCCTAGTGATTATAACTCTGGATATTAAAGCCATATATGCCAAAGGTCTACTGTGCTTCACAAAACTGATTTGGGGGCACCTGGAGGCTCAGTGGGCTAAAGCCTCTGCCTTGGGCTCAGGTCATGATCTCAGGGTCCTGGGATCAAGCCCCACATCAGGCTCTCTGCTCAGCAGGGAGCCTGCTTCCCCCTCTTTCTGCCTGCCTCTCTGCCTACTTGTAATCTCTCTCTTTCTGTCAAATAAATAAATAAAATCTGCAAAAAAAAAAAAAAAAGATATTTGCAATCTTGGTTAAAATTCTCTTTAACAAAAGTAAAGGCCAGCTTTTTTATATTAAAGTCAATATATATGACAGTGACTTTTTAGGAATAATAATGACTAAGGTTAAACAGTATTAGTACAATAGGTTATATTCATATTTATCCTTCAAATATAAAGATCCCAAGAAATGTGTTGTCAAATAATTCGTTATGGAATATAGAAATGGCTTTATGAATAGGTAACATATAATAAGACCAGGTTTAAAGATCTATATTTTCATCCTCCTTTCCCCATACACTTATTTTATATTTACTGAAATTTTCATTGAAGTACAATTCAGACTGAGAAGCACAAAATTTAAGTGTATAAATCAATGAATTTTTACAAAATAAGTGCAGCCATTTGAAGAGATTTAAAAAATAATGCCAGTGTCTTTCCATTTAGTTGTACCAACCTACACCTCATATAACAACAGATGAGAGTCTCTGTGGCTTTATATTCTTGTTAATTCTTCTTTTTTTTTTTTTTTCCAAAGATTTGATTTATTTATTTGAGAGAGAGCGAGCGAGAGAGCACGAGCAGCAGGAAGGTGGGGATAGGGAGAAGCCTACTCCCCGCTGAGCAGGGAGCCTGAGGTAGGGCTGGACCCCAGGATCATGACCTGAGCTGAAAGCAGATGCTTAACCGACTGAACCACCCAGGCACCTCTATTCTTGCTAATTCTTGGTATTTTCTTCCATTTCAGTCATTGTGGTAAAGTATAGTAGCACTGAGTTGTAGATCTAATTTGTTATTTGCCTTTGGATATTCTCTTTTTTAAGTTTTACCTTTGCACTGTCATTTACTCGGTGATTGGCTAGAATTTAATATATGCAGTTTGCACACATAGTTTATCACCTACAGGTATTGCAAATATTTTCTCCTCTTCTGTGGAGTCTTTTGATTATAGAGACCTTGCCTTCCCCGCATTCTAACCTCAGCTCTGCTTTTCAAAGATTTACCACTAAGCTTTCTACCTTTCCACCTATTCAAAATCCAGCAAATGCGTTGAGAGCAAACACTGCCATTTGTTTGCGCTTTCTGAGTCACCAATTTCATGACTCTTAGCTCCATGAACTCACCAACGTTGTTCAGTTCCCCCATCCTGTAACCCCCAGCATAACTTTCTGTTCTGGAAAAATCTCTAATCCTTATTGCTTGAAAGTCTCTTTGATGCCATTAATCACTTTAAAATTTCCCCCAGTTTTTCCATTTGTTCTCAATGGGGCTGTTGAGCTTTCAAAGGCCACATTATCCCACCTGCAAGCGGATGCCCATACCGTATACCAAAACTCACTCATAAAGCTCCTCAAATACTGGTTAAAAATAAGTAAATATACAAGAGAGTTGTATTACCAACTCAACTTATGACTTGAAAATGGTGAGGAATGCATAGCCCAAACTAGACAGCAACATTCAAGAATAAAGATGGTAAACTGAAAAGGAAAACTTTAGGAATAAAATTCTAATTTCATTTTTTTCTATTTTTCTTTTGTTTGTGATTTACTGTGTTTTTGAGAAGGAGTAAGACAAGGCAGCCACCTGGAAACCAGGAGACTCAGTTCTTAGAGGCTGCCTTATTAATGAATTTTCCCTCCATCTTTCTGATTCACAAAATGAGAACTTTACGTTAAATCACCTGGAGTGTCTTTTTTTTCCTTCAAAAACTGGTTTCTGTAATATTTCCACATGTTTCTCTTTTGCAGGTTTTTTGAGCCCAGAGAACTAAATTTAAAATACTGGTCATTACTTTGGGCAAAAGAAGGAACCAAAGAAGGAGTAATTACTTTCCAAGTTCACTGCTGGTTTGATATGACTGATAAGGTGGTGTATTTATTAGGGATATAAAATATAGACTGTAGTCAAGCACAATAATTAAGAGCAATGATTCTGGAGCAGATGCTCAGGTTCAAATCCCAGCTTCAATACTTTTATACATACATTATATGTATGTGTAAGATTTCTGAATATTTTATACATACATTTTCTGAATATTTTATACATACATTAAAATGAGTTAGTATATGTGCAATGCTCACAAATACATAAGGCAATTAGGAATTAATATAAGGTGTTCATTTTAAAAAGCAATAAATATATATATATTTACATATACATTTTTATAAGATACAATGCATATAAAAACATCTTTGTATTATTACTAATTGACAATTAATAAAAAAAATTGTTCCTAGTGAACAAGTCCTGTATATTTTTTGAGAAATTGAATGTAGTCATGAAAAATGCATTGCCACTTAAAGGAACTTCACTCGATATGCATATCTTGGGTAAACTTTCCATTAATCATCAGTAGGTGCTTGTTTTTGTACATCAGAATATGTCTCTATTAGAGTCACAATGTCAGGGAAAAGGAAAAGGTAAAGTAGTCATTCTTACGAAACCTCTACTTTCAATACTAATCCTGAAATAATTTCCATCCTCCCTCAGGGGAGAATGAAAAGTTGAGAGAGTTACTTTCATTGTTTTTTTTTTTTTTCCACATCTTTTTTTTTTTTTTTTTTTTTAAGTCTCAGTCAGACCCCTAAACTAACATCCAGAAATACATCAAGAAAGGCAGATCTGATGTTGGGAATGAGAAGAGGCTCTAAATCCTTAACATCTTTCTTCACTTCAAAATCCCCTGCCAAGTTCTCTTATCACTTGGCCTTCTTTAGTCCCTTGAAGAATTTGGCTTCGTAGTCTGAAGGATGATAGAGAAGGAATTGAGAAAGTTTTAGGTAGAATTGAAGCCCAGTTTGTATTGTTTAACTATTGTGTTAGAAACAAAAGCTCTTTATTTGGAACTACCTGGAATTTTTAACTTTTTTTTTTTCAAAGTAGTAAATTAGCAAGAACTGTCAAATTTTCTGTTGTTTCAAATTCATGATTTATTTTGAAATTTACTATAGAAGGTCTTGGGATCAGTAGACTGAAATGTCATTTATGTGAACATTATCATCAAGCGTTAAAATGGCTTGTCACACCATTTCTTTTCTTCCCAATTTTTTCTTTTCTTTTTTCTCTTTTTGCTTGAGTCCTATGCCCTTAAAGCCTTCGTTTTTGGTTACAAAGTTTCTTAGAGTGCGTTCCTATGTCTTTAGTTTCTGTCCAGTTTTGCTTTGAGCATTAGTCTTAAGTCTTTATCCCAAAATCCTATGTGGGCCTCACTTTATTTTCAAGAAAGACGCTAAAGTTTGAATTTCTATATATATATAGTTAAATTTGAATTAGATAATTTTTGAGATTCAGAGTATAAGACTTTTCCTAGAATTTGATAAGATAATACAGGATTCATGTTACTTTTGTTCTTCTTTTTGGTCAACATTAAAATCTAACAAACTGAAGACTCTTCAGAGGAAGGTATGTAGGAGGTGAGAATACTTAATGTGAAACTATTCACAGGCTAGAATGCTGAGCCTGTGATAAAGAATTTTCAAAATCAGATTGTAATGATACTGATATTCAATCTAGATCCTCTAGGGCCATTTAAAAAATCTTTATTTGTATGTTCCTACCCCTCATCTTCTATGTGCTTTAGCTTTTAACACCCGACGCCTCTGGCTTTTCTTCAACAGAGGGCTCCAAGCTACTGGAGCCAAGTTAACCTTTGCTCCTTAGACACAGAGAGCTGGAATTACCTGGAACTTCCTAGGCCCCGGGCATGATAGTCTTTAACCAACTAATGACTTATGCAGGGTCATGAATGCACTGCTCTCTTGTTTCCCGAAGCACAACTCTTAGCATACCTTACACTGGAGAGATGCTCTGCAGGATTAGGATGAAGATCCCCCTTCTAGAAAACCATATGTGAGACTTCCCCTTTAACTGCCTTCCTACTCCCATGTTCAGCCTCCCTCACTCACATTTTCCCCTGAATCACTCCCTCGATAAATCACTTGCAAAGACATCTTCAGTTCATGGAAGGCTTCAGGTCTATAATTCCAAAGACACAGGCCAAAATGCTCTAAAACATTAATCATTCACACGTGGTCATCAACAAATATTTATTGAAACCTCTCTATGTACCAGGCACTGTGCTAATACTGATAAAGTGGGGGAAAAGACAAGAAACTGGAGAAGATGGGTATTAAGTCAATAACTTCATATACATAGTTGACATTAAGTCAATAACTTCATATATAGAGAGTTAGTTGTTAATTATGGTAAGAGCTACAAAAGAGAAGAACATTTGTTTTCTCATTTTCTCAAAAGAAAAATGGTTTACACCTATCCTGAGAGGCTGCAATGGACAGATTTGGCAAAAATGGGTGGAAAGGTATAAGAGGACAGATTTTAGCTGAACGTAAGGAAGAAACTTTTAGCAACCAGCTCTGTCTGGAGAAGAAAAGGGGCTCCAATGACAGACAAGAACTCATCAGTAGAGGTAGGTATTTACAGTCAAGCCTCAACATCACTCATTGTATCGAAGAAAATCAAGCCTCTGTTGGACTAGATGAATGAGCCTTGGCTTTAGCGCCTGGTACTCTACTTAGTATGATGACGCTAGGCAGTGAATTGGAGGGAAATAAGAGAACAGCTCAGAAGATACTGAAGGATTTCAGTTCAGAGTCAGGAACTAAATTTCAGGAAGAAGTTCAGTAAAAGGGCTGGTTGTCATAAAAGATTAAATAATCCTGTCATACAGCCTTTGTCAGGTTCAGAAATGTCTTTCTGCCATCATAGGCACATTTACAAAATAAAAATAAAATTTGTACTTATCCGTAGAGTTGCTGTCCATACATTCAGAAAATGGAGGTAACCCTGGTTATAAAACCCTGATGGAAAGAAGGACAACCTGAAATCTTAAGCAGCATTGCTCTTATCTTATAAACTCATTTCATATGCTGTCTTCTGTTAGGTCATATGCTGTCATAGGACATGAAAATATATGTACATGTATGTATTTATAATATGTCTTAAGTGCCAAGGGGCAGATGACCACTCTGGGTCTTCAATACAGTGAGCATGTTTAAACCAGAAATAACCTGATACATACCCATATTATATAATACACCTTGCACAAAATATAGAAAAGAAATAAATTATGTCAAATAATAAAAATGATATAGATGTTCCCCATATTAGTATGTAAGGTTTTTGAGGGAAGAAACCATGTCTATCTCATTTTTTACCCTGTCTTTGCTACCTAGAGTAATGTCCAGAAAAAAATAAGTGAAAAATAATTATTTAGAAGTTAATACAAGACAAAGTTTTATGAATAAAGCTGTTGTATGTGTGAGTATACATATATAGTATACATAAAATGATATCACAAGTGGCAGTTCTTCATGATAATATAGTTTTACTTACATTTATTTTACTTACATTTAAAGATGATTAAAGTAATCATCTTTACTAAATTAGTAAGAACTTTTCCAGGAAGATAACAAATGTCAGCTTCCTATGATTGATCACTGATGCCTCACTTGCAGCTAAAATGGAAGGAAGAAGAAACCACCTTTTGTCACATTGCCCTATATTTTACAAATACACTATACTACACTAAAATACACTATACTATACTAATAGTATAGTGTTTTAGATGCTATAGAGAATAAGAAAAGAAAAGAAAAGAAAAGAAAAGAAAAGAAAAGAAAAGAAAAGAAAAGAAAAGAAAAGAAAAGAAAACCTCTTGAGTGAATAATTGAACATTTCTAACCAAATGGTTACTTTGCCTAAAAGTCCATAATGAGACCATTTCTGCATTGATGAGATTTAGATATGCTTTAGATCTCTGCCCCCCAGTGTCCTTCTGCCCCATCCTCTGTCACCACCTCTGGAGCCGACATGATTTTGTTCTGTTGTAAATCATCTTCGTTAGCCGAACTAGATTACGTTGATGAGTTCGGCTTGAGCAGATTTACGAAGCGACACAAAGTTTGAAATCTCAATTTATTCCAGTTCCATGTATCATCTTCTATGGGCAGGTTTATGAGGTGGTAATTGGGCAATGGTTCAGCATTCTGATAGCCCCAGGAGATTCAATTCTATTATAATAAAGGACATTTAAAAAGTCTAACTATGCTATTAGAAAATACCTGGAATATCAATGTATTTATTTTACTTTTTAATCTGAGAAATACTTCAGTACCTACTTTTTTTTTTCCTTTTTATTCGATATTGTTCAAGCCTGGGGCACTGACTCACCAAAAGGTGAACTAGGAGGCGTCAGGCTCCATTGGACTAGATAAGTTCCGTACATCACTGATTACTACCCTGATGACTTCTTTATTCAGGCCCGGAAGTCAGATTTGCTTTTGTAAAGAAACTACAGGACCGACAGCACACAATGAATCATGCCTAACAACACGCTGACAAACTGGCAAGAGACAGCCTGTACAGTGACAAATACAGCTGATGACAAGTGTACACATCTGTGTGGTAGGATTTATGAGAAAGGAATACAAACAAGGAGAAGATAGGTTCTTTGGTTTTATAAGAGAATTTAGAAGCTCTCTTCCTTCGATCCAAATAACAGCAACATAAGGAATACATATTAGCCCACAAGATTTATTTATTACAAGCACAGCCAGATTACAAATGGTCTGTGCAGATTAGCATTTTGATTATCAAACCGCTGTTCCAAATATCTGATGAACAGATATTAGAATGGTTCTTAAACATACTGATTAAACACACATTGATGCTGCTATTTTTAACGCTTGCTTATATTCCGGGGTAAATCAGTTTCCGTACCCTTCCTTAAAGCTTAAAGTGAAAAATATAAAATGGATATACCCCACCAGACTTTTCGCAGGGAGACAAGGATCCGAACCACTATTTTTGGTTCAATTTTGGGGATTAAATAAATTAAGTTTAAAAGGGAGTTGACAGATTCAAATACCGACAATTAGGTATTTGAATGCCTTATGCAGGAATCAAGGTGCTTTCACAAAATTTATCGTCTTATAACCAGTCTGCGATCCCCCACACGGGCCCCTGTTACGGGTCCCGTAACACAAATGCTCTGCCTTCAACACAGTCAAAGAATCAGACTTAGTTCTCAAACAGGTCTGCGAACTTAAAAGATGTGTATTTTGATAATAACAATAAAAACAACAATAATAATTATAATAAACCTGCTCAGTGAGTAGGGGGAACCTACCCCATGCAGGAGAATCTGTATCGGCCAGGGCACGGCTGCAGCACGGATAAACTGTGACAAATGGCGGAGTGCTGCATTGTTCCGATGGTTGAGGAAGACAAACGGAAGTTTAAAAACTTTGGTTTTTTGCAATTTGGTTTTACTAACCCGATGTTTCTTGGTCTGAATGTGGTATTTAGTTTTATAACTGCAACTGTTAATTTTTTTTCTCTTTTGTCAGGATTATCCCGCAAGGTCTAAGTTTATACTTTTCATGTAGTTATTAATGCCTATTAATGATTGATGATTTGTCAAGTAAAATGAAATTAGACCCCAGGCTGAAGGGCCTAGATGTTTCTCCCTACCCTGAGTGGCCCCCACTCTGAATGCGGTTTCTGATGAAGCTTCCTCACGGTCCATATCACTAGAGAAGAGTTGTTCTGGGAACAGATGAGAGGCCTGAACATCCTGAGCTGCCTACAGTAGAATCACAGCCTTATCTTGGCCTTACCACCATTTTAATCTCCTAATTTCGAAAAATGGATGGTAGAGGTATTATTCAGAAGCTTGCACAACATACATGTTATTCAACCTTGGGGAATGTTGGCCCTTGAAGCTCAACCCAAATTGCTTATATCCTGCCCCCCCTCCCTCTGGGGTACAGCTGGAGCAGGTAAGGGGACTGGTTGCCACGGGAAGAATGATGTGTTAGAGGCTATCCTTCTTCTCTTTTCAGATGTTGAACTTTAACAGCCTGGTCATTGCTTCTGGATTAGACTAAGGACTGGTTTACCCTCTCACTTACATTTGTACTTAGTTTGCTTACAGTAATTAATCACGATCATTGCTTTCATGAAATCTCCATCCAGAAACTATACAGGAAAAAAAAGGAAGTCTTCTTAAATCAAAAATAAGTACCTAAATTTCAAATGTGGTGCCTATGGCTCTCTGCTGTATTGTTAAAATATTGGAATTAGAGGATTTTAGAGCAAAAATAGCGTAGAGATCATTTATTAAAGACCTTTCATTTTCCTTCTGCATTATTGGCACATAGTTCTACCATCCAGTTCATTCTGCTTTATTGAGTGAATTTCAAAGTAATATTTTATCAAATGTCATGTACTTACATAATTAGCATAATTACATATAAGTGCATAATTAGTGTAAATACATGTAATTATATTATTATAGTATGTGATAATCTTGTAAAAAAAAGCTTTTCTAACTTTATGAGCCAAAACATATGCATTGTGCAAGCATATTAGATAATTTTGAATATTCAGTGTCTGGCTCTTCTTAATTGAGTTAACCAAATACCACATCTTAATATGTGTATTTGAAAGATACCGTTATCTTTATTTTTGGCAGTTGTTTCATAGTGTGTGTGTGTGTGTGTGTGTGTGTGTGTGTGTGTGTGTGTGTCCATGCTTAGAAAGAAAACATTCTTTCTCTATCTTTTAGTTTAGGTTAGCATGTAGAACAAGCAATCTTTAAATTCAAATGAAAAACAGCTTTACATGCAAATTTCATTTGGACAGAAATTAAGAAAACTGTGAACTCGGTGACCTGTCAAATAATGGGTGTTAAGGAAAATGCTGGATGTCATCTCTACTATGCAGGAGCTCTCAGGGCACCAGAACAAAAAGCATACAAAGAATTTTAAATACTGGACCAAACAAAGAGAAACACTACAAACAGAGAAGCCCACACCTAAAATACTATAACCTCTTTCTTACCAGTCTCTGTAAAGAGTTCTAAATATGCCATACTACTTATTTCCGTCCTCTACCAATACCCCAGAATGGTTCTCGCATTGAGTATATCTTTTTAAAATTAAAACTTGAATGTTTTTCTTCATTAACGCCAAAATTCTCCATTCATCACATCCCTGTTTGAAGATGGTATATACAGTTTATCTGTAGTGATGTTTATATTCTCTGCTTGGCATTGACAGTTAGTGGATAAAAGTATTAAAACACAAGGACATTATAGATATATTTTCCATCTTGTTCTTTTGGAAATCACCTGAATATCAAGACAAAAAGGAAAATTAAAATAGAAAATATATTTAACTGTAATATATAATGTTGAAAGAGAAGATCGGAGCAACTGGGTGGCTCAGTGGGTTAAGCTTCTGCCTTCGGCTCAGGTCATGATCTCAGGGTCCTGGGATCTAGCCCCGCATCGGGCTCTCTGCTCAGTGGGGTGTCTGCTTCCCCACTCCCCGCCACCTGCCTCTTAGCCTACTTGTGATCTTTTTCTGTGTCAAATAAATATATAAAATCTTTAAAAAAGAAGATCAAGTGTAAAACTCACGGGAGATAAAAATAATTATTTCAATTAGTGTGTGAAGGCAGGTATGTACATACTGACAAGATGGAGGTTACTCTTCCCCTAAAAATTATTCAGGAACAAGTAGCATCACCAAGAGAGGAACGGGTAAGACGAGTGACAGAAAATGAAGACTGTATAATGTCTGTAACATCATCAATTAACCCTTCAGGTCCTCACTTTCCAGGTTATGCAGTAGGAGAATTATTCATTCCCAGCCTAGTTTGGAGGTCAGAGGTATAACTACCCATGTTGAAACTGACCTGAAAGGTTCTGAATACTGGAACTTCAGGCACAGAAGTGGCCAAAGGTGAGGTACTACACAAAAAGCAAGAAGATTAAGGGCAATTCTACACACTAAGTCCGTGTCAGTAGGGTTCCCTAGGCAGGAGTCAGGTGGATTCTCCGGGAAAAAAGAAATCACCTCAGAGAAAATTAAATTAAATTAAATAACATTTTACTAAATTGTTAAAAGAGATCCTGGAAATTACAGAGTCTAATAGTTACAGTTAGAAATTATGTAAAAGGGTTGGATGATGAAGGCAATCTCACTGTAAGAAAGACTGAAAAGTGATTCGTGTATCATTTGCTAAACCTCCTATTACCGGTTTGGCCTCCAAAAGAAGATTCCACTATCCATTAGCCCCATCTAGTTTCCTGCCCTCTCATACTGGGCAGAGAAGCTTTCCTTCTTTTCCACAGAGAGAAGAAAATCCACAGATGTGGGCTCTATTACATTTGCACTTAACCAGAGCACCTTCCTTTGTCCAGACCTTCCTTTTCTGACCCAGAGGAATGGGCATTTTCCTCTCTGATCCTGAGTATCCCCTTTGTGCCCAGCTTCCTGGCCAAATCCAACTTCTTTTGATCTCCTCATTGTCCTCTATTTCAGTTGCTTGTCCCTCAGAGTTGTCCTTCCTTCTCCTTTCAGACCTTTCCATGCGTCCTAGTTGGGATCTCTCAGAAGCAGAGACCCAAACAAAGATTCAAGAGCAAGTAGTCTGGGGGCACCTGGGTGGCTCAGTCGTTAAGCGTCTGCCTTCGGCCCAGGTCAGATCCCAGGGTCCTGGGATCGAGCCCCGCATCGGGCTCTCTGCTCTGCAGGAGGCCTGCTTCTCCAGCTACCATTCCCTCTGCTTGTGTTCCCTCTCTCGCTGTGTTTCTGTCAAATAAATAAAATCTTTAAAAAAAAAAAAAAAAAAAAAAAAAAGAGCAAGTAGTCTGTTTGGGAGGCTGTGCTAAGAAATACTAGAAAGGGAGTGGGCAAGTTAGGCAGGGAAGAAAAGAAAGCGACTGAGGGGTCTGTTATCAAGCTAGTTACTACCGTGGGGTCCCAGAGCTCAGTCTCCCTGGGAAACTATAGGATCCAGGCATTCACACGCCAGGGACATACCTGAAACGAGGCTTGAAGAAATGGATTGTTAGCCACCAAATGCTTGTTTGACATTGGGGGAAAGCTATTTCTCAAGGCTCTGGCACTTTAGACTTTCTCTCCAAGTAAGAAACCTGTTCCTGCACTCAGACAAAAGAACGCAGTGTTGCAGGCATGTGATGAGGCATCTGCAATATGCAGAAGTGAACGCCAAAGGAATCCATCTGGGTGGGCTTCCAACAGCAAGTGATAGGGTATGCATCTCCTGGACTAAACTAAGAACCTTAGTGGTATTCCTGGCTTCCTTTCCCTTACCTGCTCTCACCAGACAGTCATAAAATGCCAAGAATTCTCCTCAAAAATGCCTTACCATATTCTTTATCTCTTCACTAATTCATCACGAGATCGTTGAATTACTGCAAGAGCCTGCTCATTGATTTCTTTCTTTTTTTTTTTTTAATATTTTATTTATTTATTGACAGAGATCACAAGCAGGCAGAGAGGCAGGCAGAGAGAGAGGGGGAAGCAGGCTCCCCGCTGAGCAGAGAGCCCGGTGCGGGGCTCGATCCCAGGACCCTGAGATCATGACCTGAGCCGAAGGCAAAAGCTTTAACCCGCTGAGCCACCCAGGTGCCCCTGATTTCTTTCATATCATATTACTATTGTTTACACAACATAACCTAATCCACTCTTCATTTCCTACTGTAACCTCGGATTTCCTACAGGACCCATGGGGATTCAAATATTCTAAAAATAAAGACTCTGGAATCGTACAGTACTAGGTTTGAATCTTATCTTTGTTCTTTACTAGTTTCATGATCTCTGGCATTGTACTTTATATTCACCGAGTCTCATTTTCCTCATTTCCTCAAACGGGAGATATTTATAATTATCTCGCGGGATTATTTTGGATATGACGAATAAAATGTTTAATTCGTTTTACTTCTGGAAGCTCATTAAATGGAAACTGGCTTTTATTCACATGATCGGGATCATGACCCTTCTGTAAAGGGTCACAGAAGGCCCTTTACATATTGCTCCTACTTCCTGTCTAGACCCTGCTCCATTTTCCTATGCACGCACCATGCACAGCAAACACCTGAGCCTTTTCTCTAGAATTTGGCCCTGATCTCTGACAACTTTTATCTCGTTTACATTCCAAGAATGCCCGGGTAAACTCCTACTCGCACTTAAAGACCCCGCTTAAATGCCATGTCTTTTGTGAACTGTCTCCTCATTTTTCTAGGGAGTTAGTCACTCCTGCCACCACACAGCTATGTTCAAATGTTACTTTTGTACACTTTTTACATATGTCTCCCTGACCTGCCTACAAGCTTCTCCGAGTCCAAAGTAAAATGGTGTATACTTTCATATCACTAGCACCAGATACAGAGTATCCACAATAAACGAATATAAATGCAGAGATGAAAAATAGATGGATAAATGACAGATGGATGGATGCAGAGACAGACAGATAGATGATAGTCATATTATTGTGGACTACTAGTTTAAGATACTATAACTAGTGCTTGTTCTAATGTAGAACTGAAATGAATATTGATTTTCTAAGGCAGGGTTTTAAAGCAAGATGCAGAATTTTCAATGTGGCAGGTTATATGTGAAGTATTTTAAAAATATGAATGTGATTGAGTTGGCTTAGATTCATATGTGCAATTAGCTTCTACTTCCAAATATGTCAAATTATTCAGTGATTGCCAAGATCACACTTAGTAACGTGCCCTATAGTAAAGATTAAAACTCCTATAACATTCATTCCTCTAGAGCCAATGAGCATGTCAGTGCAGTTAAATTCTATGTGTGCATCCAGGAAGAGAATGGCATAAGGGTGATGCTAATTACTTCATAATCCGACCAAGGATGTATAAATACATCCTTGCTAGGCTCTCATATATATGAAAATCTGAAAGTATTGACCTTTACTATATCAAAAACTAGAGCTAAAAGGAAACTCTTGGAAAGTATTTATAGACTTGTAAAAAGTCTTTTAAAGGCAAACAACCTATTAAAAATGACTAATGTATTTAGATATGGTAGGAAAACACCCCTTACAATTAACTAAGTATGGAAATATTAGAGCTTTTCTATAGAAAAGCTACCATCAGAGAGATGGTAGTGCAAACATTCTTTTTACCTAAAAAAAAAAAAAAAAAATCTCTGCTAGTCCCATAGAATAGAGTCTTGTTTTGATATAGCCTGAGTTTGTTAGATAATCTAGAATATCCATATTCCTGATGATGAAGAAATTGTTGGAATTTAGAGAGTGAGGGCCAAATTGGCTCATCTAGAGAAGGATGAATTTTTGTTTATGTTTTGACTGCTTAAAATAAAACAAACTTTTTCTCTGTCTTGGGTCACTTGTATTAAGTATTAAGTAGCAAGAAGCAATTTTAAAAACCATTTGTTCATAATATAAAAGTATCATCAACACAGGAATTGCCATTTAAAGTGATAATGAAGGCTCTGTTTTTACACAATGGGAGTTATTTTAGTATTCTTTCCTTAGCTGCTTGCTGTTTCTGGCAATTCACATTGTCAGCAAAGTTAATGCTGGATGTGGAACCTTATCCCTGCTTTTATTTTTTTTTAATTTTTTTTCTTCCTTTTTTAAAGCTGTTAATTTAAACTCCAGCTGGTTAACATACAGTGTAATATTAATTAGTTTCGGGTGTACAATATAGTGATGCAACACTTCCATATATCACAACAAGTGCCCTCCATCCCCATCACCTGTTTCTCCCAGCTCCTGCCCACCACCCCTCTGGTAACCATCCGTGTATGCTCTAGAGTTGAGAGTCTGTTTCTTTGCTTTGCCTCTTTTTTTTTTTTCCTGCTCATTTATTTTGTTTCTTAAATTCTACATGATCTCTGCTTTTAAAGTCAAGTTCATAATGAGACAAACGACTTAGAGAAGACAAAATCAGCCCTTACTCAGAAAATGAGGACTATGACTTCTCCAATGAGAAAAAGAAACCTGAAAGACGATGTGTTCATTCAAGTGTTCCCCATGATCTAATTCTACTTTCCTTTGAACTTATATAAACATTTCAAAAATAAAGCAAAATGCCCATTAATAATTTAAGCCCTAAAATACACTAAATCCAAGGTAAAATTGCACTTTTCACATCTAAGGTTAGGCCAAAGATGGACAGGGGAAAACATGTGTGCCCATGTTCTTTTCTCCGTGTGATAAGGGTTGATTTAAACAGTTTAATTGTTTCTCTATTAAAAGGTACAGGATAACAGCAACAATATGCTTTCTCACTGCATCACACACCCCTATCTATTAATCAAGCTTTTAAAGGAGTTACTGACAACAAGAATTGTAATTTTTGAAATTATAACATCAAATTTTGCTTTATGAAATGCACCATAGCTTTTATAGAGTATGTGCTTACCTTCAAAGCAGCAATGTGACCATTATATATATATATATATATATAGGCATTTTCTTTTGAAAAGTGTTTTTGAGCCAGTTTAAAAGACACTCACATTTAGCCTCACTACATTAAAGAACTACTTTTCTTTGGAGTCAAAGCTATGTTCCTTGAATTTTTATCCACTTTATTCACTAAATTTGGCTCTCAATGGCAAATGTCTGTTTCCAAAAACCAAATCCAATTTAAAATCATGATTTTTTTCCATCAATCTGAGATATTCAAAATATGCACCATGGGATCTTGAAGGCATTAGCATAAGAGATACTTTCCAAAATGTCTTGAGCAGTAAGAACATTATTGAAATATTTCTCTACATTCCAAAATAACTGCCTTAATGAGGTCAATGTTTATTAGAAAATATTAAATCTGGTACATTTGAAAAATAGCTGCATTATGTAATAGTCACAAACTCATGTGAATACACTGTCTGTTCCTTTCTTCATTTATTCTGAACATTTTAAAATCCAAATTCTGTACCATGGTCTAGAATATCTGGCCCCAGTTTCCTTCTCTGACCTCTACTCATTTCCTCCATTTCAGATATACCAACCATCTTCAAAACCACACACAGCACAGTGCTTTCTCTAAGCTCTGCTTGCTGTTGCCCCAAACTGGAATGTTCTATCAATAGATGTTCTCAAAGCTTGATTTCTTACTACACTCAAATCACTCATCAACTGTCACTAGATCCGAGAGGCCTTCCTTGACCACTGCACTTTAAATACCTCCACCCCTTTATCTATCTCTATTTTCCACTTATTAACAAGTGTTATTACACTGTATATTTCTTTGCTTATTATCAGACTTCTGCTCAAGAATGTAAGGTCCATGAGGGTAACGGGTTAATACGCTTTGCTCACCACTGAATTCACAGTGCCTAGAACCATGTGCAGCAACAGCAAATGCTCAAGAGATCGCTGTCAAACACTGAGGGATAAACTGAATAATGTATTAAATCAGAGCCTACCTACCTCCTGTTCTAGAGATGGGAAAAAGGGAGGAAGAATAACACTTTCTTCAAGGATCTCAGAGTCCATTAGAAGAGATGGGC
>CM053615.1:11348753-11392861 GCA_028646535.1 Procyon lotor
CTCCTGGGTGGCTCAGTGGGTTAAAGCCTCTGCCTTCAGCTCGGGTCATGATCTCAGGAAGGTGAACTATTTAGGACAAAATTTTCCTTACAGAAACTGAAGAAGATCTCTGAAGCTAGACACCTACCTGAGCGAGATGATTTGGCAAAGAAACTAGTTTCAGCAGAGTTAAAATTAGATGACACCAAGAGAAAAATTAAGGTAAAACTAATACAACTTCTAATTGTGCTGTTTTGTGTTATTTTTCATTGGGCATTTAATCTACTCTGTTAAGACTGCTTGTTGCAGTTCAGTGTATGCTTGGAAATAAAACCTTTTTTTTTTAAAAAAAAAAGACCAAGTGGATCTATATCCCTCTAACACTATATCCCCACCACATGGGCACGTGATCCAAGAATAAATATTCCTAAACTGGCTAGTGGTTTACGATGGACTCTGGCACTAAAAGCCCCAGATGGGCTAATGGTGGTTTACTTTTCAGTAGGTAACCAGGAATAAGCAGATATATGGATATAGCTAACTCATATTAATCATTGAGAGATTTAGAGAAAATATTCACTAAATTCTTCTGCTGGTTTATGGAGCTCAAGTTCTGCCTAGTTTCAGGGAGGCCCTTCCAGTTGCTTAGATTTTCCAGAGATTCTGTACTCACTATCTTTCCACACACTTCCTTTTTCAAAACCCTCTCTTTTTTCCCCAAAAAATGTTTATTTTATTTTTTCAGTGTTAGAAGATTTATTGCTCATGAACAAAACCCTCTTTTAATTAATCTGACCTGGGTGGCTCAGTGGGTTAAAGCCTCTGCCTTCGGCTCAGGTTATGATCTCAGGGTCCTGCATTGGGCTCTCTGCTCAGCGGGGAGCCTGCTTCCCCCTCTCTGCCTGCTTCTCTGCCTACTTGTGATCTCTGTCAAATAAATAAATAAAATCTTTTAAAAAAATTAAAAAAAATAATTAATCTGACCTGAGTAGGCTTCTGCCTCTTAGAAGCAAATGAGACTAAATAAAGCATTTCTAAAATGAAAATTACAGTACATTGAATACATCACTATGAACTCAAATAAAAAGGAATGCTTAAGTAGCACCAATGCTGGTTGTAATGGTCACAAAGAAGGATGCTAGTCAAGTTCGTATTAATAATCTGTTCTAAATTATGTAACAGTAGATCAAAAATATTATTTTCTTAATTATACCAGTGTACAATGGACTCTTACATCCCTCTTTAAACGGTCTGGTCCATGTGAGCTCCCTATGCTTTCTTTTTTACCTTTAATAATCAGAAATACATATCGAATCACTCTGATCTCAGACCAAACTAGTATCTATCACCACTAGCATCACAGATTTAGTACCCTCCAACTTAGTGATTAAACTATGTAAAAAAAAAAAAAAAGTCTATTGACAGAATGGACAAACTGTGGTACATCTATATAATAGAATACGAGTATACTATGAATACCATTGGTAACAAAATGAATAAATTATCAATAAATGTAAAAACATAGATAAATGTCAAAAACATTTGCTGTACTAAAAAAAAAAAAAAAAACCTAACACAAATGATTCCTCTTGTATGAAAGTCTCAATCAGGTGAAACAAATCTGTGGTCATACAAATCAAGTTGCCTCTGGTATTGGGGGAGATAGAGGGACTGGAAGTGACTGAACACTTTGAACGAAGGAACATTCCATATCTTGATGGAAGTGTGTGTTAACAATGAATATGTATTTGTCAAAATTTAGAAAAGAGTATATGTAAAATCTGTTGAACCTAAGTTGTATCTCAATAATGCAAGAGCACATTGTAACAAGGCACCCATGTAAATAAAATGCTGTTTTAATCAGTTTTCAAAAACAATGCATCTGGCCTATTTGCCAAAATAGGGAAGTGTGATTATTCCTATTTGCAACAGTGTAAGAATATTTTACCAGATGTATCTTGAGACCTACATTTTTTTTTCTTGCAATAGCACATACCTTAGGGTATATATTTAATGCTCTATTCTTAACTTTATATTACTCTCTATTCATACTTAAATCATCAATTTTTTAGTTATCTGACAATGGTTTACCCAGTCAATAAGCATCACTATCTTCCTTGATATTTCATTGGGAACTTCTTTAAAGGTTGTTTTTTTCTTAAGAGGAAGAAGAATTTGATCTTAGAAATTTTCATACTGAGAGATTTAGGGAGACAGATCAGACTACTAAATAATGTTTTAATTTAGAACACTGAGACTTTTTAAACCAGTCACTTCAAAGTAGACCTTTTTTTTTTTTTTTCTCACTTCAAAGCATTGTTCGTAAGGGATGTATTGAAGCAGGCTGGGAACAGTAAGTAATAGGCATGTTTTCAAATGACATCTTTAATTCCTGCATACGGCTTTCTTTAGCCATTGGAGGAATTATCACAGTTCTAAGCTATAACTCAAGAGGCACTTGCATTGGAGGTCTTAATCTAGACCCTTAAAAAAAAATAATGAATAATCATTTCTCCTTTCCTCTTTGCATGTTGTAAATCACTAACTATATATGGATGACTGGCCGTGGTGGGGAAATAGTCACATGATGCAATAATAAAAAATTTATGTCATTGCAAGGCAAAAATAGCTTTTAAAACTGCTTTCTTGTTCTATAACAATTGAAAATGAGGCTATATATTGCTCTCCAGAGTATTCATGTGTGACATCAGTCTTTAGGTTATTAGCAGCATATATCATGAGCTGTTAAGAAGGTGATACTAGGGTTGCCCAAATGTCAGAATGAAACTGGCTATAGGAACTTACTGTTCTAACAGGTTGGGTCTAGTCTGACCTTTGGGTTTTTGTAAGTTTAAGCAGAAAATGGCTTGACTGTGCTTATTCTAATTCTCTTAGTCACTGGTTATCTCTGGACATTTTTAAAATTTAGGTGAAACAATCTTTTGAGTTGAAGTACAATGAGGAAGCCAGTGAACTCAGTGAGGGCCCAGGTCACTGTATATGCTTACCCTCGCCAGTGTTAAATAACTTCTACATAAAATATTATGAAAGTAGGAGCGCCTGGGTGGCTCAGTTGGTTAAGTGTCCGCATTTTGCTTAGGTTATGATCCCAGGATCAAGCCTCATTTCAGGCTCCCCAGTAGGGAGTCTACTTCATCCTCTTCTTCTGCCACTCAGCCTCTTTCTCTCTCTCTCTCTAATAAATAAATAAAATCTTTCAAAAAATTAAAATAAGGGCTCCTGCGTGTATCAGTGGGTTAAGACCTCTGCCTTTGGCTCAGGTCATGATCTCAGGGTCCTGGGATCAAACCCCGCATCGGGCTCTCTGCTCAGTGGGGAGTCCTTCCCCTTCTCCCTCTGCCTGCCTCTCTGCCTACCTGTGATCTCCCTCTCTGTCAAATAAATAAATAAAATCTTTAAAAAATAAAATAAAATAATCAAAAAAAATAAAAAATAAAAAATAAAATAAAATAATTAAAATAAAAGAATACTACAAAGTAACCAGTTGCTCTGGTCTTCCTTCTTCTATAAATGCTCAGAGAGGTGTGCTTACCCCAGTTTTCATACTTCTTATACTGTAATTACCTATTTTTGTGTTTTTCATGGACTTCTACACTTTCATACTCACTGATATCAATGTGAGCCTCTCATTTTAATCTAAAACCCCCAAATGCACCTCCTTTCTTGGCTTTCCTTAAGAACTATATGTGAGATTCTGAAACACTCTAATTACTTTCCATTTAAACAGCACTGATTACAATGTGTTGCCTGGAGCACCATGAGCCTGGGGTCTCAGGCCGCCCTGGGATATATGGAGGGGGTGCTATAGCAGTCCGTGGATCAAAAGAACCTACCTGGTTATCTTCCTCATATGTAGACTTTCCCCATGACGTTTCAAATAAGAAGCGTTTCTATTGATGAAACACATGCCAATGCATTCCAGCAAATAATGAAGTAAGAGTGCGTGAAGTGCGGGGAAACTGTAATTTAACTCTCCAAAATTATAATTTTTATCCTTTGTATTACTTTTCTATGGCCAACATAATAAAGTACCACAACACTGGTGGCTAAAATAATACAAATTTATTTTCTTACCATTCTAGAGCCCAGCAAGCCAAAGTTAGTTTCACTGAGCTAAAGTCAAGGTAGCAGCAGGGCTGTTTCCTCTGGCCGCGAAGGATCCATTCTTGCTTTTAAATACGGAGCATGTCGTGAATTTGCCTGTCATCCTTGTGCAGGTGTCATGCTAATCACCTCTGTATCGTTCCAATTTTTAGTATATGTGCTGCCAAAGCAAGCCTAGGACAGGACCCTTCTCAGCCTCTTCCAGCTTCTGGTGGCTACTGGCACTCCCTGGGTTGTAATCAAAACACTCCAAAATCTGCCTCCCTGAACACATTGCCTTCTCCTCTTCCGTCTATACCACTCTGCCTTGTTCTTCTAAGTGCACTTGTGATTATATTTAGGTCCACCTGGATAATCCAGAAAAATCCTCCGACTTTAAGATCCTTCACTAAATCATACCTGCAAAATTCCCTTTGCTATATAAGACAGCATCCACAAATTCCAGGAATTAGGGCAAAGATATCTTTAGGAGCCATTATTCAGTCTACCATATCCCCTAAAGGTAAGTAATTTCCTTAAACACAGAGCAGAATATACTTAGGAGTGGGAAGGGGTCACTAACGGCAGGGATGGCTAGAGTAAAAACAGTAGTGATATTTGTAACAAAAATTGCAGATGTAGTTACAAATGATAGCAATGATATGAGTAGTAACAGCAGGTGTAGCTACTACCGTTATTGAGTACCTATGATATGCCACATTCCTCCCAAGGACCCTAAACACATATGTCTCTTAATCTTCAAAACAGTCCTAGAAGAAAGGTACTGCCTTATTTTATTATTATCCCCACTATCCAGATGAGAATACTGAGGCTGAGGTCACTGAAGAGCTTTCATCAAGTCATATTCCTAAAGCTTGTCAGAACTGGAATTTAAATATATAAAAAAAAAAAAAAGGACTGAATTCCAGACGATTCATTGCATCCTTCTGATATCCAAGGTGGCAATAGTAGCATATCTTCCAGGATAATCTGAATCCTAATATTTCTAACTGTGAAAAGTAAATTGGATAGCTTTGATATATTAAACCATTTCTGTTTTTGAGAGACAGGGAGAGAGAGAGAGAGAGAGAGAGAGAGAGAGATTGCACACATGCACATGAGGGTGGGGAGGGGCAGAGGGAAAGGGAGAGGGAGAGACAGAATCTTAAGCAGGTTTGGAGCTCAATCTCATGACCCTGAGATCATAACCAGAAATTAAGAGTCAGTCACACAACTGACAGCAACCCAGGTGCCTCTCAAATAAACTTCTGAATGACAGATGTCTCCATAAACACAATTAAACATAAGCAATAAACCATGGGGAAATATTTTTTCAATATAAAGATTTTTTATATACAAAGAACTATAAATTAAGACAAAAGAGCAACCAACAACCATTGAAGACTCTACATCGATATTATCCAACAGATCTCCAGAACATATTCATCTTGCATAACTGAAACTTTACCCCTTGATTAACCCCTCCCCCCAGCTCCTACTTTCTATCATCATGATTCTGGCTACTCTAGGTACCTCCCAGAAGTGGAATCATACAGTATTAGTCTTTTTGTATCTGGCTTATTTGACTTAGCATGATGTTCACACGGTTCATCCCTGTTGTAGCCTGTGTCAGACTCTCTTTCCTTTAATAATGTTTTTATTGTAATAATATTTAATAATGCTCCATTTATATTACATGTATATTATATGTTACAATATTTAATAATATTCCATTGCATGTATGTACAAATTTTGCTTATGCATTCATCTATTAATGGACACTGAGGTTACTTCCATGTTCTAGCTATTATGGATAACTCCACAGTGAATATGAGAGTGAAAGTAACTCTTCAAGATCCTGATCTCAATTTATTTGGATATAGACCGAGAAGTGGGTCTGTAGAATTGTACACTTAAAAAGAAAGTGTTAAGAGGATAGATCTCATCTCACGGTAAATACAAGAAGAAGAAGAAGAAGAAGAAGAAGAAGAAGAAGAAGAAGAAAGAAGAAAGAAGAAGAAGAAAGAAGAAGAAAGAAGAAAGAAGAAAGAAGAAAGAAGAAAGAAGAAAGAAGAAAGAAGAAAGAAGAAGAAAGAAGAAGAAGAAGAAGAAGAAGAAGAAGAAGAAGAAGAAGAAGAAAGTGCTCTGAGCACTTGTATCTATTGCTTCTCTGAATATCTTATAAAAATTATTGAAAAAATAGGAAGAATAAATGAAACCAAAATTCTGGAAAACAACAAAGAATCTATCTGGGAAAGATATGTCAGAAATGAAAAGCATATGAGCTATTTTAACAGAGAGCATAGGGAATTTGTTATACAGGTGCTGGAAGGCAGAAAAAGCTAAAGGGATTCTGAACTAACACTGCAGGAAGCAGTTAAAAGTTCTAGGACTCAGAATAAAATAGGACGAAGATAAAAAGGACGAAGAGGCAGAGTTATCAATATCTGGGAGATTGGAGAGGAAACACCATCTAGCCCCCCCGTGACTGTTATATGGAGATGAGTATGGTTCAGCTAAAGCTCCACTCACCCAGGAGGGCATGGCTTACTGCCGCTCATGCTTCTGAGGGAAGAGGGGGGTGGCTCTGAGCCTGGGAGTGAGGACAGCTGGGAGCTATTGAGCCCATAGCTGCCCGTTGTCCCTGCCACAGGGACAATGCCCAGAGCTGAAAACAAAAAGCAAGTTCTTTCCTCCTTCCGCTTTTTACTCTCCTTCCATTACTCCCCATCTACAGAACCCTACGAGAAGTCAGCATTTTCTACTATGTAGAAAATGAAACTACATTTTCTACAGAGTCCCACTGCCACTATTTACATTAAACAAAAAATATATTATAAAGGGTCGCTTTGCAACTGGGAGAAAATAGTTAATTAGCAGCAGTGATGAAAGTAGACAGGGAAATCTGAGGAACTTTTGAAAGACGATGTGGTAGATTATTACAAAAATGGCTCTCATTTTCCATTGCTCTTTTTACCCACACCCCTTGCAATATGACCCTGATACTGTTCTCATCAGGATGTGATGCCTATTATCTTTACTCCTTTACTTTTGTCTGGTCTTGTGATTTACTTTGACCAAAAGAGTATACTGGGAAGGGCAGTGTGCTTATTTTAAGCTTACGTCTCAAGGGATCGTGTGCTTCTGCTTTTCCCCTTAGAAAACTGCCTCTTCCATGAGAATGACCCCAGAAACTCCTACTGGAAGGTAAGAGACCTCGTGGAGGAGAGATGAGTCATCCTCAGCCACTGAGGCCACGCTTGGCCATCCAGCCATAGCTAATTTTGAACCTTGTCTCAAACACTAGAGAAAAAAGGAAGCCCAGGAGTCATCTTACACTCTTTTTTTGGCTCCTTCGTCGGCCTGTCAGTTCCATGTCCATGCATTCGAGGGGGAGCCTGTCTGTAGATGCCCCACCCATGCACACAGCCTGGAACTAATCCTCCTTTTGAGGAGACAGAATCACAGAGGAAACGACTGCAGAGAAAATCTGTATCAATTGAGTACAATTATCAATCTATTCTATCTATGAAACAAGAACTATGAAAGTAGAACTTCAAATAAGCAAACATTTCCAGAATGTTGTAACAGGGATGACAAGGACTAGGATGAACAAATAAAAAAACTCAGCCTCGAGGACAAAAATACAATTCAGTGAATAGAAAGGACCTTTACAATATATTCTAGTAAGAGGCTTTTATCTTCAGAAAACATATAAAATTGGTTACAAAAACAAGAAGAAATAATATCTGATATTAAAAATACAGTATCGAATAACACTTATTTGAAAAGTGGCAAAATAAATTGTTAGTCTAAATATTAATGTGTAATCAGGAATAAAAACTGATGAATCTATTTCTAAAATAAGTGCAAAATGACATGTAAAGAAAATACAAGGAAAAAAAAAAGACACGGACATTAGATTTTGAGCTTCAAGTTCCACCTAACAAGAATTCAGAGCTACACAGAATAGTGGCGATGGGAAGGAAGGAACAAACAAAACCTGAGAGAACAATACTTCCTAAATTTTAATTTTTATTTATTTTTTAAAAGATTTTATCTATCTGTCAGATAGATATCTGACAATAATATCAGATATTATTTCTTCTTGTTTTTGTAGAATTTTTCTACATCCTGACCAGCACTTGTTCATCTTTTGGATTACTGTCATCCTGGCCGGTATGATGACAATTATTTCTTCTATCTCAGGATACATTGTATATATATATATATGTATATATATACATATATATATATATATATGCGCACATATGTATTTCTCTTTAGAAGCTTTCAGAATATCAGAGAGTAAGAGCAAGAGTAAGGGTGGGAGGCAGACAGAGGGAGATGTACGCTCCCTGCTGAGCAAGGAGCCGGATGCGGGGCTCAATAATCCCAGGACCCTGGGATCATGACCTGAACTGAAGGCAGATGCTTAACCAACGGAGCCACCCAGGTGTCCCGAGTTTTAATTTTTAAGTGAAGTTTTGAAATTTTCCAGAAAGACCCACTGAAGGCTAAGCAAGAGAAATCAAGACTCGTGCTAAGACACAACCTTGTCCAAGTCTAAAATGGAAAGCATAAAAAGAATATTCTGAAAGCTTCTAAAGAGAAATACATATGTGTGTGTGTATATATATATATAAGGTGTCCTGAGATAGAAGAAATAATTGTCATCATACCGGCCAGGATGACAGTAATCCAAAAGATGAACAAGTGCTGGTCAGGATGTAGAAAAACTGAAACCATCACACGTTACTAGTGGGAATGTAAAATGGTGCAGCTGCTTTGGAAAAAAAATGAGCACCTCCTCAAAAAGTTAAACACAGAGTTACAACATGACTCAGCAATTCCATTCCTAAGCATATACCTCCCCACACTGAAAACATGTTTACATAAAAACGTGTGCACAAACGATCACAGCAACATTCTTCATAATAGCCAGGAAGGAGAAACAACTGAAATGCCCAACAGCGGATGGTGGATGGACAAAATGTCGTAGGTCAATACAATGGCATATTACTTATCCATAAACATGAATAAAGCACTGATGGATGCTATAATGTAAGGAATCCTGAAGGTATGGCAGTAAGTAAAAATGCCAGGCAAAAAAAGCCACATATATGTATGATTCTATTGATTTGAAATGCCCACAAGAGAAAATGCAGAGACAAAAAACAGATTAAATTAGATTAGTGTGTAATTAGTAAGTTAGTGGTGTCCAGGGGATGAGTGACAGTGGAAATGGGGAGTGACTGTTAATGAGAATGGGGTTTCTTTTGGGGGTGATGGAATATATTCTAGAGAATTATATAGTGATGATGGTCACACAACCTTGAGAATAAACTAAGAACTAACTACTGATTGTACACTTTAAAAGAATTATGCTTTGGTATGTGAACTATATATCTATATATATACAGATATATAGATATATATCTATATATCTAATTAAAAATGGGGAGAAAAAGTAGTATGGCATTTGAATACTATTCATCCAAAGGGAATAAGTTTTGAAAAGTATGAAAAGGTGCTTTATGAACACTTTAATCTTTAGAGATTCAAACTTAAGGTGAAAACTTTGTTTCCACATCTTTTTTCACTTATAAACAACAGAAATAAATTCCTCACAGTTCTGGAGCTGAAAGTCTGAGATCAGGAGGCCAGAATGGTCAAAATCTGGTGAAACATCTTCTGTGTTGCAGACTGGTACTAACCTCTCACAGAAAGCAGAGAGCTAAATGTTTTGGTTTTTAATTCTAGAATCCTAATCAAGATTCACACAAGGAACACATCCAATCACTATGTCCACTCAGTTCCTTTACATCTAGAACAGCCTCCCTCCTTGTTCACTAGTGTTGACTTTTTAAAGAATCCAAGATAGTTTTCTCGTGGAATGTTCAGCACTTTGAATTTGTCTTATTGTTTCCTCGTAATGAGTTCCTCTACTCCTGCATTTTCTGTAAACTGTAAGTTAGATATGAAGATGTAATTAGATTCATATAAAACAATTCTGGCCAGAATACTTCCTAGTTCTATTGTGTGTTTCACTTGTGCCATATAGGGTTGTTTCACCTATGAAAACGATGATAACGTTTTTCACTTGTTGGACGCCAGATCTCTCTACCGTAAGGGAATGTGTTAGCATTTGTCATCATTAAGTTATTTGTAGGCTGATACTTGAGTACGGGGTAAACAGATTTTTCCCCAACAATCTCTCAGCCAGTACTTTGACCAGAGGTTGACGAGCCTTATCTGAATCATTCTTTTTTTCTTCTTACTGGGGTTGGAAGATGCCATATTCTCTTTATTTTATATTTCCTTCTGCCTTTGTTTAGCTGGAATTCTTTAGGAGGTGTTCCTTCTCATTCCAGGCCCCACATATCTTGCCTTCCTCTTTAAATACTAATATGGAATATGGGTTTTTTAAACATGTAGTATATTATGATCAATTATCATCATATTTTTGATGCTTAAACTGTTGCAAATTGGCCTGTGGAGCCCCTTCATGACATTGTCTGTGTCAGTTCAATATGGCTGCATTTGTTTTGGAGCACATCCTTGTTTTCTGGCACAAGTATTTTTGTGCTCAATTTGTATCATTCAAGCCCCAGATGTTAGAGACCACACTTGAAAATCTCAGCAAAACAAACAATGTCCACAGACTTAAAATCCATGCAACATATTTTTTATGGTACTAAAAGCTTTTCTGCACAAAATAATTATAATTTTTGAGCACTGACTCTTTTACTTCCCTCAGTGTATTGTTAACTAAATTTATTTACCTCCTATTCCAAAAATTGCTCTCAAATACTTCCTTCATCTCTGGCCCTCAGATCATAACCCTGGATGGCCCCTGAATCATGAGTATACCATGTCTAAACTTTGATAGAACACAAACACTTCAGGAGTGTGTTTCAAACATATCATGTGCATAATGGCATAGAAACCATTTTCCATGTGATCTAACCCTAATACACATATACACACTCAGGTGATGTATCAAAGTGTATGTAAATGTATGTATCTTAGCAGTAATACACATACACACCCAAGCGTGGGTATCAAATGGAAACAATTTCCTGAAACAATACTTGTAAATTCACATGAAGTGTTAGATATTTACTATTCTCTTCCATCATGTTCTCTTTCATTTATAAAAAGTAATTTTATAATCAACTAATGATCATTGGTCCAGAGCTGAAAATAAATCCCAGATTAGAAGATACAGAATAACTAAATTTCTCCAGCAAGAGGCAGTAACTAAGCCAGAAAGGAAACTGAAGAGGGATATGAGTCTGTGAATCAGGACAGGTAGGACAGAGGAAGTAGTGACAAGGAGTACGTTATAACAGTGTATCTGATAGAAGACAGATTCTCAAGGTATTCTTAAATAAATGCTCATGATTTTTATACTGTATTGAATGTTATGCTTATTTGACAATTACAAGCATTTCCTTCTAGTAAGGTGAGAGCCATGACTCCCTTCACAACTACCTCTAATGTTATGCATAGTCCTTTTTCCATTTTTCAAAAAAGACTATGAAAATGGCCCCTAAGGAGTCTTCCCATTTCTCTTTTCCTCTAAATTCAGGTCAAAATAATATTCACATTGTCACCAACCCATATGATGTCACTTCAAGTTCCTTAAAACCTCTGTGAAATTACTGACAACTGCGTGAAGGAGTATGTTGATTTCTTATGGCTGCTGTAGCAAGTTACCCCAGATTCAGTTACCTAAAACAACACAAATTTATTATATATTAGATTTTAGGGGAGAACCTGAATTTGGTAAATTTTTCCTCTTTCAGCTTTTAGAGTCTACCTGCATTTCTTGGCTTACATCCCCTTTCAGTTATGATTACATTAGGCTCATCTAGATAATCCAGGATATTTCTACCTCAAGATCTTTAAGTTAATCATATCTGGAAAGATCGTTTATGTCAGGTAGGATAAAACGTTCATAGGTTCTAGGGATCAGAATGTGGACCTTCCACAGGGGACAATATCTGTGTACCACAAGGAGTAAGTAAAAATGCTTTATCAGCCCAGATAAATCACTATTTCCTGTGTTCCCTAACTCATCTCCTGCCACCTCCCACAGCCAGTCAAGTCACCCCAGGATCATGTCAGCACATAAAACTACCGACTTTGTCAAGTAACAGCATTATTTTTTCAAGTCCTTGTACCTTTGAACATTCTGTTTCTTTTGCTTCTGAATTCCTCTCCCACTTTTCCATCTGTTGAACTCCGACTCAGTTTTTCAAGACCTAGCACAAATGCTATCTCTTTGTAAAATGATATACTCCCACATGCAATTCTCAGTCACAAGTAAATTGCTTATTACCGCATCGCTTTGTTTTAGCTCTTTCTGAAAGGTTACAACATTAGACTGTAATGTTTGTTTCCTGATCTTTCTTTCCAAATAGAATGTAAGGTTCTCTAAAGACTCAGCTACTCATCCTTGTGTTCCAGGGTACCTCTGCCTGGCAAAAAAAAAAAAAAAGTAAACACTAAGAAGAAAAAAAAAATCTTTAGTAAATGCCAAATTAAAAAAGCAATTATCTATGGTACTTCAAAGTGTCTGAGAGGAAAACCACTTGCCTAATTTCAGAAACACATGTGGCCATGCATCACTAATCTTTGCAATTAGTATAACAAATCTGTAAAGTGTTCAGTGCTAGAGGGTCCTTGGATTATATAATGGTACGAAGGTAAAATCTGAAAAACATGGAGCATAACTAAAAGGTATTGAATCCAAGGAACAGAAGACCAAGATATATGGTTAATGAGAGGAGACAGGATAAAGTAGGAAAAGGGAGTGATGTCAGGAAGTAGAAAGAATGAGAAAGATGGGAAAATGACAGTGGAAAATAAAAGGGAGATTTAAAAGGTCATTTGGTAAATTTTCTCAAAGTACAAATAAAAGTAACAACAAAAATAAGATGGGGGGGGGGCAATTTGGTGTGTTAGTCAATTAAGTGTTGACTCTTGATTTCAACTCAGGTCATGATCTCAGAGTTCGGAGTGTGAGCCCCACTTCAGGCTCCACAGTCAGTGTGGAGTCTCCTTGGGATTCTCTTACTCTCCCCTGCCCCTCCCCTTTTGCACATGCTTGCTCATGCTCTCTCTTGCTTTCTAAAAAAAATAAAAATAAAAAACATGGGATAACTACACCCCAGTTATACCACAGTCATACTGCTAAGAACCAAAGGCATGTCATGAAGCTAAGAAAAAACAACATATTACACACAGGGCGATGCTGCTGTGAATTATGTTAACTTGTTGGACCCAATGGAAGGCAGAAAGCAATAGAATAGCAACTTTAAAGTGCCGAAAGACAAACATGTCCACCTAGAATTCTCTAACAGCAAAATTTTCATCAGAAATGAAAATTTCTATCTAAAATAGATATCTTTTTATCTATAAAAAGATATTCAGATGGACAAATTTAAGATATTTGCTTTTTAATGAATACATCCACACAGAAATAAATATTAAAGGAAGTTCTGTGGACTAAAGGAAAATAATACCAGAAAGCAGACACTACACTGTCCAAAAACGCAAGAGTCCTAGAAATTACAAATATATATAGAACACCATTAAATATATTAATTTTGTGTACTGACAAATATATAATGTTATATGTATTTCTCATACATGACCATTTTTGACTTGATTTTTTAAAAAAGACATTTGTCTGCTGAAAGAGAAAGTAATGTATGGAGCTTCTGAAATGTGAACATAACATGTATGTTAATAGTGGCACAAAGGACAGGAGGGAGGTTAATGAAATAAATAACACAGAAAAAGGGGAAATGAAATATGTATGCTTTTCTGTATATGGCAGCAGAACCAATCAATTATAAAGAATGGGAGAATCACACTTATTAAAATGCTAGGACAGGGACGTCTGGGTGGCTCAGTCAGTTAGGTGTCAACTCTTGGTTTCAGCTCAGGTCATGATCTCATAGGTTGTGATATCAAGCTCCGTATGAGGCTCCTTACTCAGTGGGGAGTCTGCTTAAAGATTCTCTCCCTCTGCCCCTTCCCCACTCTCAAATAAATATGAATAAACCTTTAAAAAAATGCTACAACAGACCTAGCAATAGTATTGCCTGTTCCTGCCACTGAGAAGATGTGCCTTTGTTGGCTGTGAGATGACTGCGAGTCATGCCATCACCACAACATGGCCTCCACATGAAAAGTAAGAAGTATAGATAGCATGGGCTGATGGAATGAGAGAGGCCTGTGTCGCTCTGTATATTGCTGTGTCCATGAATAAACACTTCATTGCTACCGTTTCTGCAAAACAGGCCTAACTTGAATGTAACTACAAGGATTAAGAATAATAGCGGTAAGTGTCCAAAGTAGAGGGATTTGGAATGTACACAGTTGATACTAAAAGTAAAATAACATTGAAGAAGGACGACTTCTGTATCTTTCAATGAAGTCATATCCAAAGCTAGCAGGGCTGACTTAGAGTCAGATTTAAGCATCCGCTCACATTTCTCTTCTGGTGACTTAGCATCAGCCCCATCAGATGCCGTTAGAGCAGCTCTGGTTATGGGACAGCCTGCCCCAGAGCCAGGAGGAGCCAGACCCAGTCACAGATGTTTATTGCTGAAAAATAATCCAAAAGGGCAATACAGGGCAAGGGCTGCCAAGTCCACTCTCCGGTCACTCAAACAGGGAAAAGGGAAAAAAGAGCTTAGCAACTGAAGGACCCAGATGCCACTTTGTGCGTGCATGTGTGTTGAGTGGAGTAGCCTAAAAAGCCACCTGAGTCCTTAGATGTCCATGCACTCAACCTTGCGGCTTGAGTAGCAACATTTCCAGGGCAAAAGCTGATGAAAGAGGAGGGCCAAGGGAGACCATGTGCCTTGGAATAATCGATGAGAAAATTCAGTGCCAAAGGAGGAATGTGCAGCTGTTCAAGATTTGTTTTGTTCCCTAAAAACAAAACTTGGGTTTACAAAACCCCAAATTTCTATTTACCTGTATGTAACTTATCTTTTTCTACAAAACAGATGGGATGTCAGACCAAATCTTGATTGGTATGACTTTTACTTTTAGAGTGTTTTATTCGATTTTTAAACAGGTAAAACAGTAAAGCAATAGAAAAATGACACACTGCATATAAAAGATAAGCAAAAAATCCTACCGTGAGGGTCCAGACCAAGGCATATATATTACTTTCTCTAACCTTCCAGCTCTGCAAAACCCACTTAAACTGACAATTTGAATTAAAGTCTTACTTTAAAAAAATGTTCATTATCTCAATTTTTTCTTCCAAAATCAGTATCATCCAGGCTGCCAACCATGATGTATAAAACCCCAAATGGTTAAAATCTCTGTTTATATGCCTTTCCTTTTACCATTTACTTCAACAGAACTTTCAGGCAGATCACATCCTTCTGAATGGAGTAAAACTCAGAAATTTTGAAATCAGGACAGTGGTTAATATTTTGCATTTGTCTATGCTTCCAGTCCCCAAATAGTTGCTTTTAAGATGCATCAAGTTATTTACAGAAGTATTATTTGTCATCTCCTCACTACTGGATTCAATTATAATATATGTATGCTTGAAGACTTTATATGAATTGGTGAAAAATGTTTTTAGTTTTCCCTTCACCAAACATTCATTGTGCAACTCTGAGCTTTCAGAGAATATGTTACAGTCAGAATTTTATGCAAACATCATCATATTGCACATTTTAGTAAATTTCACATTTTGTCTTTTGGCAACAGCAATCTCACTTAAATATTGTGTCTGTGAAATATCTACATGTCCTCTCGCCTGGGTAGGGTCAGAAATGAATGATCAGCTGAAACATTCTGAGCCAAAGTGTCTTACTAATCAACCTATTCTGTCAAAGTTAGTTAAGCATCTGAAGAAGTCAACTGACTCTTTCAGGTTAATGGAGCCACATCTCTAAGAAGAGACGTTTTTGCAAAGACGGTTTACATAAGCTACTTGAGGATGTTAAATGCTTATTATTTTATTCTAACATTTTTTGAAGGAAAGTCAGTGGAAGAATAGATCAAGAAGAGTTACAATAATTTAAACCATTAAAAAAAGAGGCCTCCACACTCATGTTAAAGTCAAGGGGATTCCAGTACCTTAACTTTCCTTCTTTCCACTAAACAGCTGTGAACTCCTCCCTCTGCCAGGTATTAGTTCAGTGTACAACATAATTTGCTTAATCCAGTATTTCTTCCTCAAAGTAAAAGTGACACCAACTTTGCAGGATACTCACCTTGAGGATTAAAGAGAAATTTCACTTTATTCTTGGGTCTTTCAAGTAGTAAATACAGGTTAAGTCAATACTAGGCACATTCTAAGAGAATACCATTGTAAAGTGACTTGATTGTAAATGTACCATCCTACTTCAGAAAAGCAACAGGACCTGAGATCATAAATACAACATTCCCTCTCTTCAGTTTCCTGGTAAAATTTATTATTTTTGGCTTACTTCATCAGTCCATTTGTTATTTTTTCCCCTAATTTTGCATTTCTTCTTTTCAGTGCGAAAGCCTGATGATAATTCACTTCCACTGACGTTTAAGGAGGCTGCACAAAGTTATTGCAACTCTTCCCCAACGCAATGTTTAACATTTCCTCTCTTATCACATCTTAGACCAAAGCTCTGTTGGTATCTTCCGTGAAAAGACATGAATCTTCAAGATTGTTTCTCATAAAATCAATTACAGAGCTTCAATTCAACCTCAGAAAGCTTTTATAGGATTTTATTTTGCAACATGAATAAATTTTTTTACGGTGTTGATCAAAGCTATGACTACACACACAAATTAAGATGGAGAACTGAGTAATTACCAAAATATTTTGTATGGATTATTTGGGGTGAGTAAATGATTATTCTGAGTATTTTTGTTCTGACTATAAGAACACCTGCTTCTACTTCATTGTACACAGATACCCGAGGTCTGAAACTATGGCTACCTGAGGAAAATGATAGGAATACTCTACAAGTCAATTTAGTATGTTAGGTTGGAGTGTTAATATTGTGGGTATGAAAATGGACCATTCAGTCAAGTTGGATGTGGGCTAATTCTCTTGTTTATCTCCAAATAATCACAGTGCAAGCTCTCAGGCCAAGGTACATGGGTTATCTGAAAATCATTGCACCAGACAGGCAAACCTTTAGTTTAATTTTTCTCTTATTGATATGATTTTTAACAAACTGGACAACTTGCTTTAAGTGTCTTTATTATTCTAGAAATCAGTTACTTCATTTCTAAAGCAGAGATAAATGAAAACTTATCCCATGATGAGATACTTAACAGATATAAGAGAAAAGATTCTAGATTTAGAGATTCAGGAAGATTATTTCCTACCCTGCTCTACTTGCCAAGACACTAATACATTACATGGAATTCTTCTTGTATGGTATAATTTAAAGACACTATTACATGGCATTCTTCTTGTATGGTATAATTTAAATATGTTATTCAATTGATCAATCAAAACCAACAGTTCATCATATGTTACACTGTTACTATGTTCACACGGGGATATCAATTTAAACTAATATGGACACATTTGTTTAGCAAATGAGTATTGGAATTTGAAGCCTTGTCAGTCTTATATCAAAGTGTTTCTTTTTATGTTTTCTTCTTTTTTTTTTTGTTTTTTTACTTAAATATGTTACACAATTCTGCACCTTCAAAGTTAATGATCTTTAAACTGGCCAAATTATGACAAGACTCAAAGACAAATGAAAGTGAAGACAACTGAGCAGATAAGGGTGGAGCAACTTAGCCCCTTTCAAACCGGCAAATCTCTAGAGTCAGGAAAATATATTCAGAGTAGTGGGAGGAAATTTTGCCAATGGTATCACAGCAAAAAAAAAAAAAAATTCTAGTATTTAAAAATCATGAAGAATGGTTAAGATGAAAAAAGAAAACAAGTTGACAAATATCCAATTTTTAGAAATAGAGACTAAAAGTCCCTTGTCCAATTGTGAGAAGGAAAGGAAGGGTGAATGGGAGAAGTCAGAAGGGGAGATGAACCATGAGAGACTGTGGACTCTGAGCAACAAACAGGGTTTTGGAGGGGAGAAGGTGGGAGGTTGGGCGAGCCTGGTGGTGGGTATTAAGGAGGGCACATATTGCATGGAGTACTGGGTGTGGTGCATGAACAATTAATCTTATAACACTGAAAAAATAAAGTATTTGGGGAAAAAATAAAAAAACAAACTTATTAATTAAAAAAAGAAAAAAAAAAGTCCCTTGTCCATTATAGCACAAAATTTTATAGAGATTTTTTGTTGTTGTTGTTTAAATAGATTATTCTGGTCTTTTTTTTGGTCATTAACATTTTTTTGTCATTTAAATTTTTTTTGTCGGTTAAGTCATGGCCAACTGCTTTTATCACCATTATAATGAGGGTATTTATATCAAGGACTTCTTATGGAAATATTTTGAGCAAATCAATTAACGATAATAATAAATTGATTTATAATTAGAATGACTATATTCAAAAAGAATTATTTGAAGATGTGATGTCAAATGAGAGATATTTTTTTTCCTAAGCACATTCTCTATCTTCTTTATAGAACATTACAGTCAATGACATGAATGAATACAGTTTTCAAACTTAAAGACACCCTATCATAGTTAGGATTTTAAAAGATCTTGACACATGGAAATACAAGATGAAACTAAGAGCTAAATCTAAGAAACATACGTAGATTACCAATATATCGATGTTAACAATCCACTGCATAAGAACTTCATGAAAACTGAACTTATCCAAAATTAATGTAAAGAATATTAAAGTGTTTTAATAGATTGAAGCATCTATTAATTAACAGTGGTACCATGACTATTTTAATAGCTGACTCTTTATCAGTAATCACTAATGCAATAATATTCTCCTAAAGAATAGTAGTAATCTCCCCACTACGGTTTTTATTCAAGAAAATAAGTTCCAGGTAGGAGCAGAGTAGGAACAAGAGAAGTGGGGAATCAGCTGGAAGAGGGAATAGGGAGCACATTTTCCAAATGAAGCGATTTCTCAAGAAATTTCAAGATTATGTGATAACATGTAAAGATGTTAGAGAAATCGATGTGAAGCAAGATCATGAAACTGGATGAGTCCACTCAAAAAAGTGTGTACTTCTCTACTTCTCTGTGTATTTGTGGTTTCACCAAGCCCCAGCACAGGCCAAATCATCCTGAGCCCGGTCGTTCTCTGTCCCAAACTCGACATCATTTGGCTTTCCTTCCAGTTCTTAGTGTAAAATTGTAAAAAGAAGACTGATGATCAAAAACTCATTCTAAGTAAGCTGAATGAGTGATTGAGAGTCTAAAACCTATGTTACCTGAAAAATGGCTGATATCCCTGAAGATATTTCATCTCTAAAACAAAATCATTGAGAAGAGTGATAACGTTTAGTGTTTTAAAATATTTAAAAAGACTGTTGAATAAAACAAGGATTAGAATCAATCTGGGAAACTTCTAAAAGGCAGGACCAATGGGTGGACATTAAAATAAAGTGATTTTATGTCAATTATAAGAATGGACTTTCTACAAAGGAAATAAGGGAAAAAAAACAGGAAAAAGAACAAAGACTAAACTATATTATTAAATAATTAAGTGGGAGCCACTCCTTTGCCCCACTGAGACCAGCAGCCACCTGACCGGCGTCTGGAACCTGGGGCTCAGTCTACTACCATGGGCTCTCTGTCCAGTCAGCAGCCCCTCTAGTTCTTATATTTGTCTGGACTTTGGAGGACTTCACAAGTCACTGATTTGGTGTTGTTGGGTGGCCTAGTTTGTGTAAATATAAGGTGTTAGTGGTTCTCCATGTTCTTTTGGGATTTATTGTTTACAAACTTCTTTTTGTATAGAGAGAAAAATAGTTAAAAGGTTCTGTACCAGGGAAAGGGATCTGAAACATAAGCTTGGGGGCTCCTCTTCTCACAGTGGGATCTTCAACCACCCTTTCTTTTGACTTCTCCTCCTCCATTTCTATTTTGGACCAGCTCCTCGGTCTTAAAAGTTTGACTCCTACCCTACTCCTCTTCACCCTTCCCCACCCACACATACACATTATTTGCAGGATGACTCCACAACTCTTAAGTGATTTGCATAAAAATCTTAGAAAAGCTAGGAACACTTTATCCCATGTTCCCAACCTCCTAAGTCAATACCATGCCAAACACTTAAGCTACTATATTTGGAGGGAACAAAACCTAACTTAATCTCTAATCCTAGGACAGAGAGAATCAAGAAGGGAGATTTCCATGCAGAAAGCGGGGTCAGGAGACCAAGAAAGGAAAGAGGAATGCATATCTAAGTCTAAGGAACTTTTATGCACGTGCAAGAAACCTATGTCAAAGTGACCACAAAACTGTTATAGGAGACAGACAAATATAATTCCATGTTTGTGTGAACTCCTAAATTTATAAGAAGGAAGAGAGGGTAGAAAAGCATGTAACTGTATATTCTTTCCCCTCAGTTCTGACCTGTAGGAGACTGACTCATGGGCTTTGGTGACTCCATCAAATGATGGTTGATTTTGCTCTGATTGTATTTCCTTTATCATTTGCCATAATTTTTATAACACAGAGGCTGACTTTTTTTCCCCCTTCCCTTCTCCTTTCCCTGGAAAAATACAATAAGTAAATAAAGAATAATTGTTACTGGAAGAAATACAAAAACAAAAACAAAACTGGGAAGTGAATGTGTTCAAGAAGACAGTGTTGAAGACTATAGAAAGATTTTCTATATTGAGTTGGAAGATGTGCCCATCTTCCCCAAAGTACGCATCGATCAACCACAAAGATTCTAGGATTCTCAAACTCAAGCTTGGACCTGAGTAGTGAGTAGAAAACAATTCAGGACACCCTTTCATGGTTTCCATTGGGTGTTAAAATTCCCTGTGCCTCCAGCACAACTGAAGAACTGTATGTCCTATAATTATTATATTTTATTCTTGGTCATGCCCTCTCATGCCATTAGAGAATAACTGGCCAAAAACTCTTTACTATATGAAGAGATCTTTACAAATGCCTTTTCATAAGCACAATTTTCTGTACGATTGGGCATTTTAATTTCATAATGAATTGCATGTGAGTACAAATGCACGTTCAATGTCAGTACAAATGAATGTGCTTCAATCCTTCCAAAATACACAGGAATTACAGAGATGCATTTTTGGACTTCCCTCTCTTGCCTACCTCTCTACTTTCTCTACCTCCTTCTGCTTGGCTCATGACAGAATTGAAATCATTAAGTTGTATTTTGGGCATGACTCCCTCAGCCGAGGAATCTAATAAGTCATAGCCTGATATAACTGGTTATACTCCTCATAATGATACCCCCTTAAATGCATCAATAATTACATCATAAAGTACCATCTTCATAATGACATACAAGATAAATTTCTCTCAGGCCTCAGTCTTCACAACACAGTTGCACTTCATCTTTAGTAATATTTGGTAACCCTTTTTAAATGCATGGATTATATGAATGTTTGATTCATATTTCTCCCTTCTCACTGACTAGCAAAACCCAGAGACAAATTGGTGATCCACTAGTCATAGCTTGCATTTGAAATATTACTTTACCCTACCTTTATCTTACTTACTCTTCAATGGCCCTTATCCTTTGATTTGGTCATCTTTTCACTTTTCAGAAAAAAGAAAATCCTGTTAGATTAGGCTTTACTATTATATTCTTTTGAATGAGGTAGGCAACAGATTTATTAAATAACTCATCAAATGAACATGTCATGCCTGACTCTCCTATACTAAGGGAACCTTACACAAGCCTGCTATAAAGTCTAAAAGGACGATTACATTTTTTTTTTTCCAGAACAATGTGGAATACTATGATGCACCAATTTGACACTTGCTTTTTTCATCATAGTCCCCTTGTCCCATGACCACCTTTCCCCTTCTTCTGTGTCGGTCAATTTCTGAATGGGAAGGAAATGATGCTTCTCTCAGATGAAAACTGTAGAGCCACATTCCCCCAGCGTAGTTTCCACATGTATTGGCACATGTTACTACACAAACTATATTCTCGAAGGGGAAAGAAAAGGTCTTTTAAATCCAGTCTCTCCATCCTGAAAACACTAGCCTCAGCAAATTCAGTTACAGAATTCACAAGTCCTTTTAACTCTAAAACCTGTGTTATGAACTTTATGACCATTACTCTATCATAAGCCATGCATGTCTACTACTCAGGAAATAGGAAAGTGGTGGAAATCATCCTGTTCTCAGTGTTACCCGTACTAATCAATCAAGGGAAGCCAAGGAAGTTTTTCTAGACTTGAAAAGAGACAAGAGTCAATTCCTTTTATAATAAAGCTGAATTGTTTCTTATGACTTCTTTATAAACTATTTATTCAGCATGACTAATTCCTCATTGGAAATACTATGGAAAAGCAATTGCTTATTCTGGATGCAAAGGGGATAAAGCCTCTAGCTTATATTTTGTCCATTTCTTTTGCTTACAGGTAAATAGTTATTTGCTTACTTAACAAAGCTACTGTAACTAGGATGAAATATGTTTCCCCTTTGGGGCACTACACTTTCCTATAAAGAAATATCAAAGAAATTTAAATGTGGTCTCAATTAAATGCACTGGCCCAGATTTCAGGGCTGAGCTGAATTTCTCAAATCATACTTCAATGCTTGGATCTTCCTGTGACACTTATTGTTCTGTAGGGGAATGGGCTAAGAGAAACTTCAACAGTGGTGGACTTGAGGGAATGTAATAATAGCTCCTAAATGATCATCTTCATAGAAAACAGTCTGAGGTACAGAGGAATTTGACTTAAACTTCTTCAAGGTGAGGATTCTGCACAGGTCCTTTTAAGAGAAAAGTCCCAAACAAAGTGATAATAATAAAACACTCATAAACATGATGGCTAGCAAATTTCACCCAGTAAACACTATAAAGTTGAAATCCAAAATGATTGGCAAAAATTTTCCTCTTTTTGATGAAAACAGCAGCCTTCAATAAACATCACCTTGGATCATCAAGCCACTGGTCACTATTCTTAATTAGTGTCGTTTAGATTTTGTATCTTTAATTCACTGTAATCATTATGCTTTGGTTTTTCTCCTAACATTGCCACTTTTCTGGGCCACAAAAGCCAATGCAGCTTCCCTCATTATTCTAGGTCATGTTATTTAATGTCAGCTTAAAAATGGAAGCACACAAGGAAAGAAATGTTTCTGCTGTGTCTGTCTTGGTTCCATAGCCTTACAGGGTTGATTCGTATGGAAATACACAGCATAGGCATAACATTTCAGTGAGAAAAAGATGCAGAAAAATCTTTATTGATGAGGAGATAGCTAGGCCATTTCATTCACATCCATCCCATTGCAAATGAAATTTACAATTTAAAAACCAAGCCCTATAAATTCTGCCATGACGATGGATAGGCAGATTCTGGCTGCCCCTCTGGGTGGAGCAGATACTTGAATTCCTGAATTGTTTTCTACCCACAGAGATAGCACCATAGTGTTTTACTTAATTGTTTCTCATAATATCAGCTGCCTGAAGGTAACACTTCTACATATTATGATAAATTATGGAGGATGCCATATGTGGTTAGACTAGCAATGTCTTAATGAGCAGATATAAGCAGTAGGTATGTTAATAATTCTCTAACTGTCATTTATAGGGAAAAAATCATTAGTAGTAACAAAGTTTCTCTGTGTCTTCTGTGCTTCTACATGACAGTTAATATAAATTTTGAGGGCCTTTACCTAAGGTGCTTTTTTCTGCAATGTAGGATAGTTTGTGATTGTGTAATTTGGTTACAATTTCTCTTTAAAACTGACTGAAACACAACTATTACCATTAAGAAAGGCTATTAAAGGACATTTCTAGAAAGAAAACTAATGGAGGGATTAACAAGGAAAAAGGTAAAAATTATTGGTACAGATATATCTTGCAACACAGGTATGCACTTGATCTTTTCAGAAATTCACATTATTTTGTATAGTTACCTGCCTGAAATGTAAATATCTTTTCATTCTGTAGAAAACCTCTTAACAAAACAGTAGACCATGCTGTTTTGACAAACAGACCTCAGTTTGTCATTCTGAATATTTGTCATCAGTGAGGCTACAGTTCACCTCGTAGTACTCACACTTAGAAAACTCTGTTTTAATACTGTTTCCCAAATTGCATTATTTTTTTTCTGAAATGACTTTTTAAAAAAAAAACACTCTACTATACTCATTAGATACTCATTGTGATATAAGAGCTCTGTTTTTCAAAAAACAATACATGCAACTCAACTCAAACCTTTTGTTTCTCTTTTTCAATATCTTAGAAACTGAGTGTAAGAGAGAGAGAAAAAAAAAGTAGCTTCAGGACCAGGGGGTGACACTTGGGATTTATTATTTCCCTAAAGGTCCTCCTCATATTTTCCCAGTCAAGTAATATGCAAATATAAGCAAACTTAATTATCTTACCTGGCACCCTACAAAATTTAGCATATTACTGTCTCCCTAGGTGTGTAAGCCAATCTACCATGGTAAGAGGAGTACTCAAGGAGGTAAATAACTTTCCAAAATCAATAGAATGCACCTTATCTTGTTAGAGCAAAAGAAGATCAACTTTATTCAATGTTGGATTGATTAATTAGACAAGAATAAGATTGCAAATAATTAGTTTAATATATCTGCCTTCTATCTGACGTGATAATATTTCTTGACATAAGGAAAGTAGAGATTCTCTTCTTCTCCAAGAGGAAAAAAACAAAATAATGTGAATTTACCGAGTAACTACAATTTGCAGATCATACTCAACTGCACTTGAGAAAATAAAACGAGCTCCCAAGTATTGAACACCTATGAGGTGACAAACACTGTTCCGAATTCTGATAGATGTAGAAGAGAAAACATTGAGATAGGTAACAAAAAACAAAAGAGATGCTAAATTACGTATCACAGGCTGTAAGTCTGTACTTTTCAACTGAAGTTTCTGTGATGATGGAATGTTCGATACCTGCAGTATCTGATGCTGGTCACTGGCCACAGTGTATACCTATTGAGCGACTGAAGTATAATCAGTACAACTGAAGAACTGACTTTCATTTAAATTTATTTAATTTTATTTTTTAATTTATATTTAAATAGTCATATGTGCCTAGTGGCTGCCACAGTGGACAATGAAGTTCTGAGTATTTCAGAAGTACACACTAATTTTCACAAAGGTAAACATTCCAGAAGGATTTTTTTTTTTTTTTAAACCAATGGGAGATGCAGTTTATTTACACCAGCAGCCATAGGGGCGGGGGAAATACACAGCATTTACAAAGTTAGCTACCTGTACAGGATGGATTACATATGCAAAAATAAAAATCTCAAGACCACAGGACAGTGTGATCCCTACCCCCCTCCCTCAATGACCCCCGCATGCGGTAATGCCAGGCATGCCAGGGTGGCCCCTGGGCATGCGGGGGGGGGAGTGATGCATGGAAGGAAAAGCCACCGGCCATGGAAATTAGTACAGAACCCCCCACACACACTCAGACACATGATAGGATACAGGGCGGACAACACCTAGCCGGGGTGGGAAGGATGGGAATTGATACCCACACAGTCTGCTGTTAGAGGGAGGGGGGTGGAGAGCTCCTAGCCCCTGTTGAACTACATGGTGGCGGGGGCACACTCTCCCCAGAAGGAAAGGGGTTGGCTCCCTCAGGGTCCCTGCTGGACCAAGCCCATCTCTTACCCAGCTTGGGCAGGGGGCTCTGCCCTGAGGGCGGGCCAAGGAACAATGGGGAAGTGGATGTGGACAAACCAGTTCCCAAACTACTTCCTACTTCTCCCTCCTCCAAGCAGAGAGGGGAAAGGGAGAGGCCAGAGGGGAAAGGGTATGGTAGGGCCTGAGCTGCAGCTGCCTCTCAGAAGGGAGAGCGGCCCACGGCCAGAAGAATTTTTTTTATAATGAATTTGATTTTTAAATTTAAATTTGATTAATTAACATTCAATGTATTATCAGTTTCAGAGGTAGAGTTCAGTGATTCATCAGTCTTATATAACACCCAGTGCTCATTACCTCAGGCACCCTCCTGAATGTCCATCACCCAGTTACCCCATCCCCCCACCCACCTCTCCTCCACCAATCCTTAGTTTATTTCCTATGATTAAGAACCTCATGGGCGGGGCGCCTGGGTGGCTCAGTCGTTAAGCATCTGCCTTCGGCCCAGGTCAGATCCCAGGGTCCTGGGATCGAGCCCCGCATCGGGCTCTCTGCTTGGCAGGAAGCCTGCTTCTCCCACTACCATTCCCTCTGCTGGTGTTCCCTCTCCCGCTGTGTTTCTCTCTGTCAAATAAAAATAAATAGATAGATAGATAGATAGATAGATAGATAGATAGATAGATAGATAGAATCTCTTGGGCGCCTGGGTGGCTCAGTTGGTTAAGCGACTGCCTTTGGCTCAGGTCCTGATCCCGGTGTCCCAGGATGGAGTCCCGCATCAGGCTCCCAGCTCCGTGGGGAGTCTGTTTCTCCCTCTGACCTTCTCCCCTCTCATGTTCTCTCTCTCTCTCTCTCAAATAAATAAATAAAATTTTTAAAAAAGAGTCTCTTATGGGGACACCTGGGTGGCTCAGTCGGTTAAGCCACTGCCTTAGCTCAGGTCATGATACCAGGGTCCTGGGATCGAGTCCCACATCAGGCTCCTTGCTTGGCAGGGAGCCTGCTTCTCTCTCTGCCTCTGCTTGCTACTCTGTCTGCTTGTGCTCTCTCTCTCTGACAAATAAATAAATAAAATCTTTAAAAAAAAAAAAAAAAGAGTCTTTTATGGTTTTTCTCCATCTCTAATATCTTCTTGTTTTATTTTTTTCTCTGTTCCCCTATGATTCTCTGTTTTGTTTCTTAAATTCAACATATAAGTGAAATCATCACAACAACAAAAAGAAATAAAAGATATCCAAATCGGCAAAGAAGTCAAGCTCTCACTCTTTGCAGATGACACAATACTCTGTAGAGAAAACCCAAAGATTCCACCCCCAAATTGCTAGAACTCATACAGGAATTCAGCAAACTGGCAGGATATGAAATCAATGCAAAGAAATTAGATGCATTTCTACTAACTAGCGACAAGACAAAAGAAAGAGAAAATAAGGAGTCAATCCCATTTACAATTGCACCAAAAACAATAGGACACCTAGGAATAAACCTAACCAAAGAGGCAAAGGATCTGTACTCAGAAAACTATATCTATAATACGCTCATGAAAAAAACTGAGAAAAAGAAAACACAAAGAAATGGGAAAACATTCCATGTTCATGGATTGGAAGAACAAATATTAGAATGTCTATGCTACCTAGAGCAATCTATACATTCAATGCAATCCCTATCAAAATACCACTAATTTTTTTTCACAGAGCTGTAACAAATAATCCTAAAATTTTTATGGAACTAGAAAATATCCCAAATAGCCAAAGGAAAGTTGAAAAAGAAAACCAAAGATAGTAGCCTCACAATTCTGAACTTCAAGCTCTATTACTAAGCTCTAATCATCAAGACAATATGGTACTGGCACAAAAACAGACACATAGATCAATGGAACAGAAGAGAGAACCCAGAAATGAACCCTCAATTCTATGGTCAACTAATCTTTGACAAGGCAGGAAAGAATATCCAATGGAAAAAAGACAGTCTTTTCTACAAATGATGTTGGGAAAATTGGAGAGCCACATGTGGAAGAATGAAACTAGACCATTTTCTTACATCATATATAAAAGTATGCTCAAATTGGATGAAGTATGTAAGATAGGATTCCATCAAAATTCTACAGAAGTTTTTATACACAAGCACAAAAGTGAGACCAAGGAAAGAGAAACAGCCAACTTGAATAGAGCAAATATTACACAAAGGAAATTTTCAGAGGAAGAATAAACTAATAAAACCGAGGAAAGAGTGCTTTTCTAGTACAACTTGGCCAAAGATTTTTCAAGCAGATTGTTCATTCCCAAATAAAAGTTTCAACAGTTTCGTCAAAATTCCAAGCTCCCATCACAAGCATGTTCTGAACTGATATGGTTAGTAAGTTATATAGATTAATCTATGTCTTAGTTTATAAGTTCAACCTATACTTATTCTTTAATAGTATTCATATTCCACTATTTTTAAAACACATGTATCTGTAGTTGAAAGAAAGAAGCTTTAAATACACAACAGTTTCTTGGGGTCAGAATAAACCAAAGGGAAGATTAACAGTTGAAGCCTTTCATTTTTAAAATATTAGATAATGGAGGCACCTGGGTGGCTCAGTGGGTTAAAGCCTCTGCCTTCAGCTCAGGTCATGATCTCAGGGTCCTGGGATCGAGCCCCGCATCTGGCTCTCTGCTCAGCAGGGAGCCTGCTTCCTCCTCTCTCTGCACCTGCCTGCCTCTCTGCCTACTTGTGATCTCCCTCTCTCTGTCAAATAAATAAATAAAATCTTTAAAATAAATAAATAAATATATAAAATATTAGATAATGAATGGTCTAATAGAAATCAATATTGGTTTTGAAATTGCCTAATTCAAGAATATTTAATTGCTGAAATACAGTCTATTGTATTATTTTTAATCCAACAGACCTATGCAAACAGAATTGTCATACAACATTAAACCAAAAAAAATTATACCCATAGATCCAATATTATATCCAGCATAAAAAGTTCATCTGGTAAAATTGTTCATAATATTAAGCATAAAAGGAAGAAATGAATCAAAAGTGCTGGTATCATTAAAATGTTCTTTGTGTTATGTTTCATACCAACATACCAAGTAAATCATTTCACTTTATTTTATACTTTTTATTCATAATAGAATGACTTAATTGTTTTAATTTGTTTTCTACACTGCTTCTTAAAAAGCATATAAATCAGGATTCAGTTATTTCATAAAGCTAATAATTCATCTGTGAGAGTTTCTATGTTGTCCATTTTAATTCAAATGGACATTACATCTCATGAGCTTTGCTTGATAGTCTGCCAATGTTTTAGTGTATTCTGTAGTCAAATAAGCTTAGGAAATAATTCCCCAAAGCATAAAGCCTCAGGCATAGTTATGAGATTTTTGGCTACATGTTGGTCACTACAAAAGAGCTCTGGAATAATTTAAGTATAGAATTTTGTTAGTATTAAACCATATCAGGCATATTGTTGCAATACAGTTGCATAATGCATACAGACAAATGAATAGAGATATCAAACCAAGGAATTAATTAACATTGCATTATATATATAGATAGATAGATGTAGATGCTATATATATATATAGAACATAGATGCTCTCACAGATGAATTTATATATATATATATATAAACACACACACACACACACACACACACACACACATATATATATATTCAGGGGATGTAGACAACAGTACATTTTTAATTGGAATGAAGAATAAAATCTGTAATGGTAATAAATCTAGACAGAAAAAAAGCTAAGATTTACTGAATGTTAGATAGAATTTTTTTAATTAAAAAAAGCCCCACAATTTTGTACTTATTATTTTTCAGTCACTATGCTAGGCACTAAGGATACTGAGATGAGCCTTCACAAACACCATTACCTTGCTCAATGATTCTCAAAGTACACTTTCCAGATGAATAGCATCAGCATCACCTAGAAAATTGTTTTTTAAAAAATGAGTATTTTCAAGCAACACCTAGATTACTGAATCAGAAACTCTCAGGATGGTCCCAGTAATCTGTGTTATGAACTTTATAGGTGAACCTGATGCATGAGGACCACTGACCCAGATGATCATTCTACTTTCTCAGATGAGGAAAATTTAGGAGGTGATTTGAGTACAGATTAAAGTAAGATTTGGTAGACCTCAGTCTCCACCACATCAGTAGTTCTGCTTGAATCTCTCTCATGCATACATTTGTTTGCCTACTAAACATTCGCTAGCTTGTTTTGATTCCTATCAGAAAAGGTTCTGTTAAAGGGTCCACTTTAATAAAGTTCCTATGAATCAAGGAAAATAGACTTATTCTTAGCTTTTATGGCAGCTCATAATTTTTCTAAACAAATCATATTAATATTGTCTTTGCTATTAACTGGTATGGAGAAAGGTCCATGACCAAATACTGGGCAATTAGATAAAAGGAAAACATCTGGGAAGGTTTTCTCATTCCTAAAAGGAATTATGAGAAGAAATATTTCTTATGGCATGGCCAATTTGCTTTTGGATAGGATCCCTATGACTCTTGCAGCTACTTTATAACTGGATGGGTCCTGAGGACAAATGCAAACTACTGAGGATGTTACAATAATTAAATGTAAAGGGATCATAATATTCATGATATCACTGAGCTACTTCAATAACCTGAGACAACCGACTATAAAAGATATCTTTCCTGATGTCCGTCCTTCCTCGGGACTTTAAGTTTTTCAAGATAATATAAATGTTTTTACAGTTTAAGCCATTATGAGTCAAAGTTCCTATTCCTTAGAGTTTAAAACATCCTTGACACAGGACTTTAACACCACTTTAGTGGGACTCCTTAATATCTATTTACAACCCATATTTATACATTATAAAAAAGTAAATATATTTGTTAAAGAGTTAAATGTTTCTTTTCACCCCACTCCCGACTCCCTTCTCTATTCTTGAGATGTAACCACTTTTAACTCTTTATGTTTTAATTGTTTTGATAGTCACTATCATAATTCAGCACAGAAACTGAGTAGTCGGCACAGAAACGGAGACACAATTCTAGGTTCATAAATCTATACCCCTGGACATAGAATCTCCCAAGCATGAAGATTCGGTAGATTCTTTTTCTCTTACAGTTCATCACATGTCACATTTTCATGTGCTTCACATCTGAATCCTAACAGTCTTGTCTTTTGTTTCCTATAAGATCCAATTGTTTTTGTTTTTTTTTTTTTTTCATTTTCTCTGGATAGAAGAGAACCACAGCGTCATCTTACTATTGAGGGTTTCTATGGCTTTTGATGCTTCACTCCCACTCCTATCCCCGGGAGTCTAAAACAGAAGCTTTTAAAAAGCCCTTTTTACTTCCTGGTCTAAATTGGACAGGTGAGTATATGTCAGTTGCACAGCTGCCTTTTTGGATTTCTTCAAATAAAATTCCAAGTTACTTCTATTGTTTTGGATCTGCTACTTTCCTTTTCATTGGGTTTCTCTTATCGTTTCCTGGACTAGAAAACGTTCCTTAGGTAGTATTTTAAAGATTTGTATAGGACTAAATGTTCTGTCTTTGCATATCTAAAATAAATGCTTATTTCTACCCTTATATATAATTTATAGTTTCCAGATTCAAACTGTTTGTCTCAATTCATTAGTTTCTAACATTAATAAAATTCTTAGAAGTATAATGTCAATGTGGAAATTTTGTCTTTATAGGTATCTGAATTTCTTTAGAAGATTTTGGCTCATCCTTTTATACTTGAAGGTCAGAAATTCCAGATTAATTTGTCTAACTGTGGCTTCTTTCATGTATTCATTGATCTCTTTCTTCATTTATTCTAGAAATACCTCAGCGTATATTGTTATCAGTCTGACTTTGTTTATTTTTTACTTACTTTGGCAATCATGCTTTTAACTAGCAAGAATTGTTTCTTCCTGTTCTACACTTGTTCTTTATTCATAGCACCCTGGGCTTGAATTATGAATATGATATCCTTTTAACTATCTCTAAGAATATCCTTTATAATGGGTGATACATTCTCTTAGGTCTATTCATTTCCTGTGTTTCTTCCAGCTTGTTTTACTTTCTACATCTCTGTCATTCAACTCTTTACTCAAAATACCATTCTACCAAACAGAAGACATAAAAGTGGGCCATGGAATGAGAGTGACTCTCTTTGGCTCGGGCTTCTCTTTGTGGAGCATGGAAGGCAGGGCCCTGGTTCAGGATTCCCTAATTCGTAAACTTAAGAGAGACTTCACTCCAAGGGTAAATTCACTTTACAGCTTTGCTGTGGTTTGCTCCTCAGTGATCTGTGAAGCTTCCTTTATGGATTTATTTTTCTGTGTTGAATACAGATACTCTTTTCTCTTCAAGCCCAACATCCATACCACATGTTCACCACTCTCTTTGGAAAGCAGCTTTCTACTGTCTTACTTAAGTCAGGACAAATGCTGTTGCCAGAGCTCTGTGATTTGGATAATGGAGAGGGAAGTTGGGAGGATTTACCTTCCTAGGATTCCCTGTGTGCCTTTGGCGGGCCTCCAAACAGTTCTGCAGATTGCTGCCCTCCACAAAACCCCCTATGACTCCGGTAGGACTCTGAACTTTGTGCATTTTCAGAACCAGTAGCTCTAACCTCTGCTGGCAGCTTTCTCACCTGGCTGTTTAACCTGTGCCTTCTTCTGCTCCCATATATCCACCCATACAATCTTATCTTCTTTTCTGCCTTTCAGGAATTCTCCAAAACATGTTATCTACTACTACCACCCACTGATTTTCAAGGCTGATATGAATTATTTCTTGAAAAAATCTTTATAGTCATGTTATCATTATGTCAACAGAAATTGTAAATGGATATGTGTTCTCATTATGCTGATCTGTATAGGCACACATATATGTACATATGTACAGATACACATACATGTACATACACATATATATTATAGAACATTTGAGTTAATGTATGGCATTAAGTTAATTTTCCTTGGATAGTGATAGTATTGGACTGAAACAGATAGTATTATTCTGACTGAATAATTACATCACAGCCAGAATTCTCAATCTTTGTTAGACATAAAATCTTTTTTTTTTTTTTAAAGATTTTATTTATTTATTTGACAGAGAGAGAGATCACAAGTAGGCAGAGAGGCAGGCAGAGAGAGAGGAGGAAGCAGGCTCCCCGCAGAGCGGAGGGCCCGATGCAGGGCTCGATCCCAGGACCCTGAGATCATGACCTGAGCTGAAGGCACAGGTTTTAACCCACTGAGCCACCCAGACATGAAATCTTATTTTACCTGCCAATTTAATTAAACAAGGGATTATATAAATCAAGGTGATGGGATGGAAATGATGACAAATACAAACCAAGGTGGAAGATAGCATGAAAACAGTAATTTTTAACAGAGATATCCTGGGCAATCTTGCAATTCAGACCAGGAAAAGAGAAAAAAGTGAACCTGTGCAAGAATCATGCATATGCATGGAGTCCAGTCCCAAGAAAAGTCATTTTTTAAAATTTTTTTTTTCCCTCTTAACTAGGGAAAACAAACTATCAAGATTCTTTAAAAGGAAAAAAAAAAAGAAAAAATTCTGCTTGCAGGTGTACATAACCTTGTATACATGAAAGTTTAATTCAAGCAAAAATAACAAGAGAACACCAAAAGTTAAAACTCTGAAATGGGATCCAATACCATTTTTTTCTCAACTAGAGTTTGAGAAAGCAACATAATTCTGTGGGCCATCTCAGAGGATCCAAAGGAAATTCTTAGATGTTCAAACTTGAAGTCGTTTTGCCAACAGTCCTGCTGTGCCACACAATGATACAGAGAGTCCTCACAGCTTTCTCATAGATCTCTTCAGGTAACTCATGGAGATGGACGTACCCACACTTAGTTACGTAAGGTTAGCTTTAACCTATAGTAACTGGTACCTCTTCTGAGACAATTGCCAGGTTTATGTATTGTTATTATATATCTTAAGTTAAATCATATTCATTTTTCTTCTGTTCCTATAAATACTAGGGAGGGTTACCCTATGAAAATATATTTAAGTCAGGAAAATGGGAATAATGAAGAAAAAAAAAGTGGTGTGGCAGTAAAGGCCAGCAGTACACCATAATCTAAACTGTTATGTATACAAAATGTACTTCACTTCCCTAAATCTTTATTTCTTAATTATTATATTACTTAAATTATGTGTGAAATGGGTCTGAGTAGCCAGGTTTCATGGGCCCTGCATGGTTTTAAATAGCCCTTTCATTAAGGAAAGACTAGATTTATAAGAACTGAAATAACCCTTTTCTTTTCCCACATTCCTTTCTTGACCCATAAAAGTGATAGTTTTACCAATATTTCCATCCCACTGGAGAAGGACGAGGCAGGAAACTTCCACCATGTTCATCATCCCTCTTAATTTTTCTTCATGGGAATAGTGACCTAATTTGGAAACTAGAAAAAGTTATAGCTCATAGCTGACCACATCCTCTGCCCCAACTTCTTTGTCTCTCTTACTCCTTCTGTCATCACTTTTTCTACCAGTGATCTGTATTCTCTCTTGCTACTCTGGACCCTCACACACAAAGCCTACATGAATTTAAATAAGGTTAAGACACTCTCAGTCCTTGCTTGCTTTATTCTGGGATATGTGAAAGGTCATTAATCCTCCATGTGAGTAAGTAAGTAATTCCGTTCAAAGTATCTAACAATCCCAAGGACTGGTTGGGAAAACAAGATGAAATAGGAAGGCTCATTTTGTTCTCAAAGTCCAAATTACTTAATATAATATAAACCATATTATAGGGGGTATGGTATTTTAATACTTATCTCATTTTTATGGTTGTTCTCAATTTGGCTAGAGCTCAGAAGTCAGGAGCAAGGATAAAGATTAGTATCCTGCCAATCTCTAACAATCAGTAAAGAAAAAAAAAAACATTTTTAGTAACTTTGTCATCAACAGAGATCCTTTGCAAACTCACAAAGAGAAACAAAAGACCCTCTTATGCAACTAAAAATGTGTCTTAACTACAAGCCCGTGTAATAAAAAAAAATCAACACCTCTACTCAGTGTTATTTTTCATAATATGATACAATTATAGTTGCTTATGTTTCAAAGAATCAATCAATAAATGGCAGAATTGTCTCTTATTTGGATTAGCACAGGCAAAACAAGATCACCCTTTTGCAGATTTGTCACAAGCAAAAATTACTTGGTTTAGAAGTACAATTATTCATTTTTTTCCTCTTTTGGGGAATCAAAGATGCTGCACAGAGCATGTTGAGGGTTAAAACTTCGAAGCTCATTTTGCTGTGCAAACTGAAAGAGCCTTTGTAGACCCTCTGCCCAAAGGCCAGTATTTGATAGAAACCTTGTGCTGTAGGGAGTTTTAAGTGTCTCCGGTAACTTTCCGCAATTATCCCTTGTTGAATTAGCAGAATCAATAGGGCACCCAAAGAGGCCCCTGTGAATTTCTGCTTGTTACCTTGGGGGTTTTTTTAGTTTCTTAAACCTTCCAGGGTTGTTAATCCTGCAGTTTTAAAGCTAAAATGGTTGTTGTATGTAAAGCAATGTAGTACAAAGCTTTCAAGGTCTCTGATAACTAACTTTGTACAATGTCCTTTGTTTTATTAACCAGACCACTGGGGCTATCCCACACTGTCCCTATATTTTGTGTGCTTTCCCTGTAGGCTCAAAGGCAGCCACTTAAGACATTCTTAAATGTTTCAATTACATACAAGACCCACTTTAGCTCTGAGATTGCAAGACCATCAGCCTTTCCAAGATTTGACATACCTAGAGACCAATCAGGAAGTCACAGGAGGTAATAGTTGTGGGTTTGCCAATTCAGCAAGAAAAAAAACTGTACAAAACTGGGAAATATTCTCTTTATATGCTGGTCACTTCCATCCACTACCTTGAATTGGAAACATTGCTTGGAATTGCATTCTTTCACTCATCTCAATATTCTTGTTTTAGTGTCCTAATGCAGTTTCCTAAATATTAATTTATGATTCCATAAATCTCATGGACCAAAACATAACCTTAGAATCCTAGATCTTCCTACTTTGTCAGAAAAATTCTGAAGCTTCATTTTAAACACCCATTCTATTGACTCTGTAGTTTTCATTTTGTTTTGCTTTATGGCTTTCTAGAGAAGCATAAAAAATCTCTGATAATTGCAAACTGTTAAGTCAGTCCTGAAGCAGAGAATCATGGCAGAATGCACTAATAGCACACATTCCTTCCTTATTTGTTCTAAGAAACTGCACCTGTGAGTCCAAATGCATGGAGGGGAAAATTATTACTCATAGATTTTGCTATTATAAATAATTTTCTCCAAATAAAACACCATCAAGAGAGCATTCTTTATGATACTTCATATTCATATCTTATATCAGAAAAATATATTTAAGTGAGCAGTCGCTGGTAAAAAATATTAGGAGGGGAAAAATTCCCCATTTAGCTCTATGCACCCAGGGCGACCTAACACTTTTTCCAAAAATGCTTTTCCAAACTTCAAAGAAACAGAAATGAGTCTGAATTATATTTACATAATCTTAGTTTAACCTGCATGTTAGTTTAGAGTGGTAAAATATAAACTACAGCTGTCATGTTTTACATCTGGATACCCTTTGATACCTTAGAGACCTATGAACCCTACGAGGAGTCACCGTGTAAAGTATGTGCTCTCATTCAAGGCTAAAGCCAGAGCCGACCAAATTCTGCTATTCTACGTAATCATGGATGCATCAGTTGATACAATTTGGCGTCTATAGAATTTTTTTCTTGGTATTATCTCTGATTTTGTGTGTGCATGTGTGTCAACTCCTGTCAAATATAACTGACAATGAGCACAATCACATTTTATAGTTATTCTAATTATGTTGAAGTTTACATAAACAGACTATGAGGGAAAATCCAAAAGATTTTTGGAGCAGATATGACTTTTGATGTAAATGTAGGTCCTCTAGGATCATTTGCTCAGAATTCTTTTTATAAAATGTACTAGTCACTAGAACCAAATCACCATTTACAATTTTACAATGTGCAAAATCCCAAGCACCATATTAGTTTCTATGGACCATCTCAAACATGTCCTGGGACCACTATAATAATAACGTGTATGCCAATTATAAGCAAATCCACCCTGCCACCACAGCAATCTTGCCTACATTTGTTAGCACTTTTTTGTTTCTTGGTGCTGTAATTATCTTTTTATATACCTTTCTCTCCATTAGACTCAGCGATCAGATGTAAAAGGTTTAACATATAATAGGCATTCAATGGTTTCTTTAGTTAATAAGTAAATTAAATAGTAGATGTATGTTTCATTTTATTCCATATTGAAATACAATTTGCATTTATTTCCTCCACGAGTGCCTTCTGGAAGTAAGAAAAGCATCCATATTCTCATAGATGGTAAGATTATTTGGCAAAATAATTTTGCCAAATATTTTTTTTGTCACTGATGCGACTGTCACTGATGTTTCACCTAATACTTGGCTCCTCACTGTTCCCCTAATTCATCTGCTAATAATTCTTATTCTCTACAATCTGATCTCACATTTGCTCATTGCCCTAGAACTCACTCCCGTGATTCCAGACTAGTCTTACATAGCCTTTTTAGGCTCATGCCTTTCCCAAGTAACAACTCCATGATTACATTTAAAAACAAAAAACAAACGACAAGAGCTACTTCCAATACCCTTTCAGCAAATGCTTTCTTATTTCTCTCACTTGAATTTTAATATATACCATATAAAGGTTTTGGTTTTAAGTCTTAGAGCTCACCATTTTTAGTGAATGTGTTAATATTCCTTAAGTATTTTGGGCACCTGGGTGATGCAGTTGGTTAAAGTGTCCAACTCTTGGTTTCGGCTCAAGTCATGATCTCAGGGTCATGAGATCAAGCTCTGGGTTGGTCTCTGCACTCAGTTCAGAGTCTGGATGCGGTTCTCTCGTCCTCTCCCTCTGCCTCTCCAGCTCATGTTCTCGCTCTCTCTCTCTCAAATAAATAAGCAAATCTTCAAAAAAATATATTCCTTAAGTATCCATTCCTGTGATAAATCTCCTAAAACCTTTTGCCAAATATATGGGAGAGTAACTATCTTTATATAGAACAGTACAACATAACCTTGCTGTCGTACATGTTATAGGAGGGATTATGAAACTTACTGATGTCCTAAACATACAGAACATAAGACCAATGCATTTTCAAGGACTAGTTTATATACTGGTAAAATAAAAATGAATTACCAATGAACCTCTTTCTGTTCTCTCAAGTTTTAGGAATTCGGTGGATAATATCTTTTTTCTTAGTTCAGTAAGTCTGTAGACAACAACACTAAGTACCTGTTTTCTCTTTCCTTGATTATTACTAAGACATTTTCAAAAAGAAAGTTAAAATTACTTTGAATTACATTGTTTAGTACATGAGAAATATTAAGCTCTGCACAAAATTCTCTGTCCAATCACAACAGAACAACACTGATATAAGGCTTTACGATTCATTTCAGTAACCTGGTTTTGCGTTGATAACAAAATATTATAAAGAAATTATAATTTAGATTAATTTAAATAATATTTTTTCCTATTCAATTGCTACCCAATGTCTAAACATTTGTACTGGTGGGATATATATGTGCATCCACATCTGTTTCAGTTTTTTACAATTAAACCATACAGAGAAAGTAAGTCTAAATTATTGAACTTTTTGCTATAAGTAGAATGGAGGCTGCAATCTCAAGTAACTTCCAGTGAAGATTCCAACCTATGGGGCAAGGAATCACACACACACACGTGCGCGTGTACACACACACACAGACACACACACACACACCTCATTTATTTACAGTATGATTTATAATCTGTTTAAGAAGAAGTAAATCTATAAATATGAAAACAAAAGTGGTTTAGGATGCGAGGTTTGTTCTTTTTTTTAATTTAACTTTCTCTGTTAGTACCTTTTTCTGTAGGAAATCCATATCGTAAACAATTTCCAAAAAAAAAAAAAAAAAAAAAAGGAGGTAACTCCAAGAAGATGACAAGAATGTTAGAGTTCTCGCCTGCATGAGATTACTTAACCTAAGCCCCCTCAACTGTGAAAACTGTGGATGCAACTTTGAGGAAACATTTTGAATGTGACAGCAAAATTACTTTGTGATGTTTATACATTTTTCATAATGTTGTTCCCAGTAGAACTGATTTCTATATTTCTTACAGTGATGGTATGAAGAATCAGCCTTTTAAAAGGATCAGGATTTGCTGACACTGCTGTTGGAGTGCCTTGTTAGCCAAGAGACAATGCTATAGTTAAATGCAGCATAATAATAACTTTGAGGAATTAGAAGGTATCAAGAAAGGGAGTTGGACGGCCCTACATGTTCACATTTGTGTAAGAAAAGGAGAGAAAAGGGAAAGAGGAAAACACTGAAGCAGACAGAAATGAAATAAGACAGCCAGAGCAGAAAACTCAAACAAGGTGCCACTGAGTTCAATAAATCTATACTTATTTTTTACATCCTGCAAGGTCATAGATGACGTGGTTATTGGTCTCCTAGCAACCCACTCTACTAACCTACTTTTGTCCCAATCACTGGAGAATGGGTTTGGTGCTTTGAATGGTTTCCACATGAAGAAGAAAGAATCAAAATAATGCTAGTTAACTACTGATGTGCAAAATAATAAATATGTGTGCACACAGAGACATACACTACTTCTGGTCTCTTCCCTGTCTCAGCCTACGAAGTTCGGAGTGATCGTTGACAAGTTTTCTAGGATTGAAAATAAAGGTCTAATTGTCACATGATCAATGCTTTTTCAAAAATCCAAAATACTAATTTTGATGTAGCACACGTAATAAATAAGATACTTATATGTAAAGACATATAAAGTAAAATATATACCAAACCACTACCACCAGGATATAAATTAAAAACTAAATTAAGCAAAATTAAAATAAAATTAAATACAGGCATTATTACTTACAGATTTGATGTCACAGAAGTAAAAGTTTTATAAATATAAAGTTTTATTATAAATTGCCAACCTTCAAGTTCAGAGACAATATTTTCAAACTTAGTTTCTGTGACTCTAAATTTTATAGGCTATGTTTTCTCTTGAGTTATTTTTCTTGCTTTTTTTTTAAGTTGTATTTTTATTAAATCTTTGGGTTCTATGATTCCAAGTTTTCACATCACTTTCCTACCCCAACAATTCTATCATCCTATTTCTTAATTGTCCCAGAGGTCTTCCTAGTCTGTATTTTCACAGCTACATGAAATATGAATATATGTGTATTCTATTCTGAAATATGTTATCCTATTTGTAATAACTTATTTAGTTAAATGCTGAAAATATTTTATCCAATTTTTTTCCATTTAATTTCTTAAGAGTGCAAATAATAGGGTTGAGCATTTCTTAGTGACAGCTGATCTAGTTCAACATGAATTTTAACCCAGGAACCTTTTCACAAAAATTAACTCAAAATGAATTAAAGCCCTAAATGGACAACTAAAGTGATACAACAGCTCTGTGAGAATGCTAGAAACCAGCTGAGAAGCTACAGCAGTCAGGCCACTATAAAACCAAGATGGGATTCTAGTGAAAAGGGAAGAAAATGTGTGGCATTTTGTGAGACCATGCAGCGCAGCATGGAGCCACTAGAGAAAATCACTTAAACAGGTCTTCTCTCTTAGGATGGAAACTAAAGAGTGAACCATGTGCTCAATGTTCTGACTTGTCTGGGGGCTGCCTGAAAAATGGATTTCACTCTTGCCTGACATGGAGCACTAACAAGACCAATGCCAGAATTTGGAAGTTGCTGAAAATAGAGTAGTACGTTAGAGCTGCAGTTCTGCAAGTAGATGTCAGAGAGAGCATGATATGAAAAAAGCATAAGAGATCTAAGAATCCAGAGGAAAGCTGAAGGTTTGGTGATTGATGAACATCTTTGCCTACCTAAAACCAGTATGAAAAGACTGGGAAAGGTTTCCTTCTCTCGATCTCCCACCATGACCATACTGACCAAATCCCAAATGAAATTATAAGGCATACACAAATATGGGAGTAGATGGCCTATGACAGAACAAAATGAAGCTCCAGGAACTGGCTCTAAAGAAATATTGGTCTATGAACTACCTGACAAGGAATTCAAAATAGCTGTTATTACAGATGCTCAGTGAGCCAGAAGAGAATAAAGATAAAGAACTAAAAAAAAAAAAAAAAAAAATCAGGACAACTGCCACAAACAAAATGAGAATATCAACAAAGACCTAGAAATTATAAGGAAGAATAAGACAAATTGTAGAGCTCAAAGTATAATAACTGAACTGAAAAAAAGGTATTAGAAAGTGTTCAACAACAGACTTGACAGGCAGGAGGAATCAGGGTACCTGAAGACAAGTCATTTGAAGTTATCTAGTCAGAGGAGCAAAAGGAAACAAAAAATGAAGAATAGAAAAAAAGCCTAAGGAATTTATCAGACACTATCAAATGGATCAATATATGCATTATGGGAATACCAGAAGGAGAAGACAGAGAGGGAAAGGAGCAGGGAGCTTCTTTGAAGAGTAGCTGAAAACTCAACGATTCTGAAGGAGTAAATGGATGTACAGATTTAACAGTTTAAGGAACTCCAACTGCATTAATTCAAAGAGAACCATATCAAAACATATTATAATCAAACTGTAATTTGATTATATATATTCAATATATATATTGAATATATATATATTATATATATTTGAATTATATATTCAAAGACAAAATCTTGAAAGCAGCATGAGAAAAGTGATCCAGCACATACATGGGAGCTTTTACAGCAGAAATTTTGTAGGCAAGAAGGGAATGAAATGATACATTCATATTGCAGGGGTGGAGGAGAAGTCAACCAAGAATACTGTATCTGGCAAAACTGTCCTTTAATAAGGGAAAAATTAAGACTTTTCTGGATAAACAAAAGCTAAGGTTGTTCTTCACTACCAGGTTTGCTATACGAGAAATGTAAAAGATAATCCCTCAAGCTGAAATGAAAGGATGATAGATAGAAACACAAAAGCATATAAAAATATATGGTTCTCAAGATGGGACCGGGGAGAGAGACAAACTTTAAGAGACTCTTAATCTCAAGAAACAAACTGAGGGTTGTTGGGGGTTTGGGGTGGGAAGGGATAGGGTGGCTGGGTTATGGACATTGGGGAGGGTATGTGCTATGGTGAGTGCTGTGAAATGTGTAAGCCTGATGATTCACAGACCTGTACCCTTGAAGCAAATAATACATTATATGTTAATTAAAGAAAAAAAATATATATGGTTCTCTAGTAGAAATAAATATAAACAGATATAGTAATATGAACTATTGGACAAATATAGCAACCTACTTTTGATAAATAGAGTAAATTATACTATTGTAACATTGGTGCATAGAATTTAAATAACAAAAAATTAACTATAAAGCTATGTTTATGAATATAAATTTACACAATGCAATTTGGCATGCCAGTAACATAAAGGGGGGATAGAGCTGGAAGAAGTAGTTTTTATATGCAAGTTGTTATCAGTTTAGAATAGAATACCATAACTTTAAAGATGTTTTATATAATGGCAATAGTAACCAAAAAAAAAAAAAAAACAAAAAACAAAAAAATAAAACTCTATACTATACACAAAAGTAAATGAGAAGGAAATTATAAAAAATGAAACACAGAAGAGATCAAATCTTCAAAAAATCAAATCTTCAAAAAATAATACTGGGAAATATGATTCAACAGTACAATATGACTATTACACACACAATCAAGTGGAATTTAATGCTGGAATAAAAGGATAGTTCAACATGTGAAAATCAGTGTAATGTACCACATTAACAAAAAGAAATGCAAAAACGATAATCATTGTAATTGATGCAGAAAAAGCATTTGAGAAAATTCCACACCCCTGCAATGATTAAAACATGGTATAGTAGGAATCTAACTATGTCAAAGGCCATTTATGAAAAACCCCACAGGTAATATACTCAAGTGTTGAAAGACTAAAAGCATTTCCTCTAAAAACATGAACAAGGCAAGAATGCCCACTCTCCTCAGTTCTGTTCAACATAGTATTATAAGTCCGAGACAGAGAAATCAGGCAAGTGGAAGATATAAAAAAGAAGAAAAAAACAAACAAAACAAAAAAAGCACCCCATCCAAAGTGGAAAGGAAGAAGCAAATATATCTATATGGCATGATCTAAACTTACCACCAAAAATATGTTGAATAACTGAATTCAGCAAAGTTGCAGGACACAAAATCAACAAACAAAAATTTCATCATGTTCTGTACACTAACAATAAACAATCCAAAAAGAATGTTAAGAAAACAGATTTATAATACCATCTATAAGAATAAAATACATAAGAATAAGTCTATCTCAGGTGGTAAAAGCCCCATATCCTGAAAACTACAAAACATTACTAAAAGAAATTGAAGAACACACAAATGAATGAAAAGACATCCAGTGTTCAAGCAGTAAGACATAATAAGTTATTAACATGTCCCTACTACCTGAAGTGTTCTACATATTTCACATACTGTCAAAATCCCCAAAGCATTTTTGCAGAAATGTAAAAATCCACCAAAAAATTCATATGGAATCTCAAGGAACCCCAAAAATCCATAACACTTTTTAAAAAAACAAAAAAAAACAGACTTGAAAGACTCCCATTTTTGGATCAATAAACATATTAGAAAGTTTAATTAATCACAATGGTGTGGCACTGACAAAAACACAAAGAGTAAGGCAATAGAAGGAGAACCTAGAATAAACCCTATTTACAGAGACAAACTATCTTCAATAAGGCAGTCTCTTCAATAAATGTGAAATGCGAAGAATGGATGTAAAATAATTAAGGGAACCGTTTATCTTACACTATACCTATAAATTAACTCAAAATGGAGTAAAGACTAAGATGTAAAACTAAAAACAATTAAATTTCTAGATGAAAATACAGGTGGAGAGGTTCAGCTATTGGACTTACCAACGATTTCTTGGATGTGATACCAAAAGCACAGGAAACAAAAGTAAAAATAGATAAATGGCTTACATCAAACTTAAAACCTTTTGTGCATCAAAAGACATAATCCAGAGAATGCACAGACAACCTATGGTATGGGAGAGATTATTTGCAAAACCTGTCAGGGCTTAATGCTAAGAATATATAAAGAACTCCTGCAATTCAACAACAATAAAAACAACAAAAATAAAGGGTGAATAACTTGAATAGATCATTTCTCCAAAGACAAAATACAAATAATCAATCATATGAAAACCGTCAGAAAAACGCAAATAAAAACATCAATGTGGGGGGAGGAACAAGATGGC
>CM053615.1:11393361-11412122 GCA_028646535.1 Procyon lotor
GTAGTATATTATTGATTTGAAATTTGTTTAAAGAATAAGCAAACACCTTAATATTAAATGTGATGTATTTCACCATCTAGTTTACTTTTCTTCATGTTTTTATTTACTCAAATATATGTACTGAATGGCAGCCACTGGCCTTCCAGGTCCCAGGTCCCAGAAGCCAGCAGCAACTCTTAGTCTCCGTCTTGCTCTCTACACCCCCATTATTCATGACTGAAACTCTCCAGGATCTTCCCATAACTGAACAAGGAATCATTCTGAGATAACCCTGGGGAGTCCATATTTTTATTGAACAGAGTTCTAGGTTATGGCTAACACTGATTTACCTATGGATTTTAGCAAGGGGCAAAAATGAATACTGGAAGATTCTATAAGAGAACAGGTGCTTGTTTTGGTGCAAAGGGCTTGAAACAGGGACATGGAAAAGATGGATGGAGAGGAAGCCACCCAGGTATTCATCAGAGAAGGTAGAGCAGAGAAATGCAAGTGTGGATAGGGAAAAGGGATGGCAATGTTGGGAAGCAAAGTCCAGAATCTCTGACTTTAGCTGAGGTCGGCATGAGACTGTGATGGTGAAGACGATGAAAATTATACTAATGATGAAGAAGAAGGTGTTAATGATATTAAAGGTGATGTTCCATGGTAGTACTAGTATATGTCTGTAGGCCTAATAAATCGAGAAAGAAAAAGGATGAGTGTGTAAAAATCGTAATTATATAATTATTAATAGCTCAGTTTTGGAGTTGGTCAGACATGGATTTGCATTCCATGCCTTCTCTGAGCAGTTCTTTGACCGTAGCAAATTATTTAATCTCGCTAAACCTAAATTCTTTCACCTACAGCACAGATATATATTAAAACAGACACAGTAAATTTACTTAGCTCATAGTATTGCAAGAAATACACAGAAGATAACATGGAACAGATTAAATGCATAATAAGAATTAGCTATTGTGTTAACCAGCAAATACCTACTACTCAGGATATTTACATAACATTCGGCTGTTATTTTTTTTAATCAGAGATAGAGCAAATGAGATGAAACATGTGAAATTGCTTTGTTAACTATAAAATTTATAGTGACCCTTTTCATTGGCCCACTAAGAGATTTCCCAACCAGTTCCTGAAAGAACTCAAAGAATAATTAGCCTCTTTTGCAACCAGGGACAACCGTGTGACCTTTTTCTGACGAATAAAATGTAAAGCAAGTCTTAGTAGGGCTTCTGGAAAAGTTCTTTTTCTTATACCCCCCAAATTATCATAAAAACAAAGCCCCTTCGGCTTCTCTCTTCTTTGCTCTCTGTAGTGTGATAAAACAATGCTCGAAGAAGCTCCAAACAACTTGTGACCATGAAGAAAAGGCCAAGAGAATAAAAAAGGTGCTGACCAAGGATCCTGATTTGACCGAGTCACTATAACACTTCCACTATAATGAGAAGAACTACCTCATATCTTCTCATTATGGGAGGAATCCCTATCGGTTAGCCACTATTAGCAAAGTTTTCTATTAACTGCAGCCAAAACCATTTCTAGTAAGTACAACATTTTAATCTAGATTATACTTAGCCTTTAAAATTTATAATTTATATTCTATTACTTATGCACTGTTTAAGTCTGTAATCATTACCAATCTGGGGTATCCCCTATTAGCCCAGACAGTAAAATATTTCATCTCTGAGGAAAAATAAGAAAAGATCATATACAACCAGAAAGAGCGTTACTTTGCAACCAGGCGCCTTTAGGATATAAATCCTGTGTGCTAATGACTGGCTCTGTGCTATTTGCCATATCTCTTAAGCTTTACTTTCCCAATATGAAATTCAAGGCCGTATATCTATTTCACAGGGTAGTAGTTAGGGGTTAAATGAGATAATATTTACCAAAATATGTTTAAAAAGTGCACAGAACTGCACATGCCCAAAAAGTTAGTTGCTTTCTAGCCTGAGAGTGAACCCTGGGGTTCATCACTGCATTCCATTCCTTCTGTCGGGAAACTCGGGTGCTTGGTGAACTATTTGCTCTCTCATATTATTTATATCTAATAATGGAACTAAAATAAATGTGACATTACCATCACTTGTAGTGTTTGGCAGTAATTCCAATAGTTCTTGGTTAGTGTAATACTAGTTTTGAATGAAATGACAGATTATTATTATTTTCTATAGGAGATACAGATTTCTCATATGTCTATAAAATGACTTAAATAGTCCTGACTTGGAAGTGAAGAAAAAAATCACATTGAAGTGAAGATTAAATTAGGAAAGGTAAATAGAATACCCCTCATGAGGCCTAGAATCAATTAGTAACTATTGTTAGTTTAACAGAAGTTACTTGGGCAACTCTATCACCTTCCAACAGCCTGTGAGTCGGTGTTTCACAATCTTGGCAATATTAACATTTTGGACTGGATAATTCTTTGTTAGGGAAGGGGGGGTATCCTGTCAAGTATTAGATGCTCAGCAACAAGACTGTCCTTCCACCTACTAGATATCCCACCTTCTGACAACCAAAGATGTCTCCAGAAATTGCCAAATGTACCCCTGGTGACAAAATTGCTCCCCAGTTGAGAACAACTGCTATAATTCATCAAAATGAGAAGATCAGTACCTTGGATCCATGAGGCTTACAAGAAAAAAAAAATTAAAAAAGTTAAATTGATTTGAATGTGTATGAATAAGCATTTACATTTATGTTAGTGATTCTACTAATACTAACTATTTTCTTTTTTGGCACTGTTAGCAAGTTCTTGTTGATTCATAGATCTCAGAATTGAATAATGAAGTTTTGAACATCGAAATTTAATTAGACATTAAAATTTATAAGCACATACAGTAATGTTTAATTGACACTGAAAGCTGAAGACATAATATTTAAGTAGCATAACTAAAATAGAAAAGAACTATTTTAGAAATAATTGTATACCATTCTATAATATTGAGAAAGCAGCCACAGAATTAATTTCATGTAAATTCTTTATCTAGTAACTGATTTTTGAATAGCCAAAAATTTTAAATATCTTTGCAAGTGAGAATATCCATTGTATAATTTGAAAAATTCTAATTTAGGTTCTATGTAGCCGGCAGGCAAAGATAGAAAATCTCTGATAAAATAAATTATGCAGTTTTACTGAATTGATGTGTATCCATGTCAAAGATTAAAAGTGAACACTCTAAAATGAGAGTGCCTGCTGAACATATTTGTAATTTAGATAATGTACAATTGATTTAGGCATGTTTTAGTTGGTGCATCTAGAATTTTTTTATATCTTCCTATAAAGAAGTGGTTTATTTTATAATTTTCCATTTTTATCTACATGGAGTATAAAACACACCCTTTAAAATTGCAGAGGAAAGAAATTTTTGTGAACTTTTTAGGATAAAGCACTCTGTCTTTTACAATCAAAATATAAATTAAGTCAACCACTGGTTCTTTTTTCTTTTTTTTCCCCCTCTAAGGTGGGAGAGGTTGAGGGAGCAGAAAGGAAGAGTTTTTTGAGGATTAAGTATACTGAGGATGAAATACTTAGACAAATCAATGGAATGGCGAGTTTCTGAGCCAAATGCTCTTTGAGGTTTAATAGGAAACAAAAGTTAAGAGGGTGCCCTTGTAGATTCTGTTTATTCAAAGACTTCCCAATGTAACTAAGGAAAGAAGAGAACAAAAGTAACATTTAAGGAATGTCTATTAAGACGCATTATGTAATGTAATCCCTCCTGCAATCCACTTGTTGGTACATTTTCAGGATTTCTGTATTTCGGCTTCAGCTAATTTGAGCAAGATGATAATCCATGTTATTTACACTACACTATAGTAGTTAAAAATCCTGTGTTAAAACCTCAATGTAGCTCTTTTGGGAAGGTGCAAGAGTTTTAAAGATGCATCCATAGACTATTATAGCAATGGATTAGATGCTAGATAAAAGTATAAATTATTATTATTAATGTTCATAACTCTGAGAATTTACCTAATTAAAAATTATGCAATAATTTATTAGTTTTGAAAAGAGATCATATATACAAATTATTGGTTACATAAGTCTCTATTTGACTCTAACTTGGTTATAAATCACAGACAGTGGTATACCACCATTAACTATATGATCAAAAAACAACTTTTTACAAACGAAATGCTCAATAATTTACAATGCATTTTCACTTACTCCTACTCAGCTATTTTTCATAACAACTGTATGAGTAAGCCAAAAGAATTAATGACTGATAAAGTCTCATAATCCCTAAAATTATTCAGACAGACTTGTAATAATATACACAATATACCATGACAACCAGGATTATTATAAAGTCAAGGGGAAAATAAAGAAAAATATATTAATGTAAGGTAAAATTAAACAAAATCCATGCCAGAATGTCCAATATAGCTATGAGAAATTAGTTACACATTAAAAAAAAGAAATTTCTAGAAAATAAAGCAGAAGGAAATATGATATATGATTCAGAGGATATAAGGAATAATAAATAATAAACAGGTATTTCAGGATCAATTAATCATTCTTGATTAAAAAAACAGAATTTTCCGTTCTCCTCAAATAAGACCAAGTAAAGTAATAAACAACAATCTGAAAAGACACCCTTCATTATATATGCATGTTGTTTCTTAGAGGCATTTTTCATAATGTTCCTCAAAGTAGGAAGATGTTTTATACCTAACATATTTCAGTGGAAGCAAGTGTTTATTTTTCTGTAGATAGTAAAAGTAAACCTTAATGTGGTCAACATTTGGATTTGATCAGAGCCAGCGTAAATGGAAATATATATAACTCAAAATGTATTTTTCTACCTCAGTTATAGAACATTTCCATATGACATATTATTTCTGTCTAGCTACATACTATCAATGGTCTGCCATAGCATTTATTTTTTATCCACCTGCATATATTGACTGCTATACTCTAGGGATGCTCTCCCCATTCTTAAGAATATCATCATCATCAATAAGGCAAAATAGATACAAAAATTAAGTTTAAAATCAGGAACTGTAACAAGGCATAAAAAATGTCTCTGAGTGTATGAAAAAAGAGGGAGAGATACCATTTATTTTTCTTATAAAATTTAGATAAGCCTTCACTGGAATGCACATGCTTGAAGGATGAAACAAATGTATCTGATTTTCCACAAAAGAGTGGCAGTGTAGACAGAGGAAACACCAAGAACAATAGCTGATAAAAGATTACAGCGTATTCAGTAGAACTTAGAATGTTCTGGTGCAGCCCACGTGTAGATTATACAGTAAAGTGCTAGAAGAGGATGTTTAGAAGATAGATTGGAAACATGATAAAAGGACTGAATGTTGTGCTGGAGAGCCTGAATTTTATTCTGCAAGCAAGGCTGGGGGGAAGATCAATGTAGATTTTAATTAGGAACAGAACACAATTTTCTCATTTATAGTCATGTGGAAGATACAGCCCAGTGGTGAGAAGACAAGTTAAGAAATCTCTTAAAAATAAGTTTAGAGGGCTCCTGGGTGGCTCAGTTGGTTAAGCAACTGCCTTCGGCCCAGGTCATGATCCTGGAGTCCTGGGATCGAGTCCCACATCGGGCTCCCAGCTCCTCAGGGAGTCTGCTTCTCCTCTGACCTTCGCTCTTCTCATGCTCTCACTTTCTCTCTCTCTCAAATAAATAAAATCTTTAAAAAAAAAAATAAGTTTAGATCATTCTGAACTGTAGTGACTAATATATAATGATTATGCTAACTGGTGTTACCTATGTTTACTAATCTATGAATAACTATCCCTGATCCCCAACTAGATTCCCAGATTGGACATGGGTAGTGCTACTTGATAGCTTTACTGGTCTCCCCACACCTCCCAAAGCAACAAACGAAGGAGAAAACCCCATTCTATATGGGTGGGGATGAGAAGATAATGTTGGTCAAAAACCCAAATGTGCGACCCAAAGGCAACATAGGAACACCAAGGACCAAGAACCGGAATTAACTTCTAGGAATTATGGCCTCAAAAAGAGAGAAATAGGGGCGCCTGGGTGGCTCAGTCGTTAAGCGTCTGCCTTCGGCCCAGGTCAGATCCCAGAGACCTAGGATCGAGCCCCGCATCGGGCTCTCTGCTCTGCAGGAAGCCTGCTTCTCCCGCTACCATTCCCTCTGCTTGTGTCCCCTCTCTGGCTGTGTTTCTCTCTGTCAAATAAATAAAATCTTAAAAAAAAAAAAAAAAGAAAGAAATAAAAAGTTGGGGCCTAGAGAGCAAAGGCAAACTCTCCAAACTATCTCCAAGTTAGGTAACAAAACTGCGAGTGATTAAAATCTCTCATGATCACACACACACACACACACACACCCCTATGCACAAGCACAGCATCAACCAAACTGAGAAGACAACTACTGCAAGTCAAGACAGATGAACAGTATTTTATTGCTAAAGATTTGCCAAGATGGTTATTATCCCATACAGAAAAATAATTACATCAGATGTTTAAAGAAGTAATAAATTATAGAGATGGTGAGAATAGTCACCATGAGAAATAAAGATACTTAAGAAAAATGTTAATTTACATAATTAAAAAACATAAACTGATTAAATAAAAACCCAACACATTAACTAAAGAGACAATCAGTGACTTGGGCTGTATATACAAACGAAATACCAAGAATGAAGTAAGGACATCAAAAATAAAAATGTCAAGTTAAAAGAAATGAAACCTGGGGGGCCTGGGGTCTCAGTCGGTTCAGGGTCTGCCTTTGGCTCAGGTTGTGATCCTGGGATCAAGCCCTTTGTTGGGCTCCCTGCTGAGCAGGGAGCCTACTTCTCCCTCTCCTCCCCAATTATACTCTCTAGCTATCTCTGCCTCTCTCTCTAGCTATCTCTGTCTGTCAAATAAATAAAATCAAGGGAGGAAGGGAGGGAGGAAGGGAGGAAGGGAAGGAAGACAGATCTCTGTCTGTCAAATAAATAAAATCAAGGGAGGAAGGGAGGGAGGAAGGGAAGGAAGAAGGGAGGAAGGGAGGGAGGGAAGGAGGAAGGAAGGAAGGGAGGAAGGGAAGAAAAAAAAATGAGAAAGCTCATCACACAAGCACTTGGAATACAGGGGCTTAGTCAGTTAAGTGCTCGACTCCTAATTTTGGCTTAGGTCATGATCTCAGGATCCTGAGATCCAGCCCTGTGTCGGGCACTATGCTGAGTGTGGAGCCTCCTTGGGATTCATTTTCTCCCTCTCCCTCTCTCCTTCACCCCTCCTGCTCCCAAGCAAGGGCACTCTCACTTGCTCTCGCTATCAAAAAAAACCCAAAAACAAACCAAAAAAAAAAAAAAAAAAAATCACACTTGGAATATATAAATAATTCATGGATCAAAGAAGGAGGAATTCATGGGTCAGGAAAAGTTTAAAAATATTCAGAACCGAATAAAAATGAAAACAAAATATAATAAAATTTGTTGAATACAGCTAAACTAATGCTTAGAAATATAATGGTATATGTTTATATAAGCAAAGAATAAAAGGTCTCAAAATCAATAATCCATTTTAAGCATCTATTTAAAACGAGCAAATTAAACACAAAGCAAACACAGGGAACAAAATAACAAAAAGCAGAAACATAAGTCAATGAAATTACAAAGCCAAAATTAAACTAAAAACTAGTTCTTGGAAAAGATCGAATTAATTGATTAATCTCAAACCAGGTTGATAAAAAAAAGGAGAAAATACAGATTACTGATAACAGGAATAAAAAAGAGGAAGTCATTACAAATTCTGTAAGTTTGAAGACTAAAAAAAGAATATGCAAAAAATACTCTATGCCCCTCAATTCAACAATTCACATAACTCAATGTATTCATTTATAAGAAATAGACCATTTTTGTAAAAAAAAAGGAAAGAGAAAAAGAAAGGAACTACCAAAGCTCACTCAAAATGAAATAGCTAACCTGAATAAATGATCTATTTAAAAAAACTGAATTTATAATTGTGGAATTTTATTTGTTGCATTTCTGCATGTCTTGGAGTAAGACACTGATTACCCATTTTATCTGCAAAATCTCAAGGATCTTTGTATAACAAATAGTATTGGAAGGCAGACACAGTGTCTCTCTCCAGACCAAAGGCCAAGCATGTATACTGCCCATTAGAAAACTCTAAATCCCCTAAACTCAGTTATTTGTCTCTTGTAATGCAATTTATTGCAGGTACAAGGCTTATCTTATCTCTTTGTATCATCCTGTGGGTATTGGGCTCAGGAAACTGAGGCAAAAATGATAACTATGGCTACTGTTATTGTGAGAAATGGGTTATGCTCCATCCACGAGCCAAGATTTGCATGTCTTCTACCCTCAGCAACAAAACTGTCAGTAGAACTTATTAACTTGCAAGTAGCATAAATCTCAGAACTTTCAAAGACCTTGAAACTTAAGGCCTGATTATTTTACTCTTGAATCTGCAAAATATTTTTAAAAATCATACTACTAATCCTTCACAAAATTCTTTAGAAAATATTAAAAGAGGGAGTACTATGAAGCCACTTTATCAGGCCAGTATTATGCTGATGTCAAAATAAGTCAAGGACATTACTGGTAAAATAACAGGCAAATATTCTTCATTAACATACATATAAAAATTATCAACCAAAAATGAACATATCAAATCCAGCAATATATAAAACAGATAATACACCAAGGCCAAGAATCATTTTTATCCTTGGAATGCAATGCTGGTTTGACATCGGAAATCAATTAATGTAATTCTCCACATCAACAGATTAAAGAAAACTAAATATATCATCTCAATCGTTGCAGAAAGAGCTTCTGACAAAGCCAATGTCCTTTCAACACAAAAGGTTTAGAAAACTGAAAATAAAGAGAGATTTCTTAACCTAATAAAGAGCCTACAAACCTTCAGCTACCATTATACCAAAGACTGAGTGCTAACTCCCTAAGATGGAGAATAAAGTAGAGATATGCACTCCCATTCTTACTGAAGCATTTCATAGGCATTTCCTATATCAGTAAGAAGCATTTCATAATGTTATGATTAAATCTGAAGTTTTTAAATTTCATTTTTTTGGGGGGAGGGGTTTGTTGTTGTTGTTTTTCATTTAAAGTGGATGAATGAATGGGCTGTGACCTTAAGAAATATTTACTGGCCTTTTATCCCTCGATCCCTAAATCAGAAAGAAAGGACAGAGCAGGATAGAATTTTTTTTAAAGATTTTATTTATTTGACAGAGAAAGAGAGAGACAGTGAGAGAGGGAATACAGGCAGGGAGAGTGGGAGAAAGGGAGAAACAGACTTTTTGCTGTGCAGGGAGCCTGATGCGGGGCTCAATTGCAGGACCCTCAGATCATGACTTGAACTGAAGACAGGGGATGCCTGGGTGGCTCAGTTGGTTAAGCAGCTGCCTTCGGCTCAGGTCATGATCCCAGGGTCCTGGGATCGAGTCCCACATCGGGCTCCTTGCTCGGCGGGGAGCCTGCTTCTCCCTTTGCCTCTGCCTGCCTCTCTGCCTGCTTGTGCTCTCTCTCTCTCTCTCTGACAAATAAATAAATAAAATCTTAAAAAAATATATATATATATAAATGCTTAAAAAAAAAAAAAAAGAACTGAAGACAGACACTTAACGACTGAGCTACCCAGGTGCCCCTGGGATAAAATTTTCGGATTGTCTTTTCCACCAGGTCAAAAGAATTGGAATACTGCAATAGCCAAAACCACTTTGACAAATAAAATTATAAGACTCTCACTGCCTGATTCAAGACAGTGTGATATTCACAAAAGATAAAGATATAAATAAATGGACCAGAAGAGAGAAGCTTGGAATAGTTTCAACAGTTATAAAGGCAATTCAAAGAAAAAATTATATAGCTTTTTCAACAAATAGTACTGAAAAATTTGAAACCCTTATACAAAGAAAAAAAATAAGTAGCCTCAATGAATACCTCATGCCATAGAAAAATTAATATTAAATGGGTAATAAACCAAAATGCAAAGCCTAAAGTATGACTTCTGGGAAAACAGAACAAAACAAGAACAAAAATTCTTGTGACCCTGGGTACATAAAGATTTCATAGATCAACATCAAAAGCAAAATACAGATTCAATTTCATTCACAACTAATTATAAAAAAGAAAGAAGACTTTGAAAAAGACATTCATTAAAAAGAAAAAATTAAAAGGGTAATCCAGAGGACTGGTTTCAGCTGAGTCATGTAAAGAGCTTGAAAGTCATCACTTCCATCCTCAAAATAAGAGAAAAAAATTAAACAAAAAGCAAAACAAAACAATACAAAACAAACAAGCAAAACACAGTGACTTTTCATCGATCCATCAGGTAACTGAAGACAAACTACCGCCTCAAAACTAGAGAGACAAACACAAAGAACCATAGCTGAGACCAGCTTACTACAAATAGAAGCTGCTAGAAGTAGTAATTGGTAGGAACATTTAAATTGTAATTGATGATTTCCTGAAGACTGAGGGTTAAAAATTCCTGGGGAGCCAGTTCTAAGGGAGCTCCCCCTCTTTTCTGGGTTTTGCCTTCTGGAACACCATCAGGCACTTATGGCAATATTCAGAGAAAAACCCCCCTCTTGTACCAGGAAGAGGAGGGAAAAATAACCATATTGAGATATGCCCAGAGGAAAACAACTATGACAAAGGCATTCCCTCCAGGAAAAGTTACTTTTACCGGAGCCTTACCAGACCTGGAAGAAGAGTATTTAGAAAATTCCATACTTCTGTAACTTTCCTATCTCGTGTAAGAGGACAAAGAGGACATTTTAACAGGCAAAGAAATGCTTTACCAGGTCACAACCCTCAGAATCGCCCATAATCTTATGTATTATAAGATTATAGAATGCTTCTCCTTGCCAGTATCTTATACCACATCAACTGTGCTACAGTACGAGAACAGGGGTATCATAACTGAATGGGCTGTAAGATACAGACCCTATTTAAGAATGAATTAATAGGGAAACCCTAACACAACAGAGGAGGAAAAAAAAAAGAAATATAACAAAACTAGAGGGAACATCTGCTGCTACAGAAATTAAACACAAAGCTCCTATGCAAATTAAGATCCTATTGCCAAATACATAACATTCAAATTCAATAATAAAAGCATGCTAAAAAGGGAGAAAAAAACAAAACCAAACAACAACAACAAACACTGTCTGAGGAGACACAGAAAGTATCAGAACCAGACAGAGTTGGATTCTCAGATAAGGAATTAGTTTATGTATTTATTTATTTTTAAGTATTTGATTTGAGAGAAAGAGAGAGTGTGTGAGCCCAGTGAGCACGTATAGGGGGAGGGGCATAGGGCCAGGGAGACAAGTAGACTCCCTGCTAAGTGGGGATCAGATAATGAATTTAAAATAACTATGATTAATATATTGTGAGCTCTAATGGAAAAAGACAACATGCAAGAACAAATAAAGAAGCAGAGCGATAGAAAATAAGAACAAATCAAAACAAAATGCTTGAAATCTGTGATGGAAATGAACTCCTTTGATGGGTTCATCATAGACATGGCCAATAAAAGAACCAATGGCCTTAAAGATGGGTCAATATAAAATTCCAAAGCTGACATGCAAATGGGAAATCAGAATAAAAAATTAAAAATAAAGAACTGTGGAACAATTACAATATGTAACATATACATTATGGAAATACCAGAAGGAGAAGAAAAAAGGAAAGGAACAATAAAAAATACTGGGAGAAATAATGATGAGAATTTCCCAAATTTAATGATGGATACCAAAACACAGACTAAAGCTCAGAGAACACCAGGCAGGATAAACGCCCCTGCCACGCCTCAAAAAAATCTAGCTAAGTGTATTATATTCAAACTTCAGAAAATTAAAGATAAAGGGAAAATCCTGAAAGAAGCCAGTGAAAAAAGAAAGGCCACTTGACATATAGAGGCACAAACAAATAAATAAATCTTTAAAAAAATTAACTCAAGTGGATCACATATCTAATGGTAACACATAAAACTCTAAGAATTTTGGAGGATAACACAGGAGAAAAATCTAAGTGTCCTTGGGTTCAAGGAAAAGAAACTTTAGTGACAGCACCAAAAGAAGAATCTATGAAAGAAAAAAAAAAATTGAATTTCACTTAATTAAACTCTTAATCTCAGGAATAAAACTGAGGCCTGGGTCGGTGGGTGGGCAGACAGGGTGGCTGGGTGATGGACATTGGGGAGGGTATGTGCTATGGTGAACGCTGTGAATTGTGTAAGCCTGATGATTCACAGACCTGTACCCCTGAAACAAATAATACATTATATGTTAATAAAAAATAAAAAGTAAAACAAACACACTGAAAAAAAAATTGCACTTAATTAAAATAAAAAATATCTGTTCTGCCAAAAACACTGTTAAGAGAATGAAAAGATAAGCCACAGATCAGGAGAAAATGTGCATTGATAAAGGACTTATATCCAAAATAATCCAGGTTAAAAATGGACAAGAGACTTGAGCAAACACCTCACCAAAGAAGATGTACAGATGGCAAGTAAACACCTAAAAGACGCTCCGCACCGTACGTCATCAGGGAACGGCATACTGAAACAACAATGAAATCTTGGGAGGACTCCGGCTTTTTACTGAAAAATTTAGGTGTGATTTTTCAGGCCTACCCATAGGCAATGAAAAAAGCCTTACCTGGCGGGCCTCTGAGAGGGAGAACTGACCTCCTTCCTCCAGTCTCTGCCATCTCTGAAGAGAGCTGCAGTGATAATCGGGCTTCCTTGGGCAGCCATGTTTTTATGGAGAGCTGCATTCCTAGCCCAGGTGCCTTCATTTTGAAGGTCTCTTTATCCGCGTTCTTGAGCCAAGGCCTTCCTCAGGCATCTCAGATAGAGCCTCGTTGTGGGAGTGCAGAGGGACCCTTTAAGATAGTTTTCCCTAGTCAGACTCAGTACTCCTAACCCCCCTCCCTTTCCTCCTCACCAAGCTCCAAGTCAATTAAACTTCAGGGCTCTCTTGGCGCTGAGAGGACTCTCACCCACACCTGTGCTGATCCACCTGACCCTTGGTGCATATCGTTAAGTGCAAGAAGCCAATCTGAAGACAGCTGGTAACCTCCTGTTTTACCTGTCTTGATGAAGTTTATGTGTGTCTGCAAAAGGCAAACTACAGGGACAGTAAAAAGATCACTCTTTGCCAGAGGTTTCGGAAGTATGAAGATGGGTTGAATAAATGAAGCCCAGGAGATTATTTCAGAGTGGCAAATCTATTCTGTACTATATCGTACTGATGGATATGTGATATGTGATATCAAGACCCATAGAACTATACAACACAAAGAGTGGGTTTCAATATAAACTGTAGAATGTAGTTAATAATGCATCAAGATTGGTTCACTAATTGTAATAAATTAAGATATTAACAAATGTAACTGCATGTGTGTGCATGTATGTCTAAAAACAAGCCACAGACTGGGGGAAAGTATCAGTAAGACACATTATATTTTTTAAAGGTGGTTTTATTAAGCATGGGGAAAGGACCCGTGGACAGAAAGAGCTGTCTGTAAGATACACATCTCATAAAACACTTGTATTCAGACTATAGCGAGGACTTTCATAACTCATCAATGGAAAAGCAAACAATGTGATAATAATATAAGCAGTTTTTTAAATGTTTCACCAAAATAGGTGTGTGGATAGCGAAAAAGCATATGAATACATGCCCAACATCATTTATCATTAATTAAAGGCAAATGGAAATTAGCACCACAATCATCCACCACTACACATTTACAAGGAAAGGTTAAAATAATATTTTAGCAATACTAAGTACCGGTGATGGTACAGAATATCTGGAACTCTCATTCACTGCAAAATAAGTGAAAGAAGAACTATGCAAACTTTTTTTTTCCCCATTAACCTGCTGGTTGGAAAACAATACGGTACAGTCACTTTAGAAAACAGTTTGACAGTTTCTAATACCATTAAACATATATTTTTCCACCCATCTCAGCATGCCACTCCTAAGTATTTATCCAATACCTTATGTTCTCATGAAATCCTGTATGTGAATGTTTACACCGGCTTTATTCATAATTGCTGAACAAACCTTAAACTGTAAACAACATTGAACGGATTAAATGAGGAACCCAGTCAAGATGCCATAAGCAGTTCAAAGGAAAAGTCAAAGAAATACAAGTTTATATAAAATAAATACTGAAATGAATTTACAAATAGACATGGAAGTGGCTTTTTCCATAGGAAGAAAGAATTGACTGAATTCACATTGGACAGAATTTATTTTCTTGTGTTTAGATAATTATTATTCTGCATTGCTATCAGTGATCTACAATTTACAGCTTATAATATAGCTCAAAGGTAACATCATATCAGAATCGGATAACCCTGAAGGGTATATACACTAATCCAGGGGTCAGCGAACAATGGCCCACAGACTACACTCTGGCTTTCACCTGTTTTTCAGTTTTCTTTTCCCTCATTTTTCTTAATTGTGGTAAAATGCACGTAACATAATATTTACCATCTTAACCATTTTTAAGCTTACATGTCAGTGGTTTTAAGTACACTACTATTATTGTGTAACTAACAACAGTATCCATCTCTAGAACTGCTTTCATCCTGGAAAAGAAACCCTAGATCCATTAAATTATAATTCCCCATTCCCCCTTCCTCCTGGCTCCTGGCAACCGTCATTCTACTTTGTCTCTATGCTTTAATAACCATCTATTTTTCAGCCATGAAATAAACAACCTAACATAGATGAAAACTCTTTTCACCTTTTTTTCGTTACAGAATAACTAGAAGAACTACACAGCATTTTTTTCATAAGCCTCACAACTTGACAATCGTATAATTAATACAATTGAGTATCTTTGATACCACGTACTGCATTACAACTTGATTTTAACGCTTATCAGGTATTTATTTGTTTGGCTATATCCTCATTGAGGTGTAAACATCAAGGAAAAAAGATTCCCCCCACCCCCCTTTTAAGCGTTATATTCCCTGTACCTAGAACAAGACCTGGTAATTATTTGATGGATGAATGAATGATTAATGGATGAATGAATGAGTGACCTAATGAACGAAAAATCTATCATTATCACAGCCCCCAGCCCCCTACCTCATTTACATTTAACCAAACTTCTGCTGACCCATTTTTAGTGAGGAACTTGTTCTGCACACAGGCATTTCTCTAACATGTGTTTTCTGTAACATAGTTGCTGTAAGAATTTTGCCTAAGCTTCCTTAGTTGTCAATCTCTGCCCCTTTATGCCGGACGTTGATGTTGCACACAGATATTTTATTTGGCTTACACAGGTCATAAAGGTATTTCAAGAGATTGGAAACGTTTAAAAAAGCAGAATATTGTCCCTGAAAAATCCAGATTTCTGGCTTCTGTTGAACAGTGTGATACTACCACACATGACCTACGATCATCCACGAAAGCCATTAGCTCTAACTGAAGAGCTGCCCTACCTGTGGACTGGGCATGGATTTCTGGCCTTCTTCCCTCGTTTATGTCACCTGCTTGTCCCCTGTAGGCATGTGCCTTTTTGACCGCAGCTGTAAGTCATTTTTGGCAGTTGTAGTTTTCTTTGTGTTCTGATTTGCATTTTGAGAATGCAGACAAAAACACAAGAACTAGCTGTCGGGGTCATGTGACTGCTGATTGGAGACATGGAGATTCTGCTATCACATCCTTATTAAAACCAAAAAATTGGAGGAAGGCACTTGGCACCAAATGTGAGTTAATGTTATGTAAAATCATGTTATAGCCCTCCCACTTGGAAATACTTGAGTCTCCATTTTACCTGTGGTATTAGAATGATAATGTGATGCCAGGTGAAAGGGAAGAGGGATTTTTTGGATGTATTTATTACCGTATGGAAAGACTCCTGACTAATCTTCCTTTTTATGCTTTCCATTTATATGATACATTCATTTTGCGACACATGTGTGTGAGAATTCTGAAACATATTTCAATTACAGACTCGCTGTATTTTTTAAAAACTCAGTTAACTCAGTAGTAGGAGAGCTGTTATATAGACCTCATCAATAATTACACAGAAGGGTCTGTTAGACTAACAGATGCTCTAACAGTATAAACAAAATGTTTTGTTTAGAGTTCTTTTTAACTTTACATATTTAATTTTAATAATATTTTAGTTGAGTTATCATCATTTATAGCACTGCAAATTTAAACACACAGCATGAAATTTTTATACTTATAAAATGTACAGTATTTCAGGGCACTGTTATCCCTGAATTGATTAGTTGTGGGATAGAAAATTTCCTACAGTTAGAGCACAATCTAATATTCTGGATAGATATAAAGACAAAATTAGATATTGAATGATTTGATTTAATGATATGTGTGTGTGTGTATACACATATATATGTTCATATGTATATGTATACATAAATATATGTACATATATATATTTGGGTTCTAACAATTTGTCTCACTAATATATATATTATATACTAATTAATTTATATCTGTTATATTATAATTATATTAATATATCAATGACTATATTATTATATAAATATATAAATATCATATAATTTTATTATATAATTATAAATTATATAAATGTATTGATCATATTATGTATATATTATACTTATATACTTAGATATAGTATAATTATATACTAATATATTATATATATAATATATACATATTATATATATATGCACATAAATATTAGTGAGACAAATTGTTAGAACCCAAATCAGTAGGACAATAAGTTTCACTATAAAGTGGTTTTCTTTTCAAATCTTAGAATTTACCTATTGTTTCAAAATAATAATAATTTGAGATGCCTGGGTGGCTCAGTTGGTTAAGCGTCTGCCTTCCGCTCAGGTCATGATCCCAGGGGTCCTGGGATCGAGTCCCACATTGGGCTCCTTGCTCAGCAAAGAGCCTGCTTCTCCCTCTCCCATTCCCCCGCTTGCTCTCTCTCTCTCTCTGTCAAATTAATAAAATCTTTTAAAAATGATAATAATTCATTATATTTGGGTATATATTGAAAGTTTTCGAGCCATTTTCATCTGGGTTACTATCTTCAATCAAATACAGAAAAGGCCATTCTTTCAACCTAACTCTAATTTGTTTTTAAGAACTGGATGTCATTCTACATGAAAAATCTACTCCATATTTGGACACTAATTAGAACCAACAGAACATATACTTGGAAATTCTCAAAATCCAAAGTTTACAAACTGTGTCTTGTTGACTCTACCTGGCCCTAACCATTTTATCTTCTATTCACATAGTAGTTTCAAGTTTATTTGACATGGTTATCAATATTTGAATATTTTAGACATTTCTCAAAATACTGGATTTCTGGGGTGCCTGGCTGGCTCAGTCAGATGAGCAGCTGTCTTCAGCTCAGGTCATGATCCCAGAGTCCTGGGATCGAGCCCCACATTGGGCTCCCCGCTCAGCTGGGGGATCTGCTTCTCCCCTGCCCTCTGCCCCTCCTCCCTGCTTGTGTTCTCTCTCTTTCTGAAAAAAAACAAAAATCTTAAAAAAAAAAAAAAATGGATTTCTATCTCCTTTCAAAACAATGTGAAGACCAGCACAGGGTCTGCCCACCCTCAGAAATAATCTGCTGAGACAGGGTAGTGACTGCTTGCCTGTTAGCACTCTGCAGTTAATGCCATCCCAGCAGGAACGACTGTAGTTATTCACATTGCAACACTGGTTAACCTTCTAGTGTTGGCCTTCAGTAGTTTCACATTTGCTGCACATTCTAATCATTGGGTGCAACTTTTAAAAATATTGATTCCCTTTACCCATCATGACCCACGAAACCATAATCTCTGAGGAAGTGGCCAGGAGATGTTTTTTGTAAACTCCCTGGGTGATTCTATCGTGTATGGATCCAGGTCTGGGAACCAAAATTCTAGTTTCTGCTAGAAATTCTGCTAATTAGAGCCTCTAATTCACTGTTACTCAAAGTATGGTCATTCACTCTATCTGCATCTCCTAGGAGATTGGTAAAAGTGCAAAGGTCACAGCTCACTCCAGATCTACAAAATCAAACTCTCCAGAGTAGAACGCAGGAAATATAGTCTAACATATATTCCAAGAACCCTTCTTCAATTCACTACAATGAATGCATAACTAAAGCAGAACTGCAAGTGAGAAAGCTCATCCTTAATTTGTCCTCTGCCATCCAGCATCTTTCCCCAAACCTACACAAAGGTCCTATTATCATTTCCTGATCCCTGATGCTTTAGTGTCTCTCAATGTAATGCCCCTACTTAAATCTGTCTTCTATTCTAGTTCAAGAAACTTTGAGTTTACCTTTATCTCTATAATCTTATTCAATTGAAAATTCATTTCCTCCAGAGTGCTTGTAAAAGGAAAATAATCTGGTACTAATTTTATGATTATAATTACTACTCTGGTTATTCTTATGGAGAATTTAAATATTCAAAGAGGGGTTGTTAATATAAAGAAATCCCAAATTTCAGGATTTTCAATTATCATAGAGAAGATGTCGGGGTGGGGGGGGATAAGCAGCACATACAACTAGTTTTCCATTCAAGCCTATTATCTAGTAACTGACCTGACATTATCTTATAAATTTGGGTTTACATATTAATGAAATTCCCTAGATATCAGAACAGCATTATCTTGATTCTACATGATTTGGGACCATATTTTCTAGGTTTGTGTGTCATATTTTCTGAGCCTCAATTTATATATCCATAAATTAAAAAGACTGGGCAAAAACTATATGTTTTTGCTTGTTTGTTGTTTTTTAAGGAACTCTTTCTCAAAGCAAA
>CM053615.1:11412222-11461315 GCA_028646535.1 Procyon lotor
AGGGAAGGAAGGAAGGAAGGAAGGAAGGAAGGAAGGAAGGGAGGGAGGGAGGGAGGGAGGGAGGGAGGGAGGAAGGAAGGAGAGAAAGAAAAAGGGAGGGAGGGAGGAAAGAAAGGAGAAAGAGAAAAAAAGAAAAGAGTTAGTCTTAGGGAAAAGACCCCTTGCATTATTTTCTAGATAAATATAGAATTAATGAAATCGAACCATATGCATATTTTCACAAATCCTTTTCATTTTAGCAGCCAGAGAAATCAGATTGGTAACACAGGAAAAAGAACAATTTGTACAACTGAAACTGGTATGTTTTCTAATATATTAAAATATAGCATTTATTCAAACCATGGTGTTTCAGAAAAAGCATATTAAAATAGATGGTTGAAAATTCTCAGAAAAACACTTCGAGGTAGTTATTACTACTTGCATTTTGTGAAAGAGAAAACTGAGACAAAGATATTATATCAATTGACTAGGGTTAATACATCTACTAAGAAGCAGGTCCAATCTCTTAATCAACATCTCCCTAAGTCAAAAGAGCATATTCCACCATTGCATCATGCTATATTGCTCATCACTAAACAGAAAATGTTTCAGACACACATACCAGAGTCATTTTGTTTGATGTTTCTAGTTAGTGAAAGAATCTGGAGTGTGGTTTACTGCCATTGGGATGCAGTGTACTGAAGTACGCAAGATCACCCATTGGAGTCAGACAGCTTTAGTTCTACCAAATACTCAAGGTGTCTATTTTCTCACTTACAGATAGTATTACAATCCTTATCTTGCAGAATGGGTGGAAGGACGTATAATATTTGTAGGCAAAAGAATGCCCGGCATAAAAAAGATGTTTATAGAGGTCAGTTTCACTCCTCTCATCTACGTAAGTCTGCATATTTCCCCTTGGCCTGGTGCCATGAAAATAAGTAAGAGTTAAGCATTTAATGGAATTCTGACATTATTAAATGTGGAGAGGCTTAACACAAATTTTATATACGTAATAGAATTATAGGAGCCTTGTTAGCTTTACAAAACTGTTTGCAGAACTGGCAAAGACATAGCCTAAAATAAGGAGAGTTATTTTGTTTTGTTTTGTTTTGAGCTATTTGTTGGGTGGTCCATATGTTTTACATGAGAAATAAGTTGTAAAAAATGATGAAGTACTTGTCAAATATAAAAAGATGAATTAATACTAATGTTATAAAAAGCCGAATCTCTACAAATAAATTGACCCTCAAAACTGAGTTAAATGTTTGGGTTTCTGGTTTTTTTTTTTTTCAATTTTCAAATTAATTTTTCCTTTAGACAGAATATGCAGGATAAAAAAATATAGCTTTCTGAGTGCTTGAAGAAAACAAGACTATGAATAAATATATCATTCTTTGAATAATTATTTTTTCTATTGTTACAAATACATTTAATAGGTTTTATTCTTCTTCATTAAACTTGTAATTTTTCAGTCTCTTTGGAAATGAGTTTGGCAGTTCCTTAGAAAACTAAACCTTAGAAAACTAATACCCTTACCATAAGATCCAGCAATTGTACTCCTTGGACTTTACTCAATGGAACTGAAAAATTAAAACACAAAACGAAAGCATACAAAAACTTGCACATGTATCTATATAGAAGCTTTATTAATAATTGCCAAAACTTAGAAGCAACCAAGTTGTCTTTCAGTAGGTGACTGGATGAATAAACTGGAATATCCAGACAATGGAAGATTATTCGGCGCTAAAAATAAATGAGCAATCAAGCCATGAAAAGATATGGAGTGCACTTAAGTGCATATTACTAGATGAAAGAAGCCAATGTGAAAAGGCTAAAAATTGTGATTTCAACTCTATGACATTCTGCAAAAGACAAAACTCTAAAGATAATGAAAAGATCAGTGGTTGCCAGGTGTTAGAGAGGAGAGATGAATAGAGTACAGAGAATTTAAGACTGCTGAAACTATTCTGAAAGATACTACAATGATAGATAGATGTTATTTATTTGTCAAATTCTATAGAATATACAACAGCAAGAGTGAGTCATAATGTAAATTATGGACTTTGGTGATAATGATGTTTCATTGTACGTTCACCGATTACAACAAATATAACGCTCGTGAGGGTTATTGATAATGGAGAAATCCATGCAGGTATGAAGAAGGGAGTATATGGGAACTCCTTGTACTTTCTGGTCCATTTTGCTGTAAACCTAAACTGCTATAAAAATAAAGTTTATTAATTAAAAAAAACATTCTGTGTAATCTCCCCTTTTCCTACCCCCCACTATTCGTCTCTATGGTATGTTGAGAAGGAAAGACTAAAAAAATTAACACAATGACTCAGGTCCCAAAGAAAATTCCATTAGCCTAGAATTTTCCCTAGTCTCTTCTAAAACAAATATCCTTGGGACGCCTAGGTGGCTCAGTTGGTTAAGCAGCCGCCTTCAGCTTGGGTCATGATCTCAGGGTCCTGGGATAGAGTCCCACATCGGGCTCCTTGCTCAGCAGGGAGCCTGCTTCACCCTCGGTCTCTGCCTGCCTCTCTGCCTACTTGTGTGTTCTCTCTTTCTCTAATAAATAAAAATTAAAATTATATCTATCTATCTATCTATCTATCTATCTATATATATATACTTGAAGGTGGCTAGTATAAGAAAATGTACTTCCTTCAGCAAAAATTCTTTTTAAAAGATAAAAAAAGTAAAAATAAATGCCTAGGGAAGAATTCTCACAGAAATGTTACCAGGAAGTGAAAAAAATTTAGCATAAATTAAAATAATAAAAATAATATTGATAACTCTATGAACAAGAATAGAAAGTAGAGCATAAATCAAAGTTAAAGAGCTCAAGGAAGACAGAGAGGACAACATACTGATTCAAAATGTAATTTAGTAGACCTTAGGAAATAATGGGAAAAAATGAAATTTCATATTTGAAGATTACATTGGTGAAAGCAACAGGATAGTGCTAACAATACAATGAATGATGCAGAGAACAATAAATAAATCAGGTTTTGAAAATGAAATAAAAATAGAGAGATTAAAAATTAGAGAAAATTACAGGGATGAAAGATGCCAAAAAGAGACTCTTCAAATGCATTACTAGAATCCATGAAAAAAATGGGAATAACAGTAATAAACAATTTTTAAAGATGTAAATCAAGCAAATGATCTTTCAAAGAATAATTGATTACATATTAAAGAGGTCACCATGACACGGGAAACTTTTTCCAAACTGATCAAACTAATGAATTTTGCCCCTAGCCTAATAAATTTGTCATACTTAAATCTCTTATATTTCAAGATTTCTTTTTTTTTTTTTTTTTTAAAGATTTTATTTATTTGACAGAGAGAAACACAGCGAGAGAGGGAACACAAGTAGAGGGGATGGTAGCGGGAGAAGCAGGCTTCCTGCTGAGCAGAGAGCCCGATGCGGGGCTCGATCCCAGGACCCTGGGATCATGACCTGAGCCGAAGGCAGACGCTTAACGACTGAGCCACCCAGGCGCCCCTATTTCAAGATTTCTAAGTATAATAACAATAAAGGCACTTATAAAAGAAAAATCAGCGTGGTCTCTGATTTTTCCACAGCCACATTAAAAGCTAGACGTCAGTGAAGCAGTACCTACAATTTTAAAGAATGAAAAAAGAAAAGAACATTTTGACTTGGCAATATTGTCATTCTAATACAAAATACAAAACCAACAGTCAACAAACATAAGTGTACATAAGCAGGAACCAAGGGGAACAAGGTTCCCATTAATTCTTCTTAAGGGATATAATAGCAATAACCGAGAAAGAGCTCAAAACATTTCCAACTCAATGTTAGTGAACATCTGTTAAAATTTAGTACTAATAAAAACAGAAATTATGGTAAGGAATATTAAAACTAAGAAAACTCAGTAGCTGAAGGAAGGAGGAAAAAAAAGCAAAGAAGTAGTGAGAGCATGTTGTTAAAAGTCAAAATAGAATTCCCAAACCTACAAATTTAAACAAACAAAAAAAGATTATACTTTTATATGAACGTTAACACTAAAATACTGTGAAGAAAATATAAGAAACACATGGTGGAGGAGAAAAAGAAGAAGGTGAGAAGGAAGAAATGTACAGATTATATACCATTGTTTCTAGTGGAAAAGTAAACAAAATCCCTACATATCTAAATTCATGTGTGTATGCATTTGTGTATGTGTGTGAGTATATTCTTAAGAATATAATATAGAGGGGCACCTGGGTGGTCAGTTTAAGAATCCAACTCTTGATTTAAGCTCATGTTATGATCTCAAGGTTGTGAGATTGAGACTCAAATTGGTCTCTGTGCTAAGCACAGGCTGCTTAAGATTCTCTTTCTACCTCTAACCCTCCCCCAGCGCGTGCTCTCTCTCTCTCTCAAATAAATAATTATTTTAAAAAAGAATATAATATAGAGTCAACCACCTGATAAAGTAAAAACTTTCCATCAGGCAAAAAAACAAACAAAAAAACCCAAAAATAACCACACACTGAACAAAATTTTAAAATCTATTTTAAAAAGAGAAATCTTAAAATACAGTAAGACTGAATTGAGAGTAATCATAGGTCTTTTGGATATTTATGCAAGATTGTTCTAAAATTCCCAAACTCTACAGTTTATGGAAGAAACATACCTAAAACTTTGTGACCTAGAAGTGTTGAAATTAAAAAGATAGCCAATGGAATCTAACAAATAAAAACAAAATAAATCATGTGTGGCTATCTTGAGTTTAAAAGTATGCAAAGAGGCACTAAATGAAAGTAAAGAGGTGATTTCATAATGATAAACAGTGCAATCAGTTATGGCAATATAGCAGTTACTGAGATTTAGATGTCAGTTAGCTTGGGATTAATCTCCACAAAACAAAAAACTACATAAGATTCAAGTAGAAACTGGCAGAAACACATCAGTAGACAAACACAGCAATTCTCCCAAAAATAACAAATCAAATGAACAGAATTAAGTAAGATTAGGTAAGAGTCTATCGATACTGGCTTGGTTTAGCTGCAATGACAAACAGTACCTCAAATCCAATGGCTTAAAACAACAAATGTTTATTTCTTGCTTTTACCACACGTCTTCAAGCATTGATGAGACCTCCGCTCAGAGTATCCACTAAGGGACACCAGATGGCACATTATGTATGGTCTCTACCACTGTCAGTTTCTGTGTTAGGTGTGGAAAGAAACTGGGCCATCTCCCCAGCAGTTAAATGGCAATGTCACTTTGGCTTATGATTTATTTCATTGCCCCACCCAACCACAAGGTGGGGGCAGAGAGATGCAATTCTATACTATCCAGAGGTAAGAAATACCAGAAATACTTTCTAAAATGCATTAGAAACTACAGTGTAATCAATACGGTATTTAATTGAGATAGATATATGGATGCTATAGATATGGATTTAGATATAGTTACTAGTAACTATCCCATGAAACATTCATAAAAATTGACTTGTCTTTGGCCATAAAATAAATAAAACAGTGCACTAATGTCATTCTATGATGTCAATACAAAAAAGTAGAAAATCAAAAACACTAGAAATGGTTGAGTCTATCTATCACCTGGAAAATTTTTTGAAGTATCTCTTTATTGTAAAAAAAAAAAGGATAGTTGTGATTAAAACTCATGGGTATACATGAAGTAATGCTCAAAGGAATATTCACAGTGCTAAATATTTATGTTATTAAGTAATAAAAATAAGTTATCTAAACATAAAACTCATAAATGGAGGGAAGATGAGACACAAAATCTAATAATAAAAAAATACTAAATTATTTTTTTAAATAAATAAATTATTTAAAAAAGAGTTAAACACAAATCCACAGGTTCTTCTAAAAATGGAAAAAAATAAACCCTACTATTTATCCTTTTTAGCAAAAATTAGAAATGAAGGGGGGTGAAAGATCAAATAAGACATACCAAATAGAAAGCAACTATAGAAATTGAGGGAATTAAAGAATTAATAAGGGGCGCCTGGGTGGCTCAGTCGTTAAGCTTCTGCCTTGGGCCCAGGTCATGATCCCAAGGTCCTGGGATCGAGCCCCACATCGGGCTCTCTGCTCAGCAGGGAGCCTGCTTCCCCCTTTCTCTTTGCCTGTCTCTCTACCTATTTGTGATCTCTCTCTGTCAAATAAACAAATAAAATCTTTAAAAAATAAAAAAATATTAGAATATTTATTGATATAGGGGTGCCTGGGTGGCTCAGTCGTTAAGCGTCTGCCTTCGGCTCAGGTCATGATCCCAGGGTCCTGGGATCGAGCCCCGCATCGGGCTCCCTGCTCAGCAGGAAGCCTGCTTCTCCCGCTACCATTCCCTCTGCTTGTGTTCCTTCTCTCGCTGTGTTTCTCTCTGTCAAATAAATAAAATCTTTAAAAAAAAAAAAAGAAAATTTATTGATATAAATTACAAAATAAATAAATCTAAGGAAAAAAGAACTTAATCATGCCCATCGATGTTATATAATCATTTGATTTAAAAAATCAACATTTCCACATCTTTCTTTATTAAAGAGTGAATTGCTAATAAAACAGAAACAGATGGATATTTCTTTAATATCTTTTACAGGTCCAAGGATGATATCATTCTAAAATGGAAAATCACTAGATATTTGCCCATTTATAGTCAAGAAAAGCAAAAGAATTTACACTTAAATTACTACTGTTTAAAATTGTTCTGAATGCTCTAATTGATGCAATTAGAGAAAGAAAAAATAAATAAAATTAATTGAAAAGGAGGGAAAAAAACAATTAATTACAGAAAAATTTCCAGCTACCTAGGAAACCCAACTTCAAAATTATCATAAACAAAAAGATAATTCAATAAGGTACAGGCTGGAGACAAGACCAGTACACCGAAAATAATAAACTTCATATATACAAAATCCCCAGCCTTGTAAAAATAGTAAGTAATAACCCAATTTACAATAAAATAATAACAATCAAAAATCAAATTCTTAAAAATAAACTTTAAAAATCTATATAAACAGAAAGAGATAAAGTATTTAAGAGATAAAAGATAACACTTAAAAAATCGAAAGTTATACCATGTTTCTAGACAGAAAAAGTCAACAATATAAGATGTCAATGCTCCGTAATTTAATTAATAAATTTAATGTGATCCTAATAAAAATCCATGACAATTATAAAGGCATGCATGAATAGCTAAAAAAAAAAAAAAAAAAAAACAAACAGAAAAAAGAGTGATGAGAGATTTTCCTTTCCTATAGTTAAAATATATTTTAAAGTTACAATAGTTAAAATGTTACTACCACAGAGTTATAGATGACAGATCAATAGCAATAAAAAGTTAGATTGACTGAAATACATGAGATAATTATGATTTTGATTATGTTTATGATTAGATGAAGTGATATTTAAACTCGGTAAGGGAAGGTTTTTTAATTGTTTTTTTTTTCAATTAATGTACTTAGAAAAACAAATAGCTAAGGGCAAAATAACCCACATTTCACACCTAAATCAGGATAAACTGTACATGAAGCAGATATTTAAACATCAAAAAGAAAAATAAATAATATAATAGCATTAATGGAAAATATATGAGATACTAAAGATTAATTTTGGACTGTGGGAGAACTTTATAAAGCATAAATCCAGAAGCCATCAAAGAAAAGACTGATTAATTTAACTACACTTTGTAAAGTTTCCATGGAAAACTCACAATAAACAAAGCCAAAGTACAAAATGAAACTAGAAAAAATTACTTATAAATCATGTCACTATGCAACAATGTTTATGCATACAAAAACTTGTTAATATCCCATAAGAAAAATACTATGAATGCACTAGCAAGAAGAAAATAGACACAAAATATAAACCGACAATTCACAGACTATAAATATGTGAAAAGGTACTCTCAATCATAATAAGAAATGCAAATTAAATTTCTCTGACCAGTTTTCACTGGGCAGATGGCCAAAGAGCAAAAAGTTTGGTCTTGCTGCCGCACCAGACATGTGAGAAAGCAAATAGTCTCCTCCTCTGTGATAGCAATATTAATTGTTGATATGTAATATTAATTGTTGATATGTAATATCAACTATAAAAGGAAATTTAGTAAAAAAAAAAAAAAAGTACCCAAATTATATATAAATGCAGTTGTTATTCCCCCCTCAGTTCTACATCCAGAAATTATCCCTATAATTATGTTCCTATCCATGTGAAATGATACATGCTGGGCTCATGTTAAACTAGTACATTCAGTTGTGCGTGAACTGTTAAAGCTGGTATCTGCTTTGATCCACCCACCCTGTGTCTGTAGTTACTGTCTGGTGTCCACGCTATACTGGTATTTGTAAGTACTTCGAATATTACCCCAATATTGCAGCATCATTTACAGTAGCTAAAGATTGGAAAGGACATTTGACATCATTTACCCCAAAAAATTGGAAATTAAAATCCCACTGAAACACCACATACAATCTAATAAAATGGCTTTAAAAAAAAAAAAGACAATAGCAAGTTGTGGAAAGAATGCAGAACCCCTGGAATTCTCCTACATTGCTAGGGAAATGGAAAATGGTCAGTTTCCTACAAAGTTAAACATACCAAGAATCTCACTCCATGAGAAAGTAAAGTTTATATTTACCACCAAACCTGTGTTCAAATGCTTAAAGTGGTTTTAGTCATAACTGCCAAAGACAGGAAACCCAACTTGTTCTTCAACTGGTAAATGAAGAAATTGTGGGACATCCAAGAAATGGAATACTACTCAAATTTTTAAAAAGAAACATGGATATATGCTTAGTAAGTATAAAAATATGAAATAAAAAATACATATACTTGTTTCCTCATAATAAAAGAAGTCCAGGTGAAAAGGGGCCATGCTGAGCTCACTATACTAGTGGCAGATCACGCTCCTGTCTCAGCATACTTAGCAGCTAAGTTTTCTTTTCAAGGTTGCAATCAATGTGCTCTACTTCCAAGATTCACATTAGTGTTTCAGGTTAAAGAAAAGAGAAAGCTCAGGAAGTCGTAGCTTTGTTTTTCATAAACAGTTTTTTTGAAGTATAATTTACAAACCATGACTTCCACCCATTGTGATTGTACAATTAAGTATTTCTGGTGGATTTACTAAGAATATTGTGCAGCCATCAGCACAATCATTTTAGAATAATTTTTTTCATTCCAGAAAGATGCCTTGTGCTCTTTTCCAATCAATCCTCATCACCAGTCCCAAACAGTGATCTGAGACTTTCTGTATCTATAGATTTGCCTTTTCCAGACATTTTAAATACAGGAACTGATACAATATCTGATATATTGCATTTAGCTTCGTTCACGCAAGTGTTTTGAAGTTTACCCATGTTATAACATGGTTCAGAAAAACCTAGCCAGGATGGAGGCCCATTTTGAGGTCAGGAAAAATTCAGTGAGCAGAATGAGGAAGACAACAAAGGAAGGAAATTAACAGCAAATGAAATTGGGGCACGGGGCATGGTGTGGAACTGAAAAAGCCAGACAGCAGAAGCACACATTTAGTGAATTCTGAGATCTCCCAGAGATTATCTATTATGCAGAACAAATGTAACTCCTCATAATAAGGACAGCCACACAAAGCAGCTCACCATGTCATATGGAAGTCCTGTGCCTTCCTGTGATGACCCGAAGGAGTGCAAAGTGGATTTATTCACATACAAAGAAAATGAGGAAAAAATTTACAGCCTTGCAGTTTATTCTATTTGATGGCTAAAATAACCATCCAACACATGTAAACACCTAGAAAGGACAACAAAAATATAACAAAATTCTCTTTTACACACATTATTGAGGATATTAAAAAAATCCCCAGGTGTCAGAACTTAAGAGAAAATTGAAAATCAGAATTGATGAAAGCCTGAATATTTGTAATAAAGAAACACAATTTCTGAAATGGATAGATACAATCAAGAATTGCAGATGCATTGTATTTTCTTGTGACATTATCTGTACTAAAGGGAAAAAAAGATTTATTCAGGAAAATCACTTAAATATATCTGAGCTTCAAAAAAACTGCAGGTAACATTATATTTAAAACATAAGAGTTGAAAGAATAAGAAGTATAAATTCAAATTTTACAAAATAAAAATATATAAAATAATAAAAATAAAAACAAAACTACCTAGTGAAACTTCATTAATCCACAAGATAGGAAAAAAAGAAAGATAAAGATCATAGGAAATAAAAAACCCAAAATAAAGTGACAGAAATAAAAACAAAATATTATAAATTACAATAAATATAAATGGTCTAAATGAACTGGTCAAAAATTGTTGACTCTCATGCTGGAGTGAAAGGGAAAAATAAAACTTCACTATATACTATCAGTGATACAAAATAAAATAAAAATATACAAAATGACTGAAAACTAAAAATGAAAATATATATACTAGACAAATAATAACCAAAAAAGTTAAATAAAAAGAAAATGAAAAATGTGGAATAAGAAGATTAAAGACTTTAAAATAAGAAGGATGATGAAAAAGTTACTCATTTTTTTTAAACTCTTATGTTCCAAAATGAACATTGTGACATGAGATCATTTCAAAGTAATTGTGATGATGATGATGATGATTTATGCAATTACATTTCCATGGCACACTTAACACTGAAATTCCTATGGATGTTTATTCAAATTAATTTTTTCTCTGCAGACTGACAAAATATTTGTCTTTGTTTTTCATAATTTTCATCGTACTTCTTTGCATATGTGCAGCTTTCAAAGTTAAGTTTTTCAGGCATCTTTCTCAGAAATTAAACAATGTTTATAAACCCTAACTGTTCACATATAAATGAATTAAAACCTGCTGATACTTTGATACTTCCATACAGAGATTTAACTAGGACATATTTATAACTGACATATTTTCAAGAAATAGATAGTTATATTTCTCATTTTAGTTAATAAAGAACTATTATCATAAACAAAGGAGTAATATAAGAGACTGTCCAATTTCAAGCACTTATTTCCTCATATATCTGTTTATACAAGATTTCTATTATGTCCAAAATGATATGAAGTAGTTTGCTGAATTAAAGATAATGCAAAATAGGGGCTTGTATATAAAACCAAACCAGAAACATCATAACTTTTCATTGTTTTCACACACAAACACACACACACAGAGCAAGTAGTTTATCTTGGAAAGAGCTCATTAATTAGTTAATTAGAAATAAACAGAACCTTGATTCCATAGAATAGCTTTTGGCAAGATTTTGGAATATGTATTTGGCTGTTGTTTGACAAAAGTAAAAAACACTAATCTAAAGAATAATCTTTTCTATTATTACTGCATGTTAAATCACAAAGAAAATAAGACTGATAAATGCATCACTTCTACCAGGATATTAAAACTATTAAAGTAATTATTTCTCTATAATTGAAGGCATCTCTGATACAGTCTTTTTCTCTTAATGTTGGGGAAAATGTGTAGATTGATTTCAAAGTATAATGTTCTGTGTGTTAGTGATGCTTGAAATAAGTAAACCTAGTTTCACATCATGACCTGAACCAAAGGCAATGTTCTGTGTGTTAGTGATGCTTGAAATAAGTAAACCTAGTTTCACATCATGACCTGAACCAAAGGCAGACGCTTAACAACTGAGAACAACAGGTGCCCCAATACATCGAAATTTTTTAATTAAAAAATGTTGTAATTATTATTTCATAGTCTTAATAGTTATAGGACTATTTAGGACACTTCTTTCCTTGTATGAGTCTTAGAGATTTCTGTTCTTTAAGAAAGTGGTCCATTTAAGTTATCAAATTTGTGGGCATAGAGTTGTTCTTATTATTCCCTTACTGTCCTTTGAATGTTCAGGAATCACTAGTGATTATCCTTTTTTTATTTCTGGTATATGTATCTTATCTCTCCCCTTTTTTTTTTTTTGTTAAAAATTGACTAGAGGTCTATCAGTTTTACTTATCATCTCAAGGAACTAGCCTTTGATTTTATTGGTTTTCTACACTGTTCTCTCTTTTCAATTTTATCAGTTTATTTTTTTATTTCTATTTGTCCTGCTTACTTTTGATTTATTCTTTTTTTCTTTTTCTCTCTTCCTTTTCCAGCTCTCCCTTCCTCCTTTTCTTCCTCTTGTCCCCCCTCCACCTCCTCCCTTCTCCTACCTCTCGCTTCCACCCCCTTCCTAAGATAAAAGTTTAAGGTTATTGAATTTAGGTCTTCCTGATTTTCTAATGTATGCTTTTAATGCTATAAAATTCCTTCTAAACATTATCATTACTGTATTCTTTAAAACTATATAATCTTTTATTTACTTATCTTGAGACTTCTTTAACCAATGTGATATTTGGAATTATTTTATCTAATTTCAAAATATTTTGAGATTTTCCAGCTCTCTTTCTGTTATGATTTCTAGTTTAATTCCACTGGTATCTGACAGCAAACTTTGCATGATTTCTATTACTTTAAATGTGTTATAGTGTGTTTTACGACCCAAAATGTGGTCTATTTTTATAAAGTTCCATATGAGTTTGAGTAGAACGTGTATTCTTCTGCTGTTGGATGTCATATTCTGTAAATGTCAATTACATCAAGTCTGTTGATAACATTGTTCAGATCATCTATGTCTGCACTGATTTTCTGCCTGTTTGATACATCACTTTCTGGCGGAGTGTTGATATCTTCAACTATATATGGATTTGTTTATTTCTCCTTGAGGTCCTATAAGTTTTACTTCATGTATTTTAATGCTCTGTTGTTAGGTAAATACACATTCAGGACTGCTATGTCTTCTTGAAGAATGAACTCCTTTGGAATTATGTAATGCCCCTCTTGGTCCCTGATAATTTTTTTAAGTTTTTTAGTTACTGCATTTCCTTATTCTATCAAGAAGTTTAAGCTGTTCCCAACTTTCCTATACTGCAGTTAATGCAACAGTGGAAATCCTTGTACTTGCAAACTAATCTCATTATGAAGGTGAGTTTTCAATAATAGGAGACCCTCATAATCAATGAATCTTTCCAAGAGTTTTGAAAGGCATTCCAATGACCTTTGAATCTGAAAGAATGCTACTGAGGATTACCTAGATTATATCAAGATAAAGATATAGATCTTTTCTGTAACTTTATCAATCAACATTATTCCCATTTCAATAATGAAAAGCAATTACTTCATATGATTTCATAAGAAATTTGTAACTCAATGAAGGACGAATTATTAATGGACACTACCTATGAAGAAAGATATTTAAAATAAAGTATTAATGTCCTAAATACCTAACAAAATGTCTGTTATAATCCAAAAATAATGAGTAGCTCCTAATAATTATAATTATATTAAGACTCTAGCAGGAAAAAATTACTTCAAAACAGGAACAAAATGTTTTACATTAATAAATGAGTAAAGTAGAAATTGGATCATAAATAGAAGTGTGAGTTCTTAGCATATGTTCACTTTGAGCAAAACATGATGACCTCAGATTATATTTAAAAGCCTTCATAAGAGTATTTAGCTTCAAAACAAGTTACTAAGGTAAGCAATAGGATACTGTCTGACTCTGATCAAGCTAAACAATGTAATTATGTGAAGGTGATAATCATTTCATAGAACATACAGGTCTATAAAATGACTTAAGTCTTAGCTAATCCATAGCTTATGTTTAGAAGGGAAGCATTGATGCTGACTTTAAAAATTAAAATGTGCCATTATCCTCTCCAACTTTCAATTTACTTAGAAAATGATTTAAGAAGTGACAGTGAAGCTCTAGGAACTCAACATTGGACTACAAGTCAAGGTAATAGGGTTCTAAATTCCACTTGTCACAAATTATTTTAATTTATAGTGGCAGGAGTCTTCAAATCTCTGGGCTTCAATTTCTTTCTTAGTAAATTTAGGATACTTGACCACTATTTTTTTTTCCTAAGTTTTCTTCTAATACTATATATTTATTTGTCCTTTACTCAGTAAGAAAGTAAAATATTTATTGAGTCCTTACTATGTGATAGTTACTATGCTAGGCACTACAGATAAAATGATAAACAACAGGATATAAAGTTTTACTTTAAATAAATATTAATTCTCATCCTCTGTTTAATAAAAGATACCACCGGGGTGCCTGGGTGGCTCAGTGGGTCAAGCAGCTGACATGATTTTAGCTGAGGTCATGATCTCAAGGTCATGAGATAGAGCCCCACAAGGGGCTCCATGCTCAGCACAGTCTGCTCAACCCTCTCCCTCTGTCTCTCTACCTTTCTCTCTCTAATAAATAATCTTTAAAAAAGATTAAAAATTAAAAAATCACTAGACATTGACTTACTAAAACAAAAATGTGTGTGTCACATGAAAGCCTTTGTGCTTCACACACACATCTATACGATCACCAAGGAACTAGATGGAATTTGGTCCTTTCCTAGGGAACATGGCAATAGAAGCACTGAATTATCTAAGAGAAAACTTCTGTAATTTCTTGTTCATTTTTATACCCACGGGGCTTAGGACAATGTTTGCTTTGGCATCTAATAGATATTCAGTAAACAGTGTTGAATGAAGGACATGTATAACATTGTCCTGTCCACCTAGAATGAAAACAGAAGCACAAATGAGAACAGGTGATGTAGTTGTACCTCTTATTCATTCATGGAGAAAACTAACTGCTTTTAAAAATATATATTACTGGAGTGCCTAGGTGGCTCAGTTGGTTAAGCATCTGCCTTCAGCTCAGGTCATGATTCCAGGGTCCAGGGATCAAGCCCTGCCTCAGGGCTGCCTGCTCAGTGGTGAGTCTTGCTTCTCCCTCTTCCTCTCCCTCTGTGTCTCTTTTGCTCTCTTTCAAATAAAAACTTTAAAATTTAAATAAAATAAAAAATATATATTATTATAATCACCAGAGGGTATATGTATAGAGAGATCTTGAAACTGGACCCCAAATAATTCACTATGTGCTCATGAAAACAAGGCATGTATATAAATAATAAATATATGGAATAGGACAATATTATAAAAGAAATGAAAACAAAAGATAATGAGACCTAAGGAAGATTCTTCCACTTCATCACATTTTAATCTGAACTCTAAATACTCATTTTCTGAAAATCTGATGTTAGAAGAATAAAGCAAGGAATAGGCCAAAATTGAAGGCTACTTCATTTTGTTATTTCTTTGTAGGCCTCTCCCCTGGGTGACTCATTACAGGGTTACCATCTCTGCTCTGGACTCTTTCAGACACATTCAGAGTATATGGCTATACTGCTCCACCTTTAAAAACTACATATTTTCTTACCAAAGCCCATTATACTCTTCTTGCATTGGGAAGTGCTCCAAATAACAACTCAATAGAACTGTGTTTTCTATAAACACAAAAGAAAACTTGAAACCATTTCCCTCTGTCAGAACTGAGGACTTTTCAAATAATCTCTTTAGATAAGTTGTTGATTCCATTTGAGTTTTGTTTTATTCAATCATAAGTGTAAAAGTAATTATCAGCATTTCCAGACAACCAGGAGAAGTTAGTTTTGGCTGAACTGGCCAGTTCTCAGGGCAAATGTTTTTGACCTGAAGAACAAATAATGACACCTTTTTTCTCTAGAATTAAATGAACACACTGAATGACATCTATTTCAAAAGTCCATGAAAAGTGACCTCAGCAGACTAATTAGAGCCTGTGTTGACACTTCAATTTCTCACATAATTGTTTATGTGTTATTTATTTATTCATTCATTCATTCACTCATTTTCCCCTCAAAGCTGGTAGCACCTTTAAAATCATGTTTTAGAGCCTGGCAAATTAATCATTTATTTAATCATCAGTTTCTAAGGACTAGGTTGTAAAATGTTATTTAAGAAATAATATAACAACTAAAAACCAATGAAAATGCTGACAGGAGAAAGTAAACCATTATCTCAGCAGCCTACTAAAAAAATTTTTTTTCCATATTTCCCTCTGGCCTCTTCCCTATGCATAAGTTCCTTTTTCCCCACTTCCCTAACTGTTAGCAACCAACAATGACAACAATGTCTCTCATAAATGTCTTTTTTCTTTTTATCATTTTCCCCTTCTTTCTTAATCTTTTCAGCCTTCAGTATTCTCCATCTACCATCACTCAGAATGCTCTAGAGTTAAGAATTGTCTAAGCAGGAAGCCCTCATGTCAACAGATAAGTCCAAACTTCTCAGAATAGTTTTCATAGATGTCTGAGCTTTCTAAGAGGTGTCATTTCAAATACTGTAAATTTTCTTATGAGTTTAGAGTTTTATTGTGGTTAATCAAGAGAAGAAGCATATCTAGATTTCTACAAAGTCTTCTCATCTGAACTCATTCCTTCCTTTGGGTGGGATTTTCCTTCCTTTTCTGCATATCACAGACTCATTTCTTTCCTATGCAGTCTGAATAATACATATATACGTATTACTGTATATATGTGTGTGTATATATATATATGCACATACAAAATTCATACCAACATTCATACATAAAGCAGAGCAAGAAAGTATCTTCTCTCACCCCTACCCTCCCTTCCTTCACATAACTATAAAGTTCTCCACATCAAAACAACAAAACCTGAAACAAATTAAAGTGAACTCAGGATAGGGGATGGAATAGAAATTTTGACAATTCAGGACAGAACAGACAGGAAGTAGAAATGAGGATACAGCTTACAACATGGAGGTTTAAAAGGGCTAGAAGTCACATGATAAAAGAAATGGACTTTTTAGAGCAATGTGGGTCTTGGAAATTCTGCCAGGAGAACCCTATGAATGGCTTCAAAAGAGGGAAAAAAAGCAAGACTGCAGGACCCATAGAGGAGCAGGTGCAGAAGCTGACTGGAGCAGTGGAATCCACCAAATTTCAACTGAAATAGTTCACAAAAGGAAACTGAGTCTAAAGCAAAGATGTCTTCACCACATTTCTCTTGACCCTTATTTTTATTTATTTAATTTTTAAAGATTTATTTCTTTCTTTTAGAGAGAGAGAGTGTGCACACTCACTTGCAAGGGGGTAGGACAGAGGGGCAGAGAGAAAATCAAGCAGATTCCCCACTGCATGGAATTCAACCTGGGGCTTGATCCCAGATCATGACCCAAATCGAAATCAAGAGCTGGAGGCTCTGACTGAACCTACCCAGGCATTCCTCTTGACTCTCAGTTTTAGAATTGGACTTCACTATTCCACTCTTCTGGTATCAGGAACTTGGAGGGGAAAATGGCCTTTGCCAATGCCTTCAACATAATACACACTTGAGAACTGAAGGTATGAGAGGATTAGAGAAATGAAAAGGAGTATTAGCCAATAATGCAAAATAGCATGGATTCACATCATTGAAAGAAATGAGAAGCATTTTGTAAATTCTAAGATGTTGCAAACATTTTATCTATTAATACTACTACTATTACTGTATCTTACAAATCCACTGACCATTCTCTGCTAGCTTCTAAGTCAGTGGTTCTCACATATTTTTGGTCTCAGGACTTTTCTACTCTGAGGATTAGTGAGAACCCCTAAGAACTTTTTTTTATGTTGAGTGTAGTATCAAAATTTACTGTATTTTAAATATATTCAGTTATTTAGTTAGCTTAAAATAAGAACCAGTCCATCAGGTGTTAATGTAATCAACATGTTTTCCTGAAGAATAACTATTTTCTAATATCCCAAAACAATTTCAGAAGAATGGTACTGCTTTACATTTTTAAAAAGCTGTTTAATGCCTTGCTTAATAGAAGACAGCTGGATTTTCAAATCTCCATTCAATCTGTTATAATATTACATGTCATGTTGTCTCTGGAAAACCACACTATATGGTCATGAGGGAAAAAAAATGAAAAGAACAAATGATAGTTTACCATTATTATGAAAAGGATTTTGGTCTCATGAACTCTTCAAAGGGTCTTAGGAATGCACACCTTGAGACTTTCTACCCACTGTCACTGTAGTTCCCAGACCAGCCCATACTGCCAACATGAAGGAACATCATTTAGTTGTTCTCCCCTTCTCTTCAATGTAAACACATAATGATAAGGTTGATTTTGGAGAAAGGAAATTAAATTATAGGTTTTTTTTATCTGTTTCCTAAATCTTAAAAATTATTTTATAAAAACCTGATTACAACTGTAATATGCAGACCAACTCCATAGATCTGATCATATGTTTATATGATCTTACTTAAACTTTTTAAGAATCTCAGTCCATAAGTGAATCAGGTAGTGTTCTTAAGACTTATTTTAGTTTCAAGCAAACAGGCTCTTAGGACAAATGGGTTCCTCAAGTATAAAGCATCTGTGCATCTAGCTAAATTGAGAGAGCTAATGGAGTTGAATCCTGTGCTCCCAGTGACTACCGCTCAACAAAGTGATCTGACAAAAAGCAAAAGAGAAAAGGGAGAAGAGAAGAGGCCAAGAGATATAATTTACACTTTGGGTTCTGTCTGCTGTTAGCATCAGACCTTTTCGTATCTCTCTTATAAATGAAGAGAGGGGAGTCAGATAAGCTAAAAGTTTCTCTAATGCCAACATTTATAAAATGAAGAGAAGGATAAGTTTTTGACTCTTAGTTCTCTGTCTCTCAGCTCTCTATTAAAGAGTAATTAAACTACCAGTACTTGAGTGGGTTTCTTTTTATTTTCTCTCTTGTCCACTTTCAAATCTTATTTTCATTAGTGTTTGCTGCCCTTCGGGACAATCTGTGGAGACTGACCTGTGCGGTTACCTGGGGATGGACTCACTAACTAGATCATCAGTCACTCCGTGAGATGGAAGATACCTAAGCAGTAAAACTGTACACTAACTTCTCTTTGGTGAATACTGAAATAACTCAGAATAAGCAAGTTTAAGTGGAAATTTATGATGAGGCAAAGTCCATTAGTGTTTCAGCAAACTCATGTGAATTCTGGAAGGGTTTTAGGGACTGAACTAAGGTTTCTAATTATCTTTAGACTAAATCATATTAGAAATTGAGCTCTATTCCCCCCTGTACCAGACTCTTTGGCTGTAAGATGCTTTGGGAGGAGTGTGTCAACCTTCAGGGCCTACAAGGTCCTACTTTGGGTGGATTGACATTTAGCAGCAAAGAGCTCACATTTCAGACAAATACCTCTGGGTCTCTTCTTTATGCACGCAGGCTAATGTGTGATTGATACCCCACCAAAAAAGTTAGAAGTATAATCCTTATGCATTTCCATTAACAAAAGACTGGCAGCTACTTTTGTTTCTCTCATAATTCCTCTTATCACCTAGAGTAGAAAGATTTCATATCTTGCTTCATGTTCATTTTTTTTCCCTTTAATTTTTTTTTAATCTCTTACTAGCTTGAGTATTTCAATCTGTAGACTCTAAATGCACAGCAAATGCAGCAGGACAAACACAGAAAGCTAAGTCTTCTTCCAAGAAACCTTCTACAGCTGCTCAAATATTATTTTTATTAGAGGCAATATCAAGTTCTTTGCTTTCTCCTAAACCAAAATCCAAGGTCAAGTTCTAATCTGTTTGCTTTCCTAGTCATATCATCTCTTCCAACATAAAACTCTTCAGTTAGGTTTATTTTTTTTCCTACTACTAAATCTTTTGCTTGAATCCTCAACAGTATAACCCTGAATGAGAAAAATCTATCTTTTGTTGAGCTTGACACATCAAACCTAAGTTCTATGGATAGATTCATTCTCATTGTTGTCCTGGTTTGACCGTGCTATTCTGCTGGACTCTGCCTTTAATGCCTGAGGCCGTGTTATTTTGCAGATCAAATTAATGATTGTAATTTCAGTGCAGAATTACAGTACTCTTCTTTCAGAATTTATTACAGGTAATAATACTACATTGTGGTTTCAGGTAATAATATAAACCAAACAGCATTGTGTTTTGGAACACATTTTAAGTATTGCCATTAAATATTTCATATATTTTAGATAAAAACTAAATATATGTATACATTAAAACATCAAGAAAATATGAATTTGTAAGATTCAACAAATACTAAGGCTTTTTTGCAATTACAAAATATTTTCTGCTCCCTGGTCTTGGTGTTTCTTTAACTTTCTGCAACCATGTCATTCTGGCTGCTGGCTAGTTCTGTTTGCTTTGGTAACTTTCTGCTCTGTTCAGTGACCTGAATAAAGCTTCCAAGACCTGCACATCTGAAAATTGCAATTTTGACTTTTCTCCTCACAGGTCAAGGAAGGATGGTTCCACTTGTGGTGAAATAAATCTCCTTCCCCCACAGAGATGGAAGTAGATATCAGAGGGTTCTTTCTGCCTCTGTTATAGTAGGCTTGGGTCAGGCCACATGAACAGAAAACTACTGGCAGGATGAGTTCAAAGAACTAAGAAGTAAAGAGGGTCTGAGAGGGCTTGAGGCTGTCAGAAATGTGGGAGTGGTATGCAAATGCACAAGCTGTTTGGGGGCATCGTTAATAACAATGTAATACCCACAAAGTACTCATGTTCTGGAACTTTAAAAACCGTAACGTGCTGTAAGACCATAAAACCAATAACAAATATTTTAATCACTAGATCAAAGCTAAACTAATAATTCAAGTATCTCTATGAGATAGCTATTAACATTCACATTTTTTAATTTAGAAAACAATTAAAGAGGTTAAATAAACTGCTAACAAATATCAGATACAAAGTTCGAGTGCAGCCTTAAACACTTCACAGAATTTTCCCTCCCCATCAGTTCAGCTTTTCTTATGTTAAAATGGTCCGTGACACATTAATGCAGAGATGCGCTCTATATAGCTGGATATTAGCCGGATCTGCAGAGTAAGCCCGACTGGTGATACAGACCAGGGCTTATCAGACTGTAATTGATAAAGACAGGGAATTATACTGTATCACCAGAGAAAAGTAAAAAAATAATACTGTGTTTATGAATAAAATTTTCAGTATAACAAAATGGTTCATTTCTGCTTCCGATCACTATCATCATTGAAGGAAGAAGGTGAGCAGTCTATCTTCAATAATGTTCTCTATATAAAAACTACCTATGGAACCAAACATCTGTTTCTATGAAAACAGCTGTCAGGTTTGTCATCAAAATTAGTCATTCTGTTTCTTTTATTTGAGGGTACTGAATCCAGTAGGAAAGATACAACCTTTTATGTGTACACCTTAGATATAAGAGTATTATATCTCTACAGTGTAAATAAGTATTACACTTTCAGAGCATTATTTGAGAATTGTAGAATAAAGATATCAAAGGAGTAGTCACATTTTATATATATAATATATACACATACATACACACACATATATAAAACACATATAATGTATTACTAGAACATTTAGTGACAACATCTTTCAGGTTACTATATATATTGATGTAACTTACTTTTTATTTTCTTTTTGTGTAATATTTTGTATAACCATAATCAATCTTTCCCTGAGAAAAAGTTATAATCTCTACATCTTAGCTGAAACAGACAACGCAATACAATTTTTATATGTGTTTATATGGGAGGTCACTATACATTGTGATGCTATTTAGTCTGTAAAGTGATTTCTTCAAAGGGGGATCCTGGGTCAAACATTATGTGTAATATTCACTCAAATGAAATTGCCAGATTATAAAATGTTGTAACTATTCAGCCTTTAACCAATAATTTTTTGGACATATTTGTTTTTGTCAATACAAGATTGTTTTGTATTTGTCAATACATATATGTATTGACATATTTCTTTTTTTTTAGGATTTTATTTACTCAGAGAGACAGAGAGAGACAGAAAGCTTAAGCAGAGGGAGTGGGAGAGGGAGAAACAGACTCCCCACTGAGCTGGGAGCCCCATGTGGGGCTCAATCCCAGGACCTGGGGATCAGGGTCTCAGTCGAAGGCAGATGCTTAACCGTCTGAGCCAACCAGGCACCCCTGTTTCCATTTTTTTTTTGATTTATTCATTTATTTGAGAGAGACAGACAGAGTGTATGCATGAGTAGGAAAGGGGCAGGGGGAAAGAGAGAGGGGAAATCAACTCCCCACTGAGCAGGGGCTCTGATGACACGGGGCTGGATCCCAGGGCCATCAGATCATGACCTGAGCTGAAACCAAGAATCAGATGCTTAACCAACTGAGCCACCAAGACAACGCTGGCATTTTTGCTTCTCTTCCAACACTTCATTTGAACCCCATATTTGCCAATCTAATGAACAGAAGAAAAGGACATCATTATTTGGTTATATTTTTATTTTAGTTTCTTTTTCATAAGAACCAAAGTATATACTAATTGACCATTTCGGGGTTTGTATATGTATTACTTGTATGTGCCCTGTTATCTACAGAAAATTGAGGGTGCCTGGGTGGCTCAGTCAGTTGTCTGCCTTCTGCTCAGGTCATGATTCCAGAGTCCAGGGATCAAGCTCCATGTTGGGCTCTCTGCTCAGCTTCTCCCTCCCCTTCTGCCCCTCTGCTCCTGCTCTCTCTCTCACTCACACTCAATCAATAGATAAAATCGGAAGGAAGGAAGGAAGGAAGGAAGGAAGGAAGGAAGGAAGGAAGGAAGGAAGGAAGGGAGGGAGGGAGGGAGGGAGGGAGGGAGGGAGGAAAAATTGAATGATGGTGTTGTCTTTTTTTTTTTTTTGATGTGTTGTCTTTAAAAAGAAATAACTTTTAATGTTTTTCACACAACTGGTATGGTATGACTAATGTTATCTCATGTATGTTGTGAATATTCTCACAATTATTTGTCTTTTGATTTTATGATTTTATTATACTTTTTCCCTGTGATATGTATCCATGTAAAATTTATATTTATTTACTGTGCAAATTATTGCTGAAGAGGTGTCTTCTTATAAATAAATGTATCAGAACTTTATTAAATGATTGAAATTTCTTTTTAGTAACTATGATATATTTAAAAACTTCATATATAATAATAATGCAATCCCTCTTAACCCTTTACTATTTTCAGACTTCCTGCTGAAATGTTTTCTTCCCAATGAATATTATTTTGTAGAATTTTTGTTATTTTTTAAAATTTGATGTTAATGAAAATAGTAAATGTATAGATTTACATTTTCAATGCAACATAACATTTTGTAATATGTCATTTATTACACTGTTTTTGTATTTCAATAAAACCTTTCACATTTTTTTCCTTAACTCTTCTCTCTAAATTATTTTTTCACTTCCATTTCTATCTTGAACTAATTATTGCTAACTTTTTACTTTCTACATACTCAACTGATTAACTGAGTAATCCTGTCTTGGTTTTCCTCAAGTCTCTTAGGCTTCCAACCTAAGCAAACATACCCTTAAAAACATAAATATTTTCATTTCTTTATTTCAAATATTTGTATTTATTACTCCATTTTCTCTTCCTGCTTCATTAATTAGTGCTTCCAAAATGGGGCTCAATGATAGCAGTGATAAGGTATATCCAAATTTAGTGAAAATGGCTTTATTATTTCACTCTTTAATGCAGTGTCCTTGTTGAAACATTCTTTAACACATTAGTTTCAATCTATGCCTATTTTACATAGCAGTTTATCTGGAATCTTTATTAATATTGTTAAATGTTATTTAAGTCTTTATTGTTGGTTTTATGAATTATATTGATAGCTTTTATGGTCTTAAATGTCTTTCCATTTTTTAAGAAAATCCTAATCAGTAAACATCTTTTAATATACTACTATATTCAACTTACTATTATCCAATTAAAATTCTAGCACTTAACATTCATAATATTATTTAATCATGGTGGGTTTTTTTTAAAGATTCATTTATTTATTTGAAAGAGAGAGAGAGCATGAACAGGAGGGGCAGAGGGAGAGGGAGAAAGATCTCAAGCAGACTTCATGCTGAGTGCGGAGCCCAAAGGGGGGCCCGATCTCATGACCCTGAATTCAGGACCTGAGCAGGAACCAAAAGTCCGATACCTGACTGACTGTGCCACCTAGGTGCCCCTCATGATTTGATTTTTTAAATTATCTTTCCAAGTTTTATATAAGGACATGGCAACTTAATAAAACATATTCATTTTTCTAAAATTTTTATATTATCTGGGATAGTTTTAATAATGCAATTCTTGCTTTCTAAAAGCTGGATATTATTTTGTGATAAAACTATGGAAATATGGCAGTTTTTTTTTTTTAAAGCTGTAGGTCTTCAATTACTTTTCTCAATTCCTCTATGGCTATATGGCTTCTTGAGTCAATTATACTAGTTTATATATTTCTAGAAAAATTTCCCTTTACTCTAGATATTAAAATTAATACTAGGAAGTTGCAGATACATTTTTTATCATTTCTATGCCTATGGTTATATCTCTTCTATCAGTCTTAAATGTTGTAATACTTTTAAATTTATTTCTTCTTTCATTACTCGGACTCACCAATTTTTATTTCCATTTTAGGAATCTATCCAGGGAATCATCTTTTGATTTAATCTTTTTGCCTATTGTTTGCTGTTTTATAATTTCAGCTTTATCTTATGCATTCCATCCTTCTGTCTTATTTTTTTTCCTGTTTTTATTTTATTCTCCAAAGTTAATTGCAGTCTTAGATAATACCATTTCTTTGTTAATTATAAGAGTACTGAAGACCCCTCTGGTTCTCTAAGTACAGTTTTAATTGTGTCCCACTAATTTCTCTTCATTACCTCTAAATAATTTTTAAATTCTTAACCTTGACTGTATTAATCAAGTTCTTAATCACCCTTATGCTTTGTCTACTGGCCTACCAAACTCTGAAACATAGGTAGTAAAATTACTTAATCTTTTAATTTTCAATTTTTCCTTGTAATTATTATTTTTCTTCTAACAATAAATGTGTTACATTTAGTGTACAGATATATCTTATGCCATGTTTTTAAATTTTTTATTAAAAATAATCCTTTTATTCTTTTTAAATCTTTTGCTATTTACACTTAAATATTAATATTGCCACTTCTGCAATCTTACTTTACATATATCAGATATAGCTTTTCCTGCCCTTTATTTTACTCTTCCCTTTGCCAATTTATTTTAGATGTACTTGAAAATACATTATAGCTGGATTTTTGTTTTTGACTCTCCTACCACCATACCATTGCCTTTCTGCAGGGGAATTCAGTCCACTAGCAATTATTCTGAAGTCTCATTTTTTTTTTCATTTATCTTTCTACATTTAATTCTCTATGTATTTGTATTTATTTCTCCTTTACCCCTTTCTTTTTTCTGACCTCATCCAAATTCTCCTTGTTCCCTTGCATTCCCTACCTCATTGTCAGAAGTCATAGTTTAACTCACATGTTTTTGTTTTTATATTAATATTGAATAACCATTATGCCTAGTAACTGAGATATTTTATGTCACCTCTTCTGTAGTATCCAGGAAATGAAGTCTACCATATTCTTTTTCTCCAGACATCTATGGAGAACTCTTAGGTATACTTTTTAGATTCCACTACTAGTCCTGCTGCTTTGACCAGGAAAACAATTTGTGTCAAAGAGGAAGGAAGACATGGATATACATGCAAATGTTTTTACTCTTAATATCTTGTTCTTAAATATCTTGTTCTTTTTTTTATAAATAATAATTTAAACTAAGCGTTTTTTTACTTCAAATTTGTTTCAAATATTTAGTAAAGCAAATGCTTCACCATAAAAATGCTGTAGCACAGGGAGTAGTGTGATTCATTCAAGGACCAAGACATCATCTGTTTATTTAATTATTCCACATATGCAGGACTAATCTCCATACTAAAAACGAAATGAACAAAAGTCAAAAAAATGTTTGTCATTACTTCCTACTTAGAAAGGCAGCACAAAATTACTCATGAACTAAATTTCAGTACCTTAAAAAGGGCAGTTTGTCAAAGATTTATACATATTACAGAAGATCTGAGAATGAAGAATTTAGTGCTAGAAGTTTGTACACAAGTGACAGAATAGTTGAACAAGACGTTTCTGTGATGAGGCTCTGGGGTAAAGTGTCCAGGTTTCACAAAATTCTATGGATCCAAAAGAAGATGGGGGTTTGAGTTTATGATGAAAAGTAGAAAAAAGGCTTGGTTACAGTGGAAACCGATCACAAAGGGTCCAGATACTACGCACAGGACTTCTAAAAAAATTCAAAAAATGGGCTGCTGTTGATACTGATTTCCTCTATCTTTAAAAAAGCAAAACAAAAACAGACAAACAAAAAACTTTTTTGGATAATTTCTAATCATTTTGACAATATGCAGTCCAATTCTACACATACAGATTTCTTCTATTACTTTTTATTGTTAATTTTCTTTCCCATTCTAATCCTGTTGATCTCCTTTCTTAGATTTCTTAAATATGCTTACCCACATATACAACAATGTCAGAACTAATGCTATAAACAATAAACAACAACTTTCTCTCTTACTTTAAGAAATTATTTCTTGGGGGGGAGAGACTGCGTGCACACCCAAGTTTGGGGGGGGGTGGCAGAGGGAGAAGAACGAATAGACTTCCCACTGACCAGAGACCCTGCCATCGGGGTTGATCCCAGGATCCTGAGGTCATGACCTGAGCTGAAGTCAGATGCTTAACCAACTAACTGAGCCACCCAGGAGCTCCTCTCTTTGACTTTCATAGTCCATTTTTACCTTCATGTTTACAAGGATTTTCAATGTTAAGCTACTAAATATAGTGGTACAGAAAGTCAATCATGAAACAAGACTACCTGCTTTCTCATCTCAGTTTCACAATAAATCTATGCCAATTCAGAAAGCCACTTAATTATTTTATGTACTTCTTTTCTCACTTAAGAATGGCAACATTAACATTTGCTAAATAAAATAAAACTAATGACTATGCTTTGGAAAATATAACTTGTTGGCTAAAGTGATGTAAATTTTATTCTTTTCTTAGAATCCACTGAAATAGTAAATTTCCAAATTTTTCAACAGATCCTTTCCAAACCAAGTTTGAAGACAGTGTCTATTCTGTCTTCTCACCAACTGCTCCTTCAATAGTTCTTTCAGCTGTTCCTATTTCAAGTACTAATGCTGCCAATTTTGTTTTCCTTCTAATAATCCTACATCCTATTAATCATATCAATGTGCCATCAATATTTTCTAGTCTTCACACATTATAAGATGGGTTATTTTTTCCACCTGTTTCTCTGCATTGCCAACATAGTATCTCTCTCAGTCCAAAAGATCACACCTGTGCAATTTGGAAAGCATCCAATAAACTCTGTAGAATTTTAAATTATATTACCTCTAATTTAGCTGCTTTTGATACAATATCAATGGAATCAAGTATTCTATTCCACTGATTCTTCACTCAATTTTTACATTTAATCCCACATTTTTCTTTCCACTGCTTAAACAATTCTGCAAGATACATTGTTCTTTTAATAACAATGTTTACTTTTTGAATGACATGAGTTTTCCATCTTAATTCACATTTTTGCCATTTTAAGGCAACAGGAAACACACTATTCCAAATACAAACAAATTGGATAGGATCGCTAATCAGTATGCGGGTCAAACACTTATACAAAGTCTTATTTCTATAGTAGGCTTTTTAACTATGAGAAATTAAGTAAGACACATTAAAAAAAATCTTACGTCTCAAAACTGATATTTCCTTCTTTAAAAATGTACTTAAGTTTAATTTAAATACAGTGAAAAGGTATTGCTAAACTTGGCACATTAATATGATAAAATTTCCCCCCCAAAATTTATTATTTCTTTCCAGAAGTATCAAATTTTACCTAATAGAATGATACAAATTAAGATCTTAAAGCATAAAATGCTTCCACTGGAGAAGATCCAAGAGATAATTTATTTTAATCACTTTATTCTATAAATGATGAGACTCATGCACAGATGGACTTATATGTTATCCAATATCACATTTCTGGTCATTTTTTGTAGTCTCTGGAGTTCTAGACTGGTGCTCTTTTAAATACAGACCTCTCCATCCTTTTCCTCTAAACTTTCCAGTGACTATAACTATATTCATAGTTTTGTTAATCATAAATGCATTGATTGCATTGGATAAGCTGATCAACATCTGCTAACTCCAATCTGTCTTTTTCTCATATGTCTTTTACTAAGTGGTTTTTCCTTTCAACACACTTCAAATACTTTGGGAAACTGGAACTCTAACGAAAAACAGAAAAATGAAACATGTTTTTAAGTAACCCATTGACCACCATCATATTAATAAGACAGAAAATAGAGAGATCTAAGATTCAGTAATAATATAACCTAGTTTTGATTCATATATGTCTTTCAGGAAATTCAATGGACAAAGTCTCCTTGATGTTTTATTACTAATTTCATTATAATAATAAGCTAGGATATTCATTCCTAGTCATTCCTTTCCAAATATGACCCATTTTCACTACAATATTCAGTAGAGGAAATTATCTTGTCTACGGAAACCAGTTCTCATTCTTTCACTCCTATCCCCAATGTAGCAGAGCCCATGATACATTATACTTCTGGAGCCCTGAGATTCTCACAATTACATAGGACTGGTTTCTACTGTCATGACCTCTGGAAAGTGAGTATGTGTTGCGTTTGTTGTTGGAGAAGGGTAGCAAGAGGAAAGTGAGCAGGACAGGAGTGGAGGGCTGCTTGTTACAAAGAGAAAAGGTGTAAATGCTATGTCATGGGCAGGAGCTAAGGTGTTTCTGTGCAGACTTCAGCTCTGTGTTTCCCTCCTCTCTGAGAATACATTACTCTAGACATAGTTTGTTTTTTTTTAAATGGGTTTATCAAGAGTGGATATGGTAGGCCATGACAGATTTTGCTAGTTCATGGTGAAGTGTAGGTCTAAAGGGGTAAAATATTGAGTTTCTTATGAAGCCAAATATATTTAAAGAAATGTGACTTTTCTGATACACTTTACAAATGTCTTTTCCCAGGAAACTATAGTTGGTTGCCTGATATCAGTCACTATAGTTTTAAATTTCACAAATGACTATTATAACAAATCTTATTCAATTACTCTAGTTGATTTTAAAACCGTATCTCTGAATAATAATAATAATGTGACCAACAGGTTTTGTAGAGGTTTTGTGTAAATATTTTGTGCAGGGCTCATGGCTATATAAATAATTTGAATAACCCAGATCAGTGTGCATGTAGCGTTTCAATAGCCCAATTTCAAATGACACCAGAAAAGAAGTATCTGTCTGCAAGGCTGCCTTCTAGGAGCCAGGGCCCAAATATAGGGCTCAAAAATGACCCCACAAGGCATGAGTCCTAGAAATTCTTGGGACATTTATGGTGCAGTGTTGTCACTTGTGGTGGTGCTATGGTTTAAATGTTTCTATCCTCTTAAAATGTGTATGGTGAAATCCTAAACCCAAAGAGGATGGTATTATAGCGGATGAAAACTTTGGGGGTGATTGGGTCACCAGGGTGAAGCCCTCATTATTGCTTTTATAAAAGAAGCTCCAGAAAGATTCCTAATCTCTTCTGCCATGTGAGAATACAAGAGAATCTGCAACCACAACCCACAAGGGATTGGGTCTGGGCTCAGGACACCCTTCCATGAGTATTGTAGCCTAGTCCCAGGCAAAGATTTCAAGGAAGGTACTCCAAAGTACAAGGGAACAGATCTAAGAGGATAGGTGCAGTAATTAGTATTATGATTTCCATTGTCCAGATAAGATACCATCTCTCAGAGGGTGTCCACCAACCAAATAAAGAATTCATTGTCTAGCAAATAGCTCTTTCTAGTGGTTAGCAGCTAATTATACCCACATAACACTTTTCTTCTTGGCTAATTAAACTCCAAAAAGATAGCCAATTTCTTTTAATATTTCTAACAGTTCTTAATCATCGATAAATTCTCTTCTTTTGAAAATAATTAAGCACAAGATCTCCTCATTTGCTGCCTAAACTTCTGAAAGAGAAAATTATCAGAAGGCAATTGCTGAATAGTGCCTATTCTCTTTTAAGTAAGAGAACTTAAAAAAGTAAGATTTCTAAGACATGTCTAAGTATAAAGCCTACCCTCCTGTTCCTCATAACTTTTATGTATTTATACTTTTTCCCATTTTATAATCAGTATTAGAGAAAAATCATCCATATTCATATTAGAGATAATCCATACTATAAATCAAAATATTATTCGGCAGTTTCTCCATGCTATTATTCTAATGCATTTGTTTTCAACTATATTTCCATTTTCTGGTTTTTGGATTCACTTTAGATAATTATTTCCTTTTAAAAAACTGCAACTTTCTCATACTTTCTGGAAAACCTATACCATATAATGTTCAAAGATGTCAAAAACATATTTAAAACCAAGTGCTTTTCTCAATTAAATTCAGTCAGACACCTTGATAAATTTTCATATATATCATTCTATATTATTCCTCCAGTTTCTCAAAAATAAAAATATGACAAAGGTCTGATAGAGGTCACATTTTCAAGGATTTTTCCCTCACACACAAAGTGTTGGTAACTGAATATGCATGTGATTAATCTTCCTGAATAAGAAAAAAATAGAAGCAAATATTTTAAACTGTGAGAAAAAATTGTTAACTATTGTTAACTACAGACATTTCATCTGTCACCTACTGAAATTCGCATGCTAAGAAATAGGGTGAGCTCATTTTTATTTTATTTTCCATAGCTTACATTTTACCGAAAACTTCTTTAGAATATCTCTATAAAATATTATTAGGGGGCACCTGGGTGGCTCAGTGGGTTAGGGCCTCTGCCTTTGGCTCAGTTCATGATCTCAGGGTCCTGGGATCAAGCCCCATGTCAGGCTCTCCGCTCAGCGGGGAGCCTGCTTCCCCTCTCTCTGCCTGCCTCTCTGCCTACTTGTGATCTCTCTCTGTCAAATAAATAAATAAAATCCTTAAAAATATATATATTACCAGAAACAACCCAGTAAGGACTTTTGTTCACCTTTTTTTTTTTTTTTCCAATTATGTCTGATCACCAGTTGAGCTGAGACATTCCAACCAATCAATTTTAAATACCTCCTTTAAGAAGTTTATAATAATCAAGTTTTTGATTTGTTTTAACTGCTGAATTATGGTCATTTTAGATTGGCTTTAATGGAAAAAGAGAAAATAATGCACAAAGGGTGCCCAGTGAGCGGAATGAAGTCCTGAGGATGATACAGTTATATAAAAAAAACCTTCATAATTATTTAAATATTAACAACACTGAGACAAGTTTTTTTTTTTTATATCTTTTGCATATTATGTGTTATGACAGTTGATTTAATGACCACTTTAGGGCTTATCTATCCATAGCTTCCCATCCTGTCCCCCATGGTTTGGGGGAGTATCTTTTAAACTAAACACCCTGCTGAGGTAGATTTTAAACTCTCCTCATTTGTGATTCTGCTACTCAAGATCCCCCAGATTACACTACTAAAACACTATGTTCTTCATCACGCTATTGGCCAGTTTGAAACTTTTCACCAACTCTCCATTTTCCATAACACAAAAGTCCCCATATTCTACCCCTCTAACTCTAATTTATGTTTCCAGTACTAACCCTATATTCCATATAAGAATACAGGTGGGCATACTGGCCTTCTGCTGTCTCGTGGGTATGCCTGCCTCTTTTTTACAGTCATAGAAACACATTTACTACATTCCTGGCCAACTGAATCATGACCATCATTTGAGACCAAATTCCACTTTTCCTTATGAAATACAATGTCCTTTTACTGAGCAGCAATCTGTGGTTTAACAAAGTGTTTTCACACACAATCTCAATTAATACATTGCATTTGAGCTGATATAAATAGACAGGTAAGAATTCTGGGGCTCAAAGAGACTTCTCCTAACCATCTGAATTCATGTTGCTCTCTCCTTTCTCTAACACTGGTGGCATTATGTCTATAATGTTTACCGGTGCAACCATTTGGCAATGGTCATATTTACTCTTCATATATGTAAGTTTCTTTTTTCATATTCATTCATTCATTCAACATCAATTTTTCTGAGCTCTTCTAATGTGTCAGGCATTATATGGGCAGAGTCTCTGTATCAGGAAGTTTATTTCTAGTATTCCTAACTAAATGGTAAGTAAAAGCTCCTTTGTGTGAGGGATCACACAAAGGCACCCAACAGTGCCTATCCAGGGCAATATGCAACAAACATTTAAAGAGAGAATAAGGCAAAAGTAAAGCATTATTTCATTAGAATGATATTTTTTTAAAGAAAAATGATGCAAACACAGACTATGAACTTCTGACACTGCTTTAACTAGCTTACTTGTGGTTTGCTTTATTAACTCTAGTTTTCTAAGTGTATAGTAAATACAAAATACACAACACAAACATCAAACTCTTTCAGGACTTATCACCGCAAGTGATTAGCCATGGGGTGCGATTACTGTTCACACCGAAGGCAATTTTTTTTGGCTCTAAAATAATTATGCTGAATATTCAGCATCTTTCGGGAAGGCTAATTGAGGGAAAATGAAATAGTAAGCTTCTGTGCTGTGCCAGCTGCAATTATGAAGATGTGAGACCGTTGTCGTTAGAGTCTCACTGAACATCAGTAGAGCGAGTCTTTGTATGAGTGTGTCTGCGTTATTTAAACACCTTGATTCCAGATACAAAATGAGTTGAAATTTAGCTTTGGGATGCACTTTTATCTGTAGGATGCTCAAAGCTTATAAACAGTAATGCATTTTTCCCCAACATAGAACAAACGGATGCCTCTGATTGAGCTACTCATAAGAGATCAACAACTTGGGGAACAGAAAAATGTAAATCCTGTCATCTGCTCAAGTGTGAGACAAGGACCCTGTCAATGTGTGTCATAAGCCCTGTATTTGAAGATGAAGTCTGTGACCATGCACTTTCCTCCATGCAGGAGGTTGCTGAAAGAACCAACGCGCGACCCCGGACCTCTCCACAGAGTACACAAGAGGCTCGTTCTTTGGTTAGTGCTTGGTACCACCACTTGCAAGGCTTTTGTGGCTTTTAACTTTGTTTGCCACAGAAAAAGCCTGACCTTTTTTCCCCACACTGAGTTAACTTATCTTTGCTGCAAAGCAGGAAGGACTGGGATATGCCACTGTTGTCGCTTCCCCAAAGCTCTGGCTGGAAAACCTTAGGTGACACATTCTGCCACAATGTTTCCCCTCTCTGTGGCTTCTTTCAAGATTGGTGCTGCGGGTTTTCAGGAATCCTATTATACAAGTAACATAATTTGCCATGTTAAACATTTGGTTCATTTTGTGATAGTTCCTCAGAGGCAAATAGGAGAAGCAAAGTAGGTTCAAAAAGCTTGCCTTTTATAACTGTAAAAGAGGGATTGCATGGATTTCAATTTGAATGGACCTCGGGCACAAAACAGAGGTCCCTCTTGATGTAAAAGACTGTGAAATTTTTGTTCTACTTTTAGGATCTCTGCTCCATTAGGGACTTCTTTCCCTAAGTGCCTAGGGTAATCTAGTTAAGTCTAGGAAGGCCTAGTATCATAAATTTCTTCAATTATTATTTAAAAAAGGAAGAAATATCCCTTTACCAACTCAGCTCCCCTTAGCACTGAAGCTCTGCATGAAGTGGGATGTTTTCCTACCCCATGTAAGTGAAAAGAACCATCTTTCAAAACTACTGGCATTCTAGATTCTTTTTATAAAAGGCTAATCTTCATTATTCTGGGCAGCATACCCAGTCAATCTCTAGTTATATAAGTGGAATTATTAGAGATATATGTATATTGAGAAAGTGGAATTAATAATGACTTTCCTTTGCCTTTCTTTTATTTAGCGTGTAATCATATTTACCCCTCTGTATTAATGTTAGCAATGGGATTAGAACTGAAAATTCTACTTCTGCTTCCACTACTGAAAACTCCCATTCTTAATTCTTGATTAGAAAATCATTATTTCAGAGGTTAAGAATAACTGGGTTTTAAATAAAAACAATCTGTTAGCGAAAAGCCTTGTTCTTTAAATCCTCAAAGATGCATTTGAGTCCTTTTCTACGGGTGAGAAGACTACATGAAAATTCATGAGATTTACCAGCCAATGGGTCTTTCACCCTCTGATCTTATGCTTCTTCTGTTTTAAGATGTCAAATTTGCCTGCCAATAGACAGAGCTGATATGAGAATCAAAGAAATTTGTGCAAATGTATAGGAGTTTTCAAAATTTAATAAACGATTGTACAAATGTGTGGTATACAGTAGGAAGAAAATGTTTTTGATGATATTATATAAAGATGTTTCCAAAGATAGGTTAAAGGGTATTACTTAATTCTCATTAGAGGTCATCTCTTAGATGTCACTTAGATGTCAATATGGTGAGTTCCTCTCGATCTGTTCTAGAATGCATATAACTGCAAACAAGTAAGTTATTTCCCTAAGCTACAGATTGCGTTAATGAGGGGAAGGAGAGCCAGAGAAGAAGAGCAGTCCACAAAGTGAATGGACTTACTAAATGCATGCATTCACTAACCAGACTTAGACAATGTATAGGTTCAATGGCAAGAATTAGTGCAGCCTTTTGACACAGGCAGACAGACGTGTGATTCAAGTCCTAACCCTGCTGTATACAAACTGTGTGAGACTCATATGGGTCAAATCACTTAAACTAGTGCTTCCTAAAGTGTGGTCCCAGACTATCAACATCAACATCACCAGAGAACATGGTAGAAATGCAAAATCTCCAAAAGTATCTCAGATCTACCAAAATCTTTGGGAGTGGATCCTAGAAATCTGTGCTTTAACCAGTATTCCATGTGATTCTGACGCATGTTCAAGTTTGAAAACCACTAACTTGAACCATCTGATAAGTTTTTTTGTCTATAATAATAGAAATAACGCCTTTCTCATAAGTACAATTATAATGATTATAATGATTATAACTATTAGAGTCAAGTTATACGCAGTCTAGTGCATGTTCATTGCTCAGTGAATAGAGTCAATAACATCCTTCCAGACTCATCTCAGATGCCACCCAGGCCATAAAGTCACCCTTACCCATCTCTGCAAGCATCACCTCTCCACATTTATGAAAAGTAAGTAAACTCAATTCTGACTTTAGGTTATACTATTATTATCATATTATATTTATTATATCATATGTTACCGGCTAATTCTCTCTCTGGTATTGTAAGTTTCTTGAGCTCAAAAAGAGGACCTCTTGGCATAACACATAGCAAAATCGCTTGACTCCCCATCCAATTAAATAGGACTAATAATTTTACGTATTCTATGAGATCACTGTCAAGTACTAAATATATCAAATATAAGGCAATTGACACAGTGCCTGGAACTCAATAAATATTGGTGGTTATTACAAAGATAATTATTTAAAACCATTTTGGAAATAAGTACCCCCATAAATATTTTTGGATTGACTATAATTGCTGAGTTTCTTTGGAAATGGGATATCTGAAGTTCGTTTCGACCATATGGTTTTAGGAGATGAGGAAAAGTTACTAGGTATTAGCCTTTGTTTGAACTGTATTTACTTATCAAAAAGTAAGAGAATTTCCTAGTAGTTACTGATCACATCATGAGCTGTTTTATTTTTTAATTCCTAGCATTTTCTTCCCACCAAGTGGAAGTGGTTGAGCCCATAATAACTGGTGTGGTACTTCTAACTCACCGGCCTTAAGAAAAAAACGCACCAATGAGCATCCAGCTGCTGCTTCTGACAACTGTGGCCCAGGCCACCCTGAGGAACAACCTGGGAATGATGGTTAATTTTGTGTCACCTTCACTGGCCATGGGCTGCCCACAGTAACCATTATTTCCCAGTGTGTTTGTGAGGGTGTTTCAGGATATCAGCATTTGCATTGGTGAGCTCATCAGTAAACGGCCTTCCCAAGTGTTGGTGAACACTATAAAATCTTTGAGTCCTGAATAGAAGAAAAAGTGGAAGACAGCAGAATTCATTCCTTTTTCTTCCTGCCTGCCTACTTCATTGGTCTTCTCTTGCCTTTGGACTAGACTAGGATTTACACTACTGGCTTCCCTAGTTCTCAGATCTTCAGAATTAGAATGGAATTATGTTACCCACTCTCCTGGATCTCCAGCTTGCAGATTGTAGAGCATGGGGCTTCTCTGCCTCCATTAGTGAAGGGGCCAAGTCATTAGAGCAGCACACGCGCTTGCTCTCTCTATACATATACATATACATATACATATACATATACATATACATATACATATACATATACATATACATGCATATGTACCTATATCTATTAATCTGTATCTATGCCTATACCTACATCTATAACTTCATCTATCAAAATCCATCTATATATTCTATTGGTTCTGTTTCTCTGGAAACCTGACTACTTATAAATACTCATGGATCCTGCCTATGAGAGCAGTGGACAAGGAAAGACCACTGCTAGAAGACAGAGCCCTCAAACGGGGCAAGGCAGTGTGCATCTTGCTTATTCAGTTAACACTTTGAGACCCAAACATCCTCCATAGCTTTCCAGAGGGTCAGCAGCTTTAGGTAGGGCATCATACATCTTAGCCATAGTCCAGCACACCTTTTTTAAGAACCTGGTGTTAAATGTCCAATTAATTTTAACCATGTGGTTAGTGTATCAGTTTTCTCTTGCTTTCCCAGAGTTACAAAAGTGAGCACATAGAGAAATCCTATTGGATTCCTTTCATTTTATTGGAATGTACAAAGGAAGATGTTTTTGTCTGATCTTTTTCCAGAGATAGTCATATCAAATAGCCAGTCAGCAAATAATCAAATGAAATGTGGCTTCACATGGAGGATTAGTAGTCACTACATTTTTCCCCACTGTACACATCAAGAGACTATTCTTCAGATAAAGGGCACAGCCACCTTTGTCCACTTTATGCAAGAAAAGAGGTATTAATCCATGAGTACTGATCATTCCCAAAAGAAGGATTATTATAAGGCACTATGTTGACAATGCCATGAACCATTTGGGAATTTTCCTAAAGATTTTCCACAATATCACCAATGAAAAATGTGAATCTTACTTAATAAACTGGAATTTGTTGGTGGCCATTTTTGACTGATACAGAAAAAGAAAACATTGTCTCTGACTTTTAAGGGATTTAGGTTTTGATTTTCATGCCCCATTCTGCCTGGACTATGAGGAAAATGGTTGACTATCTGACATGTGCAAAGGTAGTATGGGTTTTGGCTAAAATTGAAGACAATCTTAATTATCATGACTGCCCTTCTAGATTTTTAGACCAGATTTGGAGGCACTGAAAAGTGTCACTTAAGTACTAGCATGTTCTTCTACTTATAAAATCTCTGCCACACTCTGAAAGGAAATGACAGTTAAACTAAATTAAGGATATGTCAGAATCTGAGAGAGAACTCCTTATAGTTGGTCTTCTTTTTACATATGTTCTTTATTTATTACTTATTTTATTTTGATATCCATTTATATGTATGTATTTCATCTTCCATACAAACTTCAAGGAGTCGGCACTTTTTGTTTTGTTTACTTGTAATTTCTTAACTTATTGATTCTCACTACTAACTACCTGACAGCTTCTTCTACCTGACAGTGTCTATTTAAGGGAAAAAAAATAAAAACAAAAAACATTATTATTAGCTAAGGATAATCTCTACCTCTCAAAAGAGTAAAAAAAAGAACATAAGTTTTAGGTCTCAGTTTATTCCTTACTTTTAAACTGCTAGACAACCAATAATTTGACAAGTTATTAGTGTGATATGAAGAGGAAAGTGCATTTTGTCTGATTTCTTTGCCTACTTTACAAGGACCCTGCTAATAACTCAGGAAATGTAAAAAAAGGAGAGGGAGGGGGAAATAGAAAAAAAAAATCTTCATTTTACTGAAATAATCATTTTGTCAGGAAGTGCATATACCATGCAGTGGCTTTCAATGAAAAGGCTTTAATGAACTATAGCTGGTGTTTATTGAAGGCCCATCTCCTCAGCACTGCACTTGGGACTTTCATATGTCTTTTAATTTGTTCTCACCATAACTCTTCAGAATCAGTATCATTGCCCATTTCACATTGAGGTTCAAGGAAGTTAAACAACAACAACAAAAATCTTACACACAGAGTAAGTGTCAGAGCTATAGCTTAAGTAGAATTTATTTTTCTTTCTGAAAAGTCAGTATATTTTCCTCCACATACATTCTGTCTCATAACTGTATCATAGACTCCTCAGGAAACTTGTTTCTATACTCTTCTATATACCAAGTTGATGGGTTAGGTCAGAACTTTTTGGTCTGAGGTTATTGGTTTGTGTGCGTGTGTGTGTTTAATTTGTTAGCATATTCTTTAGTGTTTGGTATAGATTTCTACTCAATAAGGCAAATTCATCTCAAGCCATTCATTCATTTAGCCCTTGGTAAAATATTCCTCATTATAAATGGCTCTTTGACCATATCCTACTCTTCAGTGTACTCTGAGTATGAGATTATTTGGCTTTTTATCCTGTTGGCCACTTTGTTAAATCATCTTATGGCCATATTAATGGTGGTTTAATAACACTTACCATGCGCTGCTGGCCTAGAGGGCACTGATGAGAAAAATCAGTCATAATAAGGGGCTACAGATCAGATAGACTGTGCTTTAATGCTATTGAGAAATTACTTAAACAAGATTATTATGTGTGATTACCAAAAACTCGGGCAGCTAAAATGTTGTCTTTGAGAACACAGACACTGGATGTCTAGTCATGGGCAGAGTCATCAATAAATTGTACTCTCTTTAGAAGCCAAGAAAACTGAGGAAACTATCTGAAGGAATTGGGTTTAAGTATGCTCTTTGAAGCTGACAGGAAATGGTGTTCAGTGCGTGCCAAGGTTAAAATCCTCTTTACTCAAGGCTAAATTGGATGTGGTCACAGTTGGAAGAGACTATTTACTATCATTTATGCACATTTCAGATCTTTCCAGTGACACATGGGTAACTATTTTTTGGGAGACCAAAAAGGATTAAGTGGGAAAAGATGAAAAGATGAGTAATGCAAACAGGCTACAGAATGTAACTTTTTCATTTTTATTATTACTTATGAATTTGTAAAATGACTAAAACAGTCATGTACTAGGTTCATTTTTTTAATTTATAAGTTTCTAAGTTAATACTATATATTTTAAACGTATGTTCAAGATGTTTCTTTTCTTAGGGTGCCTAGGTGGCTCAGTTGTTAAGTGTCTGCCTTCAGCTCGGGTCATGATCCCAGGGTCTTGGGATCTAGCCCCATATCAGGTTCCCTGCTCGGCGGGAAGGCTGCTTCTCCCACTACCATTCCCTTTGCTTGTGTTCCCTCTCTCGCTGTGTTTCTCTCTGTCAAATAAATAAAATCTTAAAAAAAAAAAAAAAAGATGTTTCTTTTCTTTTAAAAAAAAAAAGACTGTATTTATTTATTTGAGACAGAGAGTGCATGCACACACGGGGGGAGGGGGGAGGGCAGAGGGAGAGAGAGAAGCAGATTCCCCACTAAGCAGGCAGCCCAATGCAGGGCTTGATCCCAGGATCCTGACATCATGACCTAAGCCAGAGGCAGATGCTTAACTGACTGAACCCACCCAGGTACCCCAAGATGTTCCTTTTCTCGAATTCATTTAAGGCAAAGACAAAAATTGAGAAAAGGGAGAACATTTGGAAAAAAAATGTTTAAGGGGACATATAATGTAAAGAAGGGAAATCCAAGTTTAAAGGAAGCAAATGACTTCTGCAAGAACCAGCTGGTAGGAAGCCAAATCTATTCATTTATCAGTCCTTTACCTTCATGCATTCAACCATTATGGACCCAACACATTAATGAGATTATCGATCTATGCCATAAATCGGGTTCCAGAAACATTTACAAGGCATTTTATTAGCATGAGTTTTAATGCATCCAGTAAAAACATCAACTATAGCTCATATTTTTGAACATGTAACCAACAACATCAATGAATTTTCTAAGTACAATACAGTGAAGAATACAATACAGTGAATTTTCTAAGTACAATACAGTGAAGAGGACACAGAAGGACATATAAAAGAATGACAGTTTCCTCTCTAAATCTGGAGTTACACAAAAATGAAGGAGACAGTTATACAAAAATAAGAAAACTGATTGAAATGTGTATATTGGCAAATCAACAAAACTGTCATAAGCAATTTTGTGTGTGTGAATGTATCACTTCAAACATACTTTCACAACAATTATGAGATTTGACCCTTACCACTGTCCCATGAAAAATTTAGTAGTATAATCTGTTTGATGACTGACTGCAAATATTACAGTTTTTAAATTACATTTACCAAAATGAAATAATGCATCTGACCTTTGTGTGCAATTTACAGATTAACAACTGTTTTCACAAATATATTTTCATTTAATTCACCAGTAGGAACTCATTTAGTAAGAACCTTATCTATTATTATCCTCACTTAATAAACGTTAAGAGTGTATGCATTTTGCTTAAGTTCTCATAATTAACAGGTTAGAGCAGACTAACCCTCTGAACTTCAGAGGTTTCAGAAGGAAACTGTTTTAAAAGAGTAATTAGAAAAGCTCTAAGAATACAGGCTGAAAAGAGTTATTAAATTGTATTCAAATCATTTGCCTTTATGGCTATGTCTGTCTGTATTGATCTATAAAACTCCTTAAGGGTCCATGTCTTCTCTTGTTCCCAATTATTTATAATCATTACCGAAATTTGGTTAGACCAAATGTTGAATATACTTAAAACAGAAGTTGGCATAGTTCCATAATTCAAGTTGGAACTTGATAGGTATACATAAATATTTACTGGATAAAGAAATTATTTAAGAAATAGAGTCTTATCAATATTGGAATAAACCCATGGCATGTGTCTCGATATGGGGCATGGGAGAAGGACACATCCCTTCTGTGGTATTCCTGCCAAAACTGCATTACACAAATACAGTCAAAAGGAGACATCAGACAAATCCAAATAGAGGAACATTCTGCAAAACAAATAGCTTTTCTTCTTCAAAATATCAAGGTCCAAAGAGAAAGAAAAGCTGAGGAACCGATCCATATTAAAGGAGGCTAAGTACATAAGAGAACTAGGGGCTCCTGGGTGGCTCAGTCAGTTAATTGCCTGCCTTCAGCTTTGGTCCTGATCCCAGGGTCCTGGGATCGAATCCTGCATCAGGCCACAAGGCCTGCTTCTCCCTTTGCCTCTGCCTCTCTCTGTCTCTCATGAATAAAATAAAAATAAAATCTTTAAAAAAATTGGTATAAGAACTAAATCTCATACATAATCTTCAACTTGATCCTAGACCTAAAACACACAGCTATAAGGCATCATTAGGATATTTTTTAAAATTTAAATATTGACTATAGATTAGATAACCATATGTAACCATAATGAATTTCCTGATATTGTTAACTGAACTGTAGTCATGTGAGAGAATATTCTTTCAAACTATTTTTCTTTGGAACTTCACTTAAATTATTTAGGGCTAAACGGGCATGGTGCTTCCAAATTACTTTCAAATGGTTCAGAAAAAGAAAATGTGTGTGTGTGTGTGTGTGTGTGTGTGTGTGTGTGTAACAATTGGTGAGTCTGCGTAAAAAGCATAGTGGAGCTCCTTTTACTACTAACTATTCTTACAAGTTGTCTATAAATCTGAATTCTATTAAAATTAAAAAATCACCCAAAAAATGATTTGAATCTCTAAAATGCATCTTTTTCCTTACACCATATCCTTCAAGCCACTATAACAGGATTCAAATCAATTGATCTTCCTGTTCATACTCCCCTAAAAACTTGAAGATAAACTGATAAACTAACAATAATTAATAATGAACTAATTTTAAAATTTCACTTGATTAAAATATTAAATGATCAAATTATGACTAGGAAAAAATTGTCAGGTGTTTTCCTCATCAAATGTCAATGTCATCATTCACATTCTTGATTTTTTAAGTACATGAGCTCTGTTTTTATTAACAATTCCTGGCGCTTTCATTGCATGTACTCGTCAGTGATCTTAACACAGGAATGTGTAGAATATAATCCGTTAAAAATGAGACTGGAGCATTTAGAGTCTGAAAGAAATAGCTAAACCATCGCACATGCTGATTATGCCAGATTATTCAAGCTTTACATACATGTCAACCTACATCATCAAAATATAACAAATATAATCTCCCTTCAGAGCTACATTCAACTAAACTATGTTTTATTTATTCTTGATTGCATTCATTAAACAAATATTTATTGTGTGTCCAGTCTACTAAAAAATTAGAATGCAAGGAGGCCAATAAGAGACTTCCAGTCTTTTCTTTTTTTTCTTTAAAGATTTTATTTATTTATTTGTCAGAGAGAGAGAAAGAGAGCACAAGCAGGCAGAGTGGCAGACAGAGGCAAAGAGAGGCAGAGAGAGAAGCAGGCTCCCCACCGAGCAAGGAGCCTAATGCAGTACTCAGTTCTAGGGTCCTGGGATCATGACCTGAGCCAAAGGCAGCTCCTTAACCCACTGAGCCACCCAGGCATCCTGAGAGTTTCAGTCTCTAAAGATATAAAAGAACAGTACTAAGTAAAGTACAGTTCATAGAAAATTAGACTCCAGGGGCGCCTGGGTGGCTCAGTGGGTTAAAGCCTCTGTCTTCGGCTCAGGTCATGATCTCAGAGTCCTGGGATCAAGCCCCGCATCAGACTCTCTGCTCAGCAGGGAGCCTGCTTCTTCCTCTCTCTCTCCACCTGCCTCTCTGCCTACTTGTGATCTCTCTCCATCAAATAAATAAATAAAAATCTAAAAAAAAGAAAAAGAAAAAATATTAGACTCTATGACATAGAACAATGCTACAGTTGAAGAAAATTCAAGATACAATGGGAGTCCATGAAAGTGACAACAAACAAGCCAGGGTTCTGAGGTAAGTAAATGGAACTGATAATTTGAAACCTAAGAGGAGTTAATGACGTGGTCAGAAAAGAAAAATATACCAGGCTGAGAAATAGAGTGTGGAAATCCAATAGACTTCAAAAGAATTTGGGCAATTTCTGCAAACTTCAGGAGGACTGGAGCAAGAACAGAGAATGGAGATGTTCACGGAGGCAAAGACACAAAGGATCATGTTTGCTGGATTGAGGAACTTAGATCTAGAGGTCATTGAAGAGACACTAAGAATTTTAAGAACAGATGGGCAGGATCAGATGTGCCTTTGGAAAGCTTCATTGAATATTAGTCATTCTGAAACTTTGTTTTCAGGGGTCTTTTACAAATACAAGGCCACAATCTCTTGCAAAACTTGTGAGGCTACATGTGATTTAGAATTCAGAATATGTTGGACTTCTAGAAAAGTAGTAAGGTAACCACACTGGATAACACATAACACCCCCATGGGGATCTAAAACAAACATCCCTCAATCAAATACATGAAAATATAGCCACCAAAATGTATCACTTTAAATCAGATTAATCAGTTCAGATGAGGTTTGTCATTAAATTAATTAAAATTAAATGTCTGGTTGTGGATGCATTTCAACCTCAGAATAAAGGGTGAAGGATGGTGGGCATAGATCAAAAATGTTAGAGACACACATGAAGACAGTAGAAGTTTGAAAGTCGAAATAAGCAACTGAGTACCAGTTATGGTGCTAACAGCAGAGCAGGTATGACAGCGGTGTTTTGGTGTCTAAAAAACAGCCACACACTGAATCCGACCCACAGACTACCCTTCATGTCTCTGTCACTGTTGAATAAACTTTGTTCTCCAACTTCACCAAAGGCAAATTGTTTGTGTTTTAGTACACAATAGATTTTTCTCTGGTACAAATTCTGCATTCTATTATGACTTGGAACAAGCTGAACCCCACAGTTTTAATGTGATTCACCCTGCTCAGCAGTCTCTTTAAAGTATTTTAACAGTTTACTGATAAAAGTTTAGTTAAAATATATCATTAAAATCTGGCGACACAGCCTATGGATAGTTTGAATTATACTCTATGATACAGCATAACAGTTGAGAACCATTGGGGTAGAAAATGGATTGTCAGAAAGAGCAAGATTTCAGCCAAGAAAGCTAGTAAGTACTAACCATTCAGTTAATCTCAGAAATAGATGACGGTAGTCCTAACTGGGATAATTGTGACTGTGGCTTTGACCTTGAAACACAGATGATTTTTGTCCCACTACAAGGTAGGAAAAATATAAACATATTATTGATGGGAAAGAAAGTCTATTAATTTATGATTGGGGCTATTTTAGAATGTTTCTTTAGGGAGGGACTTTTGTCCTGAATATTAAAGAATTCATAGTCTATGAGTGGAAAAGATAGATGGTGAAGTCTAAATGAGAGAAGAATAAAAGCCTTAAGGTTTATCTAGATGAAGTTTTCAAGATAAGGTTGGGATGGAACTTTCATGAACACTGTCACATTAGGAAAGGTTCTTTTACTCTGCAGGTAATGTAGGCTGCCTGCCTGGGTACAGTATAAAAGACAATCAAAACTGAGGAGGTAAGTTTCAACAACCCTTTTATTCTGAATATGAGCAAGAGTAAAATAAAATATATTGTTAAAAAATGTCAGCCCCGAATATGCTGGTTCTCTACAAGACCAATTTTGTATATGCACACACATACAAAGTTTATATATACATGTTTGTGCATGGGTATTCGTGTATGTACTTTGCAACCTCATTTCCAGAATTTAAGAATTCAACTCAAAGTATTTCATGCATAGCAACTCAACCATGGACCCTTTAGCATGACTACCCTTCAGCAATGAGAAGTTAACCATCTTTTCCTGAAATAAATGCAGTGAGGTGATGCATTCCTTGGCTCATGGGGTGAGAAGGTCTCTCTTGAGGCCCTCTGCTGCATTGCCCTGCCTTCTTACTAATGAATGCTTCCCCTATTTGTAAACTTCTTTAGGCAAAACAATTTCCTTTCAAGGTGCTTTATAATGTCATTAGATTTCCTATTTGTGTTCAAATGCACCACAGTCATGAGCAGGAGATGCTAGCACTGGTTTTCTCCGAAATGAGGGACCAAGGAAAAAAACTGTCCACCGAATACTGGACTTCCTTCTTATAGCTCTGCCTCTTAAATGAGATTATATTGGGCAATTGCTATTTTTTTTCCTACCCGATATTTTTTCATGGGCGAGGAGAGTGTGATGACACTAGTAGGCTATTGGGGTGCCCAACTTTAACCACTGGTGTCGGAGCCACTGTGACACGATGGATGTTAGAATCCAAAGGTGCAGGTCTGAACACTCATCATTGGCACTGATATTCTGATATGATAGTAACATTTTTTTTTCCTTTTAGAAGCAGAATTCACTAGTATCTAAAAGACACATGTGTTGCCCCACGAAGAATAACACTAAGGTCATACTTCTGAAATATGTAAACTTCCCACTATTTCGTGAGCCATGAACAAATACTTTCTACTATGGCAACATTCTACTCCATCCTGAAGCTCTCTCGAACAACGTCCTCAACACTTCAAGAATCCTGGCATATATGATTTAGTTTCTCTCAGCTTGGTATTCTGTTTTGTTTGTTCATTGTGAATCGACAGGCAAATAAAATTTAATCTAATCTTCTAGCCTCAACTCTGTGATGACAACGCCCACATGCATTCTGACTCTACCATGTTTCAGCACTGATTGTTCTCAAAGGATTCTTGTAATGAGCTTAGGATGTAGGGTGCAAATCTTGTACCCTATGATTAGCAACCTCCAGAATTCAACAAGGGAGGTAAAATATGTAAATATAGATAGATGATAGAAAGATACAAAGATAGATGATAGATGATAGATAGGTAGATAGATAGAGAGATAGATAATAACACTACTAAAGAGTTCCCAGGGTCTTAATTAGTCTGAAAATACATTACCTATAATTTTGCCAAAGGCAGATTAGCCAAGTAGTAAAATAAACATTCAGCTGAAGCAGAGCCTAAGCCAAATTCACAGTATTTTGATGATAAAGATCTCATTCATACATATAAAATATTTTTTTCATTATCAAACACTGGTTTCACCACCATCATCACCACTCTTTATATAAGAAATAGCTTCCAAGTCAGAGATATATCCAATGATATAGTTCTACAGGGGCTATAGCCATGAAAAAATATTTACATCGAGTTGCCCTTCTAGTTTTCCTGTGTAAAGCACAGTCTCTGTCTTAAGGCTGTGTCAACATGACCAACTCATGAATGTTCCCTGTGGAGCAGTGTGTTGATCGCAGTAAAAATTCACTCTGAAACTGGTCAGATACGGTGCTCAGAAGCTAACTACTCACTCTTACCTACCTTAGGCAACAACAGGCTTCCTGTAAATGGACCTTGGCCCAAGTGAGTCAGTGTGGCTCCCACTGCCGCTGCTCATGGGGATGAGGGCAGAGGGGAATGTTGTTTTCCTGTTATGTTCTTCCAAGCTGCTTAAAAATAAAAGTAATTTGTCTGCTTTTCTGGAGAATTAATATTTCATGTCTGAGGAGGTCAAATCCATCTGTAAGCATCTGAACCCAAAATAAATTCAAAGATAATTAGTCTGAAACTCAGGAACCTGGGTCCCTACCTCCCCACTCTACTTTGAAGTAGCTAAGATCCTAAGGTCCCTGCTTCAGGGGAAATGTTCAACACAATGAGTGACCAGGACTAGCTGCACTTATTTACCTATAGCATCTGAACTCACTGATACTCAGCATTGCCTGGGGTCCATGCCTAACTGAAGAAAGTACGTTTTTTTTTTTTTTTTGAGAGTCTTGATTGCTGTTACTTTTTGAAAGGACATTATATTAACTAATTTCTTGGCATAACATATCTTAGCTTCAATATTGACAGAGGTGAACAAAGGAGTCTCTAAAAAGTCAGAAGAATAAAAATAGTTCCGGGCCATGACATTTATTTTCTTCTCCTGATTCTTTCTCTAAACAGAATTAGGACTTTTATTTCTAAAAAAAAATAGTCTATGAAAAACAAAATTGAAGGTACAGATATATATTACAGAAAGCCATGTAGCTGATGAAAATGTCTTGAAGAACTGTGGTCTTAATAATGAAACACTGAATAGGCTCCACCACTCCCCCATCTTGGTAACACTCTCAGTGGCTCTGTTCTCACTGGGCTTTACCAGTTCCAGGAGTGTGTGTCATTCAGGCAATGACAGAAGTCGAAGTCTGCATTTGCAGAGAGAAGCTAGAAGTGTACTTATACATCTGCCATGCCCTGAATATGTTGGTGGGGGAAATGGAGAGGATGAGCACATGCCTGATGGAACTCTAAGAGAAGTGCGTTCCCTTTAGGAAAATTCTAAGTTGAGTGGATGCAAGTGAAACTCTTATGACTAGCTGGAGCTTTGTGGTGATGGAAATTAATTCTAGTCCATGGTCATTCCAGGTGTAAAGTAGAGGCTGAGGCATGCTTAACATATAGTATCTCTGGGCTCATTCTTCTTTTCCCTCAAGAACTTATAAATATTATCATCATATTATATGATAGTAAAATTATTTTCTAGTTGGGAGACACTGATCTCCTTTATGTAACTGCTGATATAATGAGTAATACAAGTAAAAGAACATTTCCTGGTTCATTTTAAGCATTATATCAAATTTATTAGTATCTACTATGTCCTCACTACTTTCTTTGAAGTTTTTATTTAAATTCCTCTTAGTTACCATACAATGTAATATTAATTTCAGGTATACAATTTAGTGACTCAGTACTTCCATACAACACCCAGTGCTCATCACAAATGCACTCCTTAATCCTCATCACCTATTTAACCCATCCTCCCCTCTAGTAACCATCAGTGTGCTCTCTAGAGTTAAGAATCTTTTTTTTTGTTTGCTTCTCTCTTTCTTCACTGTTATCATTTGTTTTGTTTCTTAAATTCCACTTATGAGTGAAATCCTATAGTATTTATCTTTCTCTAATTGACTTATTTCACCTAGCATAATACTCTCTAGCTCTATCCATGTTCTTATAATTGGCAAAGTTTCATTCTTTTTTATGGCTGAGTAATAGTCCATTGTGTGTGTGTGTGTGTGTGTGTGTGTGTGTGTGTATAAAATTGTGTGTATATAGATATACATATGTATGTATGTGTGTATATATATATATATATATATCTGTATATCTATATACATATCACATCTTTCTATATTATATTTCTCTACTACTTATAAAATTGGGTCTCTATCTTCCTGGGTAAAACTTATAGGGTATAAAATTTATCCAGATTGATAAAATTATATTTTACTTTTCCTGACTTACTTAAACTTAGGAACTTTTAAAATTGGCTAACATTCTCTAAACACACAGACCAATGGAATAGAACAGAGCACCCACAAATAAACCCATGCATATACAACTAGTTAATTTACAGCAAAGAAGACAAGAATCTTCAATGGGGAAAGGACAGTCTATTCAATAAATGGTGCTGGGAAGACTAGGCAGCTACATACAAAAGAATGGAACTAGATCCCTAACACCATACACAAAATCAAATCAAAATGGATTAAATATGTGAATGTAGGACCTGAAACCATAAAATTTGTAGAAGAAAACATAGGAAGTCAGTTTCTTGACATAGGTCTTGGCAATAATTCATTGGATTTGATGCCCAAAGCAAAGAAAGCAAAAGCAAAAAAGATACAAGAGAGACTACATCAAACTAAAAAGCTTCTACACAGCAAAAGAAACCATCAACAAAATGAAAAGGCAACCTATGAAATAGGAACAAATATTTGCAAATCACAGATTCAATAAGGGCTCAATATCCAAAATGCACAAGTAAGCACAAATAACACAGTATCATATATATATATCTCTCAACTAAAAAATGAGGAAAGGACTTGAATTGGCTAATTCAAGAAGACATTAAATGGCTAACAAATACATGAAAAGATGCTCAATACCACTAATCACCAGGAAAATGCAAATCAAAATTATAGTGAAATATCACTTCACACCTATTAGGTTGTCTATTATCAAACAGAAAAGAGATAACACAATTGGCAAAGATGTACAGTAAAGGAATCCTTGTATACTGTTGGGAGGTGGTAGGGAATATAAACGGGTACAACCATTATCCAAAGAAGTATGGAGGATCCTCAAAATACTAAAAATAGAACTATTATGTGACCCAGCAATCCCACTTCTGGGTATGGAAAAAGGATATTGAAGAGATATCTGCATTCCAATGTTCATTGCAGCACTATTCAACAACTTTAGTGGTGGTAGAAGACTGAATCTATAGAAAATGATTATATATATAATATATATATATATAAATGATTAAATGAATATTGCATTACTCCTATATTATATACATAATCATTATATATATTATAA
>CM053615.1:11461415-11485060 GCA_028646535.1 Procyon lotor
GCCTTCGGCTCAGGTCACGATCCCAGGGTCCTGGGATCGAGCCCCACATCGGACTCCCTGCACGGCAGGAAGCCTGCTTCTCCCGCTACCATTCCCTCTGCTTGTGTTCCCTCTCTCAATGTGTTTCTCTCTGTCAAATAAATAAAATCTTTAAAAAAAAAAAAAGAATAGAAAAATTATTTCCAGGGACTAGGGGACAAGAAAAATAGGAAGAGGTTGGTAAAAACGTCCAAATTTTTAGTTGCAAGATGAATCAAGTCTTAGAATCTAATGTATAACATTGTGACTAAAGTTGATAACACTGTATTGTACACTGAAATTTGATAAGAACTTAGAACTTGAATGTCCTCATCCAAAAAAATAAAAAAAGGTAAATAATGTGAGGTGATAAATGTGTTAATTATCTCATTGAGTGGAATCCTTTCATTTATGTATACAACGTTGAGTGTACAACGTGTTGATTTGATAAAAGTATAATTGGTGACAATACCATACGCATTGATAAAGGGACACAAATTGAAAACAACTCTTTCTAGGGTTAGTCCTTGGAGAATGAGAACTAATTTCTGAATATAAAGGATTGAATTAAAGTTATATTTGCATTTTGTGTTATGTGGACATAATTTTGCAGAACATTAAAGTTCTCTGGAATAATATATTGATAATACAAGACTTTATTCTTAAAACCTATATTGTAACTCTAAAAAAAATTAGGAGAGGGTTTTTATATATTAAAGTTCAAGGTAGTATTAATTAATTTTTTTCAAGAATAATACAGATATTTTTCACTTCCAGAAAAATAAAACTTCCAGACCCTAGAAATCTATAAAATTCAAGAGAAGAAATTTGCTGTTTCCTAGTGGTGCATGTCTACATTTCTATTAACAAAAGGTCCAGGAAATTTTTTGTTTTAAATGCTAGGTAATACCTTTCATTTCATAGTTTGAAAAGACAAGAACTTTTCAATACTGTCAAACAGGTGAACACATCTTTATATTGTCTTTTTCCTAAACCTTCTTTGACTACTATATTATTGTTTTCCTTTTGCAACTCTCTTTTTTACTTTTAATTTTCTTTTTCTTTATTTCTCCATTAATATTGCCATCCCTTTGTTCTCACTTAATGTTAGCATCCATCTATTTTAGTTTTTTTCTATTTCCTTAAGCTTCATCCTTTTACCTTAATCTGTATCTTTTGTTGGAGCATTCCTTAACCTTACCCTTTTTGTAAAAGAACCAAGTGAAAATGATGAGGGATAAGAAAGAAAATTTAAGTTCACTAAGTAATCCTGCAGTTTCTGATGATGCAGAATATATACATTATATATATATACAACCAGCTTTGTTTCAATAATCTTTGCATTTTGATTATGAACTTGTAAATGAATAAAAAGTTTCAGAAAATTTGTAATAAGGGAGCAAACAGGTCAGCTGCCTAAACCAGAATTCTCTGAACATTCAACTTATTTTGAACCCCACATTTAAATATTTTTGACAGCCACTTTATTTATTCATTTTATTTTGTTAAAGTCGACAATGAAGCCATACGTGAAAAAGAAAAATATCATCTTACTAATTTTACCAACTTTCTATAGTATCTCTTACCAATCTGGGGTTTCTGCTTCTCCTCACTAGCTTTCAGTGTGCTTCAGTACCATGTAGTTAATCATTCATTACTGAGCAATAATTTTGCATTAAAATTTGATCAGAACACTTTAAAATTTTTATATGGTTATGGTAAGACTGCAAGATGAATTTTGAAGGGAAAAATGGGTTTTTGATGCCCTTTAGCTCTCTAAACACAGTCCAATTTATAAATACTCTATAATTAGGAAGGACCAATTCAAATAATCCCACAGAGTAAAACCTACCATGTCTACACACTATTTTCAAAAACTTTAAGAACATTTTTTTAATATTCATTGAAAGGGAAAGTACTGCAAGATGAAAGTGTCAAACACTTCAGTGTATTTCAAGTAAACTTAGATACCATATAGATTCCTTTCAGTAGCAACAGGAAGGGTAAGCAAGATGAACAATTACTTTTATTTGCTAAAATTCATTTTAAAGAGTAAGGCAGATGTAAAATGATAAAATAGATGTTATCCACATAGTATAGTAGCACATTTATTATCACCTATAAATATTTTTATGTCTATATCTATGTTATTTGAATAGAAAGTGTCTGATTCAAAATTTACATATAAAATTTTCAATGTTTCAATATACTATTGAAATTGAGAAAGCATATAAAATGTACAAAGACCAAAATTTGAAGTCTAACATTATTTTTTAAAGATTTTATTTATTTTTGAGAGAGAGAGCGAGCAAGCATGAGCGAGGGAGGGTCAGAGGCAGAGGGAGAAGGAGAAGCAGATTTCCCGCTGAGCAGGGAGCCTGACTCGGGGATCAATCCCAGGACCCCGGGATCATGGCCTAAGCCGAAGGCAGACCCTTAACCAACTGAGCCACCCAGAGGCTCTACAACCTAATGTTATTGTATCCATTTTGTATTTCTATGTTTTATTTTTCTAGCGTTAAAATCATTGTGCTGTTTTGAAATTCTAGATTTCAAAATCAGTGTTTTGTGTCAGCATATGGGGTAATAGAAATTATTACCATCCATAATTTCAATGTGGCCATTCAACTTTTACTCATGATCCCAAAATTTGAAACACAATACACAGGTAATTAATAAATGTAGATACACGGTCTATCATTTACTGGAGTGAAGAAAAATAGAGCTACAAAGTTCAAAACACATACTTCAGGAAGAACACAGAGCTATGTTTTCTTTAATAAATCCTTATCTTTAATGTACATTTTTAGACCTCATATTTTAAAAAGGCATAAGTAACATAATTAACCATATAATTTTTCAATTTTATACTGTTTTTCTTCAGTTGATACTATTATAAATCTGAATCTTAAAAAAAGTGACTGCCCTACACCCACATATACCCTATATTTAATTAATTGGAGGGTTTAGATTAAAATATGCTTTGATAAAAACTCAAAAGGGTTAGTTCCAATACTACTAATATATTTTTGGGAAATATACTGACAATGTGAAAAAAAAAAACAAAACAGGCTACATTTATCCAAGAACATGCACGGTTCACTTATTGGCAGCTAAATGTCCAGCATCATGACAGCTCTGCAGTAATGCAGTCAGTCTTAAAATCCAAGATGAACCTGCGGTTATCTTACTGCTCCTGAAAAAAAGATTTGTAAGTAATTCTTCCATCCATCTTACTCATTTGCTACCATTCACTTGGATAGGACTCTTGGCCTTTGAGAATATTCTTGAAATGAATCAGTGAAAACACCTCACACCAAAAATAAATCCCCAATGAGAAGTCTTGAAAAATCTGAAAAATGACCTTCACCTTAATACAAAGTCAGTATGTATTGATTTTCACACTTTTTAAAAAAAAATCTAAAAATAAGCAAAAACAAAATGGGGTGGAAGTTCTAAAAATGATGGTGTAAAGATTTTGACTGATTCTTTCTACAGAATATAATTATCAAAACTGAACAAAAATACTAAAAATGACTATTTGGAGGCAACAGGAAACACCAAAGGCCAGCAGAAACTAGAGTAGTGTTTACTCTTTAAAAACCTTTACTTTTTGGGTAAAATCTAAAAGATTTTCGTTTTCTTGAGAGAACACTTCATTCTCACTAGTTCTAGAACCGGAGAGAACTGCATTTTACTGAGTTTAGGTAGCAGATGTCAGAATTTACAACAACAAAGAGAAGCTAGAAATATAAAAAGAAGCCTTAAAAGATCAATCAGAGAGGAGGAGGGTTGGGGTTGGGAGAGTACCCTCAAAAGACAGAAGTGCTCCCAGTAAGATTTGCAAATTTGTTATGCTTTTGATTAAGTGTCTTCTCCAAGCTGCACAAAGCTTGATCAGGAGAGAATAAAAGCCCCACGGTTTCAGGTGTCAGAGACCAACACTCCAGGATAAGAGTATGTGAAAAGTCAAGACACTACAAGTGAAAGAATCAGAGTGAACCCCAAAAATCTCAAATGGGTTTGTGTGGTTTTTATTTTTTGTTTTACCATTTTTCCCACCTATCTTCCTGTCTTTTACATATAACTTTAGTAAGAGTATACAGCCAGGTGCAGTTGCTGTTATTTTTTTAACCATTAAAATAGCTTCTCTTTTAGTGAATTTAATCCTTTAAAATTTTGTGATTTTGAATATATTTGATTTTATTCTTATCCTTTTATTTTGGGCTTACTCTGTATGATGAATATTCTTTGGGTCTTTTCCTTCTTGCCTTGTATTGGTTCTATGGAATTATGCTTCTCTTTCTCTTTTCTTTATTTACAATTTTAAAGGCATGCATAATATTTCTGTATTTTTAGGTATTGCCCATAAAATCTTAATAAAATATGTTGCGTAGCAAAATCTAAAGTGCTGAATTTCTCTTTTCCCAAATAAAATTTGATCATCCTCACTCACTGAATGTATGACCTTTGTCTGCAACATTAGAGCTATTTCTATTTCTACTTCAAAGAAGTTGCTATTATTATTATTTTGCCATCATTATTTTGTATCATAAGTATTTTGATTTATCCAAAAACTTGCTATTAATCCTTCTTTCTGAATTTAATTCCCTTCCTCATAATGTACAACCTTTTAATTTTTTCCCTAAAGATCTTTCAATAAGTTATCTCTGTATTGCATGAAAAAATATATATTAATTTGTCTTCTCCTCAAGTACTTTGTTTTTGGATGGGTACACAGTTTTAGTTTCATAATATTTCCTGCAACACTATGAAGCTAAATATAAACTAATCTGATCTCTATTTTTACTTTTGAGAAAAGCATTTCAAACTAATTATTCTTTCATCCTAGGTAAAATTTGCATTTGCTTTTTAGTAGTTTCTAAGAATTGGTCTTTGGAAGGCCTATAATTTCACTACCATGTGTATGAGTGTGAAATCACTTTGATTTTCTCTCTCTAAACTAGTTCCCTTCCTGAAGGTTGGAAACTTTCATAAGTTCTGATCAAATTTTGGCCATTATTTCCAAACAGATTTCCTCTATTCTTCATATTATTACTTCTATTAGGTGCACATTAGGCCTTCTGCATTATAATCTCTATTTTATCATTTTCATGTCTTTATCTCAGTGTTACATATTGGGTAGTTTCCCCACGTCAATATTTCGATTTATTCATTCTCTCTTTATCTACATCTAAACTTCCATGTAATACTTCTATTGTATCATTAGTTTCAATTACTCTACTTTTTCTAAAGTTATATTGAAATTATCTCAAAATGCCAATACTTTTCTCCCCCATATTGTGCTGTTTATTTGAATTGCAATTACTTTAATTATCATTTTAAACATGTTTGCTGTTTAACTTTTTCTTTTAACATTTTCCAGATTGCAACTTTGTTTCCTCCTGCCAAATCTTGCTTTTGGTGGACTATAATTTGCGCATTTTAAAATTTGGGTAATATGAACTTATAACATGTATCTTGTGGGGCATAGCCTATAGGAGTAGCTTCCTAAAGGAGTTTTTTATTTCATCTGTTTGAAAGAAATTAAATAAACCACAACCCCGAGACTAAGCTTTGTGTATGTGTGTGTGTTTTTTTCAGTTTAATATTGCCTGAACCATAAAACTGGTATAAAATGTGGATTCTACAGAAATAGAAAGAATAGACTTGGAGCTTAAAATTTTAGGGAAATACTTTGATATTTGTTCACTTCGAGTTATGGAGAGTCAAGTTTCATTGTCTTCTCCCAATGCCAGCAGGTGCAATTTTTCTTGGGCACCCTTTTTGGGAGAGGATGGCTTTTTAAAGGCCCTGGCTTTGTGCCGATGTTCCGTTTTTAAGTCTCTGCTTCTCACAGAACCACAGCCTCCTTCTCTGCCCCAGTAGGGTTCCAGGAGAAATAAAATAGCTCCCTGTTCTCCTCAGCACATCTATAATATTAGGTCACATACTTCTGTCTCTAATGTTTAGTTCCAATTACCTTCAAGTGAATTTTTCTCCATCTAGCAAAAAAGAATGTTACACATTAAAAATAATTTTTGTTAGTTTTCATTCAGAATTTTTAGGTATTTGTGGGGAGAACAGTTTTAGGTAATTTATTCCACGACCCTGCCAAAAGATATCAAGAAGGTTGTTTTCTACAGCACAAGTAGGTATGCCACTTTCCTGACTAAGATCTTAATGACTTTAACATTGCTAGCACCATACGACTCAACCTCCTTGGTACAATGTATGAGGAACCCAGACCTTCAAGTCTCTCTGCTAAGGTCTTCTTCACACTCAGCTTTCATATACATGGAGCTTCTTCTGGGTCGTGGGATATTTTAAGGCCTCCTCAGAGTCTCCATGAATACTTCTTCCTACTAGACTTCCTCTCGCTCCCCTGGTCTGACCCCACTCTGCCCACCTGCCACACACACATATCCACTTATCTTCAATTCATATTGTCTCATCTTGAAAATTTGTAATAATTTTCTAAAAGATTAGGTACACCTACTAGGTGTTTCTCAACACTCTAAATATCACACTATATATCATCATGCTTATTAAATTACCTATTTCCCAAACTAATCCTTTATGGATCCTTTACTAATCCTTTAACTCTATTTACTGATTTAATGAATGTTTATTGAGCATCTACTACATGCTATGTTTTGTTTTGGTGGGGGGCAGTGCTGAACAAATTGGACACAAACTCCTACTGTGAGAATAAGAGTCCCATATACTTCGTTCACCAATGTAAATAACCATTTGCTAGCATGGTAACCAGAATATGTGAGGAATTCAATAAACATCACTTTAAATGACTCAAAGTGTTCAAAGGGTTCAGTCAACATATGGAATGCTAAGTTTGACCTGTTCATCATCACATGTTGCCTTCTTGAGGTTAGATTATAAAAATAAAATATACAAAACCTAACAGCATTCTGTGATGGTATCTAACATATAAACTTCCTTCTATGTTTAAGAATAAAAAGAATAAAATAAAATTCACTAAGACCAGACAGCATACTGTACCATCTGCAGGACAGTGTACCTTGATGCTGGATAGCTGACATAACTTAGAGGTAGAAAACAGATCACCAAAAATTGCCTCACAAGATTTATAATGTGTTTCTAAAATCCCAAACCTCCAGCCTTGTTCACTTTCATTTTTTTCCCATTTCATTCCATTTTCTAGAATCTTCCCAACAAACACTTGCATGGGCATTTACAATATTTCTCTGCTACATTATCTCTACCTGCAATAGTCTTAGTTACTGCTTTATATTTAGTCTTGGTAGATATTGTTCAAGTATCTGTCGCATTCTTTATGTAAGCTATAATTTACAGATAGATAATATTCACAGAAATGACTAGAGTCAAGTTATGGATTACCATTTTTTTAAGTCTTTACTTCAGGCAAATTTGGTTACCATTTTCCTTTTAAAGGGTCTGAAGTCCATTCATCCAGTAACAGATGATTTGCTGACCCCTGCTTAGGCCCTATGAAGTTTATTTTGCTTGCACCTTTTGTGTAAAACTAAGGACACATTCACTTCCTTCTCCCTTGTTTCTAGACCAACAACTAGAAAAAAATGTTCTGGAGAAATGTTCTGGAAACCAACAACTTGAAAAAAATAAAACCTGAGTTGCCTGAATAAAAGCTTTTTTCTTTATTCACATGTACAATGTTTTCTTTCTTTTTTTCAACATGGTGTGTGGTTATATTTGGCAAAAACATGGCAGATACTTTCTAACCTTTAGTTGTCTTATGCTCTATCTTGAATACTCTGCCCTATAATACCTTTCACCACCCCTGAGTGAAATTCCTTAAAAATCTTGCAACTAGCACTTTTGAAATCAGTGGCCTCCAGTTTCTAATAGCCTCTCTCTTCACTTTTAAAACACGTCATTTTTAACCTTCTGGTTCATGGTGGTGATCATTTCACCTTTCTCTCTCATGCCTTTGAAAACAACAGTCAGAGGATGCCAGGTCAGACCTCAGAAGCCAGAAAATGCAGCAGTATAGTTGTTAGTCCCAAAGCACTGTCCTTCCGCAGTGACCAGACGAAAGGGATCATAGATCATTCTTTGAACTTTGATGTCTACCCTTAAACCATTCACTTTTAAATTTCTTGAAAACACATACATATTTCTTTCTTTTTAAGATAGTCCTGGAAACAATGTATATTTTTATCTACAGTTTCTCCTTCTGAACCACCTTAAATCCCTTGTTTATCTTCTAAGTCTGTATCCATTACTTATTATTCCTCTGAAAAACTGAATTCTGTTGGCAACGTTTGATTCATTCCTGACATTACCCTTCGATTATCATCGTTATACTTTCTAAATACAATTATTAAATTGTCTATTATTCCTCTTTATCTTATTTTTATTTTACCCTAGCACTCGGTTAACGCTTCTGTCACTGGGAATGTTTATTTTGGTCTTTAAATCCTACAAATTTACTTCTCCCCCCAAGAGCTTTTGTTACATTATTATTAACGATGCCCCACTCTCCTCTGTCATCTTAGAAAGGTGCAAGTTCCCACATCCTTGATCATCCCTAGTATAGATTCCATTTATTTCTATCTTAACAGGAATTCACTGATACTTCATACACAGCTCTCAAATTACCCACTTCGGGGTTGATTCTTTTCATCTAACATCATAGAATCATCAGAAGACGACTTAAAAGTGATCTTTATTTACACATTTTTTTTTTCAGTTTTGCTATGGTATTTCTATCCCTTTCTGTTAAATACTTAAACTGTTAGCATATGCATTTAAATATGTGATTTTCTCTCCATTTCTAAATGCCAATTAAATATTTGGTTTCAGAGATAAGTTTTAGCTATAATTTTCATCTATTTGCATGTTTCTGTGAATGATGAAATCCCTTTCCAAAATAATCTCTCATGTTACGTGTAAAGTATCACCATAAATTAAATTACCTTTATTTTTTATATTTCTCTTTGGGATTTTTTGAGATTGTTACGCATTTCATTTTTAAACCTTTCTGAAGTCTTATGTATGATCTCATGCATTCCAACATACACTGTTTCACAAATTAATCTTATGTATATTAACATAAATATCATCCTTGCATTGCTCTTGCCCTCCATTAACTGATGCAAAATTCCCTAATCCTAGTCCTAAAACTTGCAGCTAATGTTTCTATAATATCTAAAACCAGTCAATTTTTAATGCTAAAATATATCTAACTACATGTTTCAGAATGTGCCAAAAATGAAACCTCTTTTCCTCTACAGTCTTAAAAAGTTTCCAACATTTTATCCCAAAATTTGTGAGCTTTTAATTATTTCATCAATGCTTTCATAAATTATTTCTTTCCCTTTTCTTCCCATATAAGGTACGATGTTGATTTCAATTTTCCACCTCGTGCCCTCCTTTTCATATTTATTTAGAAACTTCAGTCTCATTTTCTCCAGTTTGGGAGCTCTATTTCTCTTTTACCTTCTTAAACAAATTCTCATTTCTTTAACTGTGTTCTGTCTCCTTCCTCTGTGATGGCCACCTTTTCCATGCTGCTTCTTGTTTGGCTCCTTGTTCTCTTCCAAGCTTTCCACTCATCTCTCCTTCCAAACTCTAGCACTGTCTCTTTGTAAAATTTCTTGCTGTATTCTGCTTACAGCCACAGGGAATTTCATAGAATTTCTTTGAACTGAGATTACAAATTCAGTTATACCCCTTCTTGTTTCTTTATTTTCCCCCTTCTTGCTTCTTTAATTGAGCATCCTTTTTAATACAACAAGCTCATGGAGAATTTGCATATACTGCCCATTTGCACCCCAAAGTTTAAAGAAAAATTCAATTTACCATGAAAACAAATGTATCTTAGTCTCATCAGGCTAACTCATCAGATTTCACTTCTGTGCATCTCTTTATAAACTTTGATTCAATATGTCATATAATATTATTCATAGTGATTATTTAACTAATATGCTTTTATTTCGGTATGTTAATTTGGAAAATTTTTCAGTGTGCAGCATTATATTTCCTGTGGTAGTCTATTTTCTTGTTATGCATTAGTTTACTTAAAATGTCTTTTTTTTCTTAATATGTCTCTTAATAACTGCTAACTCTTTTTTTTTTTTAAAGATTTTATTTATTTGACAGAGAGAAACACAGCGAGAGAGGGAACACAAGCAGAGGGAATGGTAGCGGGAGAAGCAGGCTTCCTGCAGAGCAAGGAGCCCGATGCGGGGCTCAATCCCAGGACCCTGGGATCATGCCCTGAGCGGAAGGCAGACGCTTAACGGCTGAGCCACCCAGACGCCCCAATAACTGCTAAATCTTAGGGGCAACTGGGTGGCTCAGTCAATTAAGCATCTGCCTTCCGCTCAGGTCATGATCTCAGAGTCCTGGGATGGAGCCCTGTTTTGGGTTCCCCACTTAGCAGGTTGCCTGCTTATCCCTCTCCCTCTGTCCCTCCCCTCCCCTTGTGCTCTCTCTTTCTCTCTCAAATAAATAAATCTTTTTAAAAGAAACTGCTAACATTTATTTATTACAATGTGTAGACATTTTTCTATATACTCTATATTTATTAACTCATTTAATGCTCATGAAAAACTTATGAGATAAGTATTCTCATTATCCCCGCTTTAAAAATACAGATTTTCCATCCAACTTGCCTTTTTATTTATTTCCTATGCCTTTATTTCCTATATCCCTAGTGAACCAATTGTCCCAAACTTAAAATTGGGGTGTCCTCTCAGACACCTTCATTTCCCACTGCCCTCAAATGCAATCTTCAAACACTGTCATTTCTATCTCTGAAACGGCTCATGACATTTCAATCACCACTGCTAGTATGCCAGCGTAGGCCATAGGACATGTGCAGATAAGGGATGGGCAACATTCTGGCCAGAAGATATCGTCCTCTTATCTCTTCAACCCTCACATCTCAGCTGGAGAGTTATGTCTCTAATGAAGCTTTCTCTGATGCCTCTGGACATGTTTAATGGAACATTTCTCCACGCTGAAACAGTTCAGAGTAACCATTGCTTTTCTCATAAACACTGCAGTGCATTTTTTTAGTAAACCCAGTTTTTCCAAGGTCTGTGTCAGAGGACCTACTAGACTATTGCACAAGTCTATGAATACTCTTATCACACTAGACATTGACTTTCTTTCTGGAGCCATTTTATACAAGGAAACATGATTTTATCTCAAAATTTGCAGTATTGTAGTGACAAGGATAATAACCAAGAACTAAGTCATTTTGAAGTGTGCATTTAAGATAGCCAGATAGAAGGATTCACTCCTAGCCCAGTGACCCTCCACACTACAGCCTTGCTGCGCCTATGGTTAAATTGTGTGTCTCAGCAAAATATCAAATTTATTCACACCTTGGGCAACTAAATCCACCAGAAAGCATTAAAAACAATAAACTTTAAATTGTGAATAAATGAATAAATACAAAATAAATATATTTATTAAATGCCTATAAGCATGTAAGTTGCTCAATAAGTCAATGAATATATTTTTCTTTTTATGGAATAGATTCCTTAAAAAATGAGGTATCTTTTTTAATTTAAATATACTTGACATATAACATTACATTCTTTTCAGGTGTACAATGATTCGTATTTGTATTTATTGTGAAATGATTACTACAGTAAGTCTAGTTAACTTCTATTACCATACACAGAGACATCATAACAAAATTTATTAATCTTCTTTCTTCACACCCAGAACATTGTTCCTGGTGACACATTAAACACATACTATTTCTTTAGTTTTCTAATGGAATTTCTCTGTCCCAGATCCCAATCATAATCTTTTCTGACCATAAACAGGAAAATTCTGGGAGCAATGTAAACTTATTCCCTCTTGCCTCAGGTACTTCTCATGCTAATTAATATCATTTAAAGCCTGATATGTCTGCTCATAGTTTTGTAAACTCACAACATATTTAGGAATCAGATCAAACCAAGATAAAAATTCATAGAACCACTTAGCCTATAGAGTGGAATCATCTCTACAAGTTCTTCAAGTAGTTTTGTGGGTTTTGATTTTTGGGTTTGTGTTTTGTTCTGTTTTCACCTTTATGCAATCAACAAATAAAGACAGTGTTTCTGCTGACCAGGCTTAGGATCTCTAGCTCCTATGTGAATAAATTCAAATATAGTCCTTTGATTTATCTTCTCACCTGAATCAGGAATCCCACAACATAATATCTTGTTGGGAAACTGCTTATCCCTGTGAAAGAACATCAAATCTTCTTACAAATTCTACTGCTCTTAATTTTTTTACCCTTTTTCTTTTGCAATGAGATATTCAAGCTTTAAAAAGAATAAATATATTTTTCTTAATTATTTCCCCACTTCTTTTCTTACTCCCTTCTTTTAACAATCCCCCTGTAAAGCTTTTCCTTTTCCTTCTTTCCCCCACTCCTCCTCCTGGTCTTCCATTCCCTCCTTATTTCCTTCCTCATTCTTTTCCTTTTTCTCCTTCTCTTCCTTATCCTAGTCCCGTTTGCTGCAAATGCCTTGAACTTCAAAGGGCTCCCATTACTGAATCCAGGCTCAGCATACCTGAAATGTTGTTAACAAACAAATTTTCTTTCTCTTACTTGTTCCTCATTGCTCTTCTCTCCCTCCCCTGCTCTTTCTTTACCTGTGTGCTGGAAGTAACAGTGCTTATCCTACTGAATTTGACTATTTCTCATAGTACTGCACACCTAGCTTCCATGCTAACCCAGTCGAGCGGCCGTCATTCATGGTGATGCTCACCACACAGCAGTTAAGTAAGTAAAATCTCTTGTCATCATGCCTAGGTTCAAACCCAAGCTCTGCTTTTGTTGGCAGTGTGAACTTCCCCTCTCTGACAGGACTAATCACATCAGATATATGCATCTGTACTAATAATTTATTTGTTTGCTCATTTGCTCCAATTTAATGGCCTCAAAAGAATTAAAGCACATGAGGACACAAATAATGTTTGCTACACTGTTTGCCGGCATATAGCAATACATCTTATAGTATCAGATATACATATGATACTAAAAAATTATATATAAAATATATACATTTTATGTACAGTGTATATATAAAACATATATTTATATACCACATATATTTGTTGAATAAATGAATGAATACATTAAGGATTTTGGCAAGAATCAAATGAGATTTTGCATATAATGATGACAGTGGCTGATGTTTATTGGATCTTTGTAATTTTCCATTCACTTATAAACAATTTGTACATTATCTCATTTAGTCCTCCCAGTAATCCTATGAGGTAGATGTTATGATTTACTCTATTGCAAAGATAAGGGAATCATGGTACCTACATGTTAAATCAACTGTCTAATGTCACACAGACAGTGGGTGACAGAATCAAGAAGCCTGACTGTAGAGCTCTGGCTCTTACTATCTACACTAGACTATTTCCCAACGTTTGCTTTAATTCTCTAGTGTACAAAATACTAAATGAAATATACTTTCAGAATTATCACTACTGCAAATAGAATTTGTTTATATTCATGTGTATGTATCATAAATCATATATATAAAACATAAGGATATAGATATAGAGATGAAAAGTCTTTTCATTTTAGGAGATAATTTTATCTCCTATTTTAGGAGATAATGATTAATAGTCACCTATTTCTAGTACAGGATCTATTAGTATTTGCCATATAAGCAAACAAAGGGCAGAAACAAAATAATATGCCTAAGGTCAGGTAATTTGTTAATGGCAGAAAGAGATTTCCAAGTTAAAAGTATTTTGTTGTTATTATCTTTCACTATCAATAAGTCATCACTAATAATGAAGAGATGTATGTGTGAGTATATATGAGTGTGTGTACATATGAGCGTGTGTGTGTATACATAGGAGTGTGTATGTGTGTGCATAAACATACATTAACGTTGAACTAATTAGAAGTTGTTTCAACTATAACTCAATGAATGGTCTGAGGAAGTATCATCCAACAGGATTTTTAAAGATAATTTATTGGCTATTGGTCTTACAACGTATTTACTGTACTTCGGTATAATGATTTATTATACAACTTAAATGTATAACCAAGTGGTTTGCCTATTATTACAAAAGCAATGTGAAGATATTACTGATTATCACTGTATACATGAAAAGAAGTTTAAAGTGAATTTTTTTCTGGTTGATTGTTATATCTGCAAAATTACAGCTACATGTGAACACATTTTCCAATGTATATAACACAGTACCCTCTAACTCCCAAATGGCATTTAAATTTTTGACATTACACCCTCCTAAAATGTATGACAGTAGAGACAAATTGCTTGTGATGTCACCTTGCCCCGGGAGGCAACATTGCCTTTTCCAGAGTTATAATATTTTGTCTTTAAAAATGCCTCTTCTCTTTCTGGTTGTGAGTGGAGAATTTTCAAATTGTTTCTAATTTGTTATGGTTGAGACTTAGAACTGTATTTGCCACAGCAATAATGTTAACTTTGAGGCAGAATAACTCTGAGAGCTTGAATGATTTACTTTGACACTCCTGGCTCTCTAAGAAGTGCCTAAGGCAGGAAAAGGTACCATATTGTCTTATAGAGTATATTGCTTTGTTTCCTTTGTCATCACTAGAGATGAATCCCAGGAATCTGAAGGAAGAAGCCTACATCAAAAATCTTTCAAATTAGAATTTTTTCCCCCACACATCTCAATGAGATGTGACGTAAATATATCCAGGCACTTTAAAGGCAAAAAAAATATATATATATATATATATATATATGAATGATTGTCTCTGTCCTATTACAAGTCACCTTGATTTTTATTTTGTTTTCTTGTCCAGAACCCCATTTCTGAGACTTCATTATGTGTACTTACACCAAGTAGGTGGTTGGGAAGTGCCATCTACCGATTGTTTTACTTTCTAAGTTGGAGTCTCTATAATGTCCTTTCATACATCAAACTATAATTAAAACAAAACATATGGGAAATGAAGCCAAGTATTTCTTTAATGACTTGAATATTTATGGCTAGTACAGTCGATGTTTTTCTTTTTCGTTTTCAGAAGCCCAAATATTGTAAACAGAATACTGCAGCAAGCCTGTGTTTCAACTATATAACAGAGGCCTGGACTCAGGAGTTTTAACAATTTCACTTCAAAGGAAAGCAGACTAGTCAGTAGCTCGATTTTTGTTCTTTTGAAGCAATCAATAATAGACTTGCCAGTTTACAAAATGTGCACATATGAGTAGTGTATCAACATTGTTAAATAAAAGGTTACTGCATTAAATAAGATGACCTTGCTACCTTTTAGTTGCAGTCTTAGAGAGCAAACTTGTTTTAATTAGCAGTCAGCAAGCAGACTGTAACTTCACTGAAGGAGCATTGAAGAATCACTGCCTATTAACAACCCAGCGGTAAGTAAGCCAGCACAAATACTTATAACCAAATAGTGTGCATTTCAGGAGTTGAGAGGATTAGCTATTGGGCACACAACACAGTGGAGGAAATTGCTTTATTCCCAGTACTGCTGGGTACCAGGAGGCAATCACTGTGCCTCCAGCCCATTAACAGCATTCAGAGTGTTGCTTCCCATAGAAGGGGTTATTGGCTAACCACTGGGTGACCAATTAAATGCTATGAATAAGTCCCAAACCCAGCAGCATGGGGCCTGTTTGTGGCACAGTGGTATCATTACTAAAGTGAAAAACTTGATGAGAAAGGAACATATTTAATTATAGAACTATACAAATGGCTAATTAGGACCATAAAGTGAAATGAATGACTTTCCAGTGGATTTTTGAATGTTACTGATAACTGCTCGGCTTCTTTGGAGACCATGAAAGTGATCTACAACTAGAGCTTGCATGTCATGGTAATGGATGGATCTTCATTAGAGGAAGCTTTTTTGACCTGGTTGCTCAGGTAGCATGGGTTCTAAAGACAATCCTTGATTCCTTTCACTGCAAGGGTTCCTTCACTTTAACCCCCTGGTCTCTCATGAGTTCTGCTTGCTTTCACAATAATTCTTATGGGTTTAAATGCAGAAACATTATCTGCAATAGTCACTTTCTATCAGTTGGAAAACTGAATTGCAAAAGGGTGTCACTTTTTTGTAGGAAACACTGATCCATGCTTAGTTTAGCTTTTAAACTCTGGGATTTATCCGAAATCTGCTGTTATACTTTGCTAATCCAAATATCTCAGTGGCTAAAAACATATGGGGCCTTTAAACTGAAAAGGCTGTGTCTAACTAGTGTCAAAGTTCACATTAAATAAGAACATAAAAAAGATGAAAAAAAATTGGAAATTGAACAAGAACCATGAAAACAAAAATAAGTATGACTCATTTCCAGCTATCAGCTCTTGGAGCAAGCATCTGTTTTGGGTGTGTTTGTGTGTTTTATGCTAATTAGGTAAGTCCATGCTTAATAAGACCAATTTTTTTTCATTTATCAAACATTTAATAAACACTTCTTTGGTATAAATAACTATACTAAAGATGTGCAGAAACACAGTCTTTATTCACAGAGTAAGAAATATGGACGCCAGCAAAGAATTATACTGTTTTAATTAGGTAAGCATAGAAAATACTGGCTGTCACTTAATGATATCAAAATCCATCTTTGTTTTTATTGTATTTTACAGCTTAATTTCATTTTTATTAAGAAATTATTATTCTTAAAAAATTAAACAGCAGCAATAGACACAGTACAAATGAACATTTTATCAACCCAATCTCCTCCAGAGTGTGTTAGACACTAGGATATTGTTAAGAGTTTAGTAACCACCTTCCTGGGAATCAAGGCTTGAAAAGAAATACTGGTACTAGATGAGATTATGACCAATCTGGCTATGATATTAAGTAAGGATACCATAAAATCTCTGTATCTGGAAATACATTTTATATTCCTAGATTATTTTATCCAATAGTAAAGGAAGGGTCAAGATATGTTTGTACCAATTTTGTTTCTGAGAATGCCAGAAGAGTGGAAATGCTAAGAATAGTGATTAGCTCCATCTCCACTGATCACAAAAATACTTATCTTGAACCTGCTGGCTGATTGCTAATCAGAATTCATGTAAATATTATTTCACTTCCAACTTCATGAATGAAATGAGTTGGAGGGTTCTAAAGCTAGCAGGGACCTCCAAAGAGGATCATTTGAGACAAACCTATGTATGCAAGCAGGCTACACTTTACTCATCCAAAGAAGCTATAGCTCCTTACACTTAAGACATCCCCAGGCATGTCTAAGAGCCCATGAGTTTTCTGTCAGGCTGGTTTCCATCCTGATCACACCTATGGCCAAAATCAGATTCTGCTTCTTAACCCCAATTTCTCGTGCTAATATTTAAGCATGTTTGTCCACATTTGCCCTTGTATTGACTAGAGACCTCTGAAAATATTCCTCATCTATTAATACTTACTGAAAATTCTTTAAATTTTTCCAGCTTTCTAGAAGTTATATTTCAAATGATCATTTCTTGACTTTTCACTCATTATATCTTCCCTTTAAGTTGAGGATTTCAAACATATAGAATGTAAAAATCTTACATATAAATTAACCATGCCCTGATACTGACTGTTACTTCTTAAACCACTTTGCCGTTTAGTTTCATATCAGATATTTGCATGTATCTAAACAGTATCTCTCCACTTTATTCAGTGGTTCTTTAGGTTGGTCCTGCTTCTGAATATACTGAATTATACCTACTGGATTTATCCCTATCTGATATAAGACCACTTTTAATTTCTGTTTCAGGTAATGGAACAATTCTGTCAAACTCTTTCATATTCAAGTTAGAGAAAGTGTTTTCAACTTTATCAACTAAGGCAAAAGTAAGAATATTGAATATATATCAATTCCTTTTGCTAAACATTTACTTAAAAAGGCAAAACAACAGAAAAAAAATTAAGTGTAAATCCAATATAGTTTTATTTCCATGAGGTATTCTTGTTATTTACTAAAGAAGCTTGGGTTGGATTACAAAAACCTTGCTGAACCATGTATATTTTTTCAAATACATTCTTGAGAGGTGATGAAGAAGGGACTATCCTACACAATAAACAACAAACATCCTAAATATTTTATCTGTCTTTTTTTCCAAATCCCATATCATGGGCTGCTATCCACAGCTGGTTCTCTCCCTTGATGAAAGTACTCTTGGACAGTTCTACTGGTTCATTTTCCTTTTCTTTCTCTTTCTAATTCAACTTCTCTCTCATTCCTCTCTGCTACCTCTCCACCATATTCTCAGATCACCACAGAAAGATCCAGAAGTCATTATACAAAATGATCTCAGGAAAGCAGAAAGGGGGAACACTTCTGGATATTTATGTTTAGTATTTTTTGACTCTGCCACATTAATGTAAACAGTAAAAGTAAATCATGATGTACCATTTGAAGGAATATAATCCAGTCATAGAGGTAATAACTGAAGACTACAGAACCATACAGATAAGTATTTATGGCATAATGTCGATGGGAAAAAAAAAAAGATTTTTGAACAGAAAATTTACCAAGAAAGGCAATAAAATAAATGAATATATAGAGTGTTAGGGTAAAAAAATATCCATTAGCAAGTGAATGGATAACAAGTTGTGCTATAGCCATACTTTGTAGTATTATGTGGGAATACATAAAAATAAAAACATATACATATATAAATACACATGGTATATATGGGAAAAGTAAAGTAAAATGACAAATAAAATCAAGCAGTCGGTACAAAACTGAAAATATGGTCAGTTCCAGAACTGGATGTATGCGTCAGATATAACAAATTAGTTTCTTTTTTTTTTTTTTTTTAATTTATTTGACAGAGAGAGAGAGAGAGAGATCATAAGTAGGCCGAGAGGCAGGCAGAGAGAGAGGGGGAAGCAGGCTCCCTGATGAGCAGAAAGCCCAATGTGGGGCTTGATCCCAGGACCCTGAGATCATGACCTGAGCCAAAGGCAGAGGCTTTAACCCACTGAGCCACCCAGGCACCTAAACAAATTAGTTTCTTAAGGGAAACACTAATTCTAAAACTGGGGCAAGAGAAAAAAAAATTCATTTGGGTCACCTTCGATATCTTATCATTTAAGAACGCCCTCAACAGCATACATACCTGTGGACACATTTTACATGAAAGTCGTTCAGAAGATCCCTCAGTATATGCCAAAACACAATTCAGAAAAAGAATAATTAAAAGTAGCGGAATGGTGGGGCGCCTGGGTAGCTCAGTCGTTAAGCGTCTGCCTTCGGCTTGGGTCATGATCCCACGGTCCTGAGATGGAGCTCTGCATGGAGCTCTTTGCTCAGCAGGAAGCCTGCTTCTCCCGCTACCATTCCCTCTGCTTATGTTCCCTCTCTCGCCGTGTTTCTCTCTGTCAAATAAATAAAATCTTAAAAAAAAAAAAAAAAAAAAAAAAAGAAGCGGAATGGGATATTGTGGTATTTAGGAAAGGAGAAAAATAAACAATGAGGTCCATATATGCAGCAGATGGCTAATGCTGTAGTTTAATACAAGCCACATTTTAATACTTCTGGAGGAACAATTAGGTTTTATATCCATTGGGCAATCAACCAGATTTGATGGGTATTAAGATCAGTTAGTTCAATTTTCTGATGAGCATCTGAGATAGAGTTATTCTATATTGTTTATATCATTCTGTATTGCCTATATTGAATTAGATTAGATTAACGTCATTTTTAAAAAAAAGCAAGATTTAACAATATCTTATCCCTAAGCAAGTGAATAACTGTAGGCAGTATTATATATACAAATGCTTATCAGTGTATATACTGAAAACATATTCGTAAAATAATTGGGGTCTTATTTTCTCAAGATAAAAATACAGGAATTTGAGTTGTTAGTTTGAGGCCACTGAGAAGTAGATTCCAAGATAGGATGAACTGCGCATGGGGTATAATGGAAGAAATATCTCTCCAAGATACAGTAGTGGAAGCCGAGGAAAGTAAGGAGAGTCTTCAGAATGACACAGATCTAACATGAATATAGGAGAGACAAGGCATGAGGATTAAGCAGAGTTTTAGACTATAGCACAGTTCAAGACAGTTTTGATTAGGCCAATGGAAAATCCGAGAGATAAAGTCCCCAGTTAAAGGACTCCCATATCTTGCAGAAATAGGTTTGCATTAGTATACTCACTGTAATCAAATACTGGCTGGGAGCCATTTGTGGAAAGTGTGTCCTCGGTGCAAACACAGGTATGGATTCAAAAGGTTAGCAAGCGGGACCTTCAGTCAATTAGACTCACTGTGTATGAGTTAGCTATGTTCATGGCACCCAAAGGAGGTTAGCCATGTATGTGGAAAAAATATGTATCTTATGTATTATTTGTGGTCACCAAATCACATGTTTAGTCTGAATTAACACTACCCAAGTGTGGTAAAAGCAACTTACACAGACAATTTTAAAATGTTTCCTAATTTGTAGTCTCTTGAGAATCTAGAAAAAAATCTAAATTTTCATTGGAATGATATAACTTTATTTCAGTCCTCATTAAATTTTAAGGGAAAGGACGCCTGGATGGCTCAGTTAGTTAAACAACCTGCCTTCGGCTAAGGTCATGATCCTGGAGTCCCAGGATCGAGTTCTGCATCAGGCTCCCAGCTCCATGGGGAGTCTGCTTCTCCCTCTGACCTTCTCACCTCTTATGCTCTCTCTCTCTCTCTCTCTCTCTCTCTCTCAAATAAATAAAATCTTAAAAAAAAATTTAAGGGAAAAAAATAAGTAACTCAGTAAAAATCACAAGGCACACAAGTGAGCAAGGGACCATGAATGCAAGTCAGCAGAAACAACAAGCAGGATAAAAGAATATTGAGGGGCACATGGGTGGTGCAGTCAGTTGAGCAACTGACTCTTGGTTTCAGCTCAGGTTGTGATCTCAAGGTTGTGAGATCGAGCCCCATATTGGGCTCCATGCTCAGCATGGAGTCTGCTTGGGATTCTCTCTCCCTCTCCCGCTACCTCCCCAACCCCTCTAAAATAAATAAATAAATCTTGAAGAAAAGAGATTATTGAAATAAAATTCAGATATTAGAATTATCAGAAGATATAAACTAATCATATTTGATATGTTTAAAAATACATTTAAAAAAACGATTGAAAATATGTATAAAGTGTAGGAGACTATTTGAAATATAAAAGTAGATTTGAAAAATAAGCAAATAGTACTTCTAAAACTAGAAAATAATTTCTAAAACTCATTAGATTAAAGTGGGGGTCAGCAAACTATGGCCTATGAGCCAACTACCTGTTTTTGTAAATAAATTTTACTAAAATGCAGTCAGGCCAATTTTTTCCATATCACCTCTAGTTGTTTTCATGCTACAGTGCAGAGAAGAATGGTTGTCACAGAGATCATATCACCCAGAAGCTGGAAGATTTATGGTCTGGCCCTTTTAGAAGAAGTTTTCTGATTTCCTTAACTAAACTCGGTGGAAGAGTTAGTTAATTGGAAGAGAGAATCAAGGTACCCTGCATGTAATACAGAGATGGAATATACATGAAAAGGAAGTTAAGAGAAGAGATGAGGAAAGGAAATAAGATATATACATAAGTGAAATTTTGGTAGAAAAAAAAAAGGAGCTAGACTATGGAAGAGGCTCTATTCAAAGGGAAAGAGGTCTAAAAAAAAAAGAATTATTAAAACAATTCTTAGATCTAAGATGTCGAAAAATTCACAAGAAAACACATTATGTATCAACAAAGAATAAAATTTCTTCAAACCAGCTAAAGAGAAATGAGAGCTCAACTAACAAAGGAACGGCAATTTAACAGATGACAGGTTTCTCAGTAATGATAATTGAAACCAGAAGACAACTGAATAATAGCTTCCATGTGATGAGAAAATATATTTGTAAATACAGAATTCTATTCACAGAAAAATAATCACTCAGCAAGGACAAAATAAAGACTAAAGAATATATACTTCAGACCAGGAACATGACAGAAAAGAATATTAACTAAGACTTTGCTTAAGATGGGATAAATCTAAATAAACACTGACTGTGATAAAAAAAATAGTAAGAATCATGGGGCACCTGGGTGGCTCAGTAGGTTAAAGCCACTGCCTTCTGCTCAGGTGATGATCCAGGGTCCTGGAATAGAGCCCTGCATCGGACGCTCTGCTCAGCGGGGAGCCTGCTTCCCCCCCCCTCTCTCTGCCTGCTTCTCTGCCTACTTGTGATCTCTCTCTCTGTCAAATAAATAAATAAAATCTTTTAAAAAATAAGAAGAATCGCATTTAATATATACTGGTGCTTAAAAATCAGGGCAAAGTTTTACTTGAAATATACTTGAAATAGTAACATATAAAGGCATTTAATATGAAAGGAACTATTAGGTATTAAGGAATTATAAGATTATTGGTTTTCAAGAACAGGCAGTATAAAAGTAAAGACAAAAAAAAATGGTAAACCATAATTAACTGCATGTAGTCATTAACTTCCAAAAAAGTGGGAGTAAAAAAAAAATGGAAAAGAGAGAGAGAGAAGAAGACATGGTGAAAGAAGAGCTAGAAAAAAGACTAAAAAAGTGATTGTTGAAAGCAAGTAATATAGTGAAGCACTCAATCCAATTATCAATCACAATAAATATAAGTGGTCTAAATTTTTAAGTGAAAACACAGATTTTCAGACTGGATATTTTTTTTAATTCTTTTCATATGCTATGAATCCTATTTGTCCTTAAAACCTAAGAAGAGGAAAGTATAAAACTCAAAGGACTGAAAAAAGATACAGGGAATATTACCTACCAAAAAGAAAGCAACTATAGTTCTATTAATGTTGCCAGGAAAAAAAAATAATTTAAGGTAAAAACCAATATTAAGGACTAAGAGGCACTCCATGAAGATAAATGCTGAAATTCAGCAGAATGTGACAATTATGAGCTTATAATTATTTAATAACATACCTTCAAAAATATAATGAAAATACATAATGAAAAAATATGACTAAAAAGATAGGTGAAAAAGCCATAGTCCTCATAAAAGTCCTCATAAAAAATTTAAACATATATCTCTAAGTAAACAAAGATCAACTGAATAACCCTAAAATCCATAATGATATGACTTCAAATACAAAATTTAAAAGCTTGATGTAATATGCACTTGATAAGCACTGAACCTATCAAATTGGAGAACAAACATCTTCTTCAAGTAAATATAGGATATTTACAAAAGTTAGTCATGTGTTAGAACTTAACGCTATGCTCAACAGATTTCAGAGGTTTTACATTAGTCAAACCAGGTTCTGACCAGAGGGTAATTAAGTACATTTATAATAAAAAACAAACAGATTGGAAAATAGAATCTACTTGGAAATTTACAAAACATAGTTCCAAACAAATCAAAAATCAAAGAAAAATTATCATGAAAAATTGTAACTATTTAAAATAAGCAAAAAGTGAGGGGAGATTCTCGAAGATGGCGGAGGGTAGGAGGCACAGAGAGCCCTGGGAATCAGAAGTCCAGCTAAAGAGGAGGAAATCACTCTAAAAGCCGGCAAACGCAACAGCAGAGAGAAGAGAATAAGAACAGCAATTCTAGGAGCAGAAAATCGACCACTTTCAGGAGATAGGACGTCTGGAAAAGGTGAATTTAAAGCGACGGGAAGAGAGGCCCCGGGGGGAGGGGCCGGCTCCCAGCAGCCGCGGAGCCGCGG
>CM053615.1:11485560-11528600 GCA_028646535.1 Procyon lotor
AAAAAAATAACAGTGGCACCACAGTATTGCCCTTATAATGAAAATAAGAGTTTAAACATATCCTATGAAAAAGTTTCACAAATTTTAGAAATACAAATTCTTTAAAGTAAGCTCCACCCCCAGCTCAGGGCCCAACACGGGGCTTGAACTCCCTACCCTGAGATCAAGACCTGAGCTGAGATCAACCAACTGAGCCAGCCAGGCACCCCCAAGAAGGCAAATTCTTATTCCGTCAGAGAAGGCCATTTCTTTGGGAAAATAAATATACTGTATAGTTATTTATTTCATCAGCCTGTACTGTTCTTTCAAGATTCATGGATAGAGCTGAAAGGCCTCGAGAGAAGTTCTTCAATAAAGTGATTCGTTCTCGGTCCTTGAGTAACAGTCCTCGCATTGTCCCAAAATGTTTTGTCATATAAAATAAACTTTTCATGTAATTGTCACAATTCTTGGTGACCATCTAATTTGGCTCGTTCACAGGATAACATAAATGAAGTCTGATGCACAAAACTAGAATCACTGTATTACAAAACACAAAATGGTTAACACTTTTTATCTTCTAAAAAAAACAATGAATATTTAAACACTGAAAAATATTTTTGTTCTGTCTCCTAAAACAAAATTTGCAATGTTTTATTAAAAATTCTGTGCATTCATTTTGTTACTCACAGATCTCAGTTAAACGATCATATTCTGAGTAAACCGTAAGTAAGTTAAAGCCTGTATTGGCAGAGCTTCATATGGATTTATAATGCTGAAAAATCTAAATCTTATTTCCTCTTCCTTCCAGTGATTGGGGCTTTTTGTTACTGCTAAGCAGATGAACTGGAATTATTTCCTACCAAACAGGCTAACAGTGTGAGGTGCCTGGGAAAAACTGAATAGTAGCCAGAAGTCTTTCTCACGCTGGAACAACAGGCTCCCTTCATTTTCCCCACAAATCAACCTCAGTGACCACGTTCGCGTGGTTCTGTCTGTCATCCTGCCTAGGAATGTGTTTGCCTCTGCGGAGAGTTGGGAGAGATGCACAGAACTGGCTGGGAGAGAATCATCTTTCATATCTCACCACTTACTGTGCTCATCTCAAGAAACAAACATTGAATTTGGTATACCATGTGTTGAATTTGAAAAGAAAACCATTTCTATTGAATAAAGCACTTAGGAAGTGGAAAAGCATAATAAAACTTGAAGAAGTACATCCAGTTCAGTAAAAATTCAGTGATAAAGAAATTTCTGGTGCGTTAACAACATAGACAAGAATACAGAAACTCTACCCATTGGTGGAGGTTAAGCCACCAAGCCATTAGGTGTGTCCCTTGCCCTTGTCTATGTCAATATGTGCAAATGCATTTCTATCGATACAACAGATCGGTATTTTTATCTGAAATAAAAAGAATGAATAGCAAGAAAAGTCTCTTCTTATCCCACAATGGACCATCAACATTTTCTCACTTGGTGAAGATAGGAAAGCAGGAAATTCCCGAAGTAGGAAAGATGCCTCCATGAAGCCTCACTCCATGCTGTTCCTGATGGCTACTACCAGATGGTCTAGACAAAGGGATGGCAAATGCCACCTACAGAAGCCAGCAGAAGACAATCTCAGTGCTTCCTTAAAGACAGCTTTAATGGTGGGATCCGACTTTTGAATGATAATTCACCTAGGAAAAGTTATCGACACTGAAATATAACTAAATACAAATAATAATGAGGATGCTATGAGTAACGATCAGAATCTCATTAACGCTTTCCACATGCCAGACACTAGCAGAAAGGCACTATGGATATTATTTCATTTAATTCTTAAATTACCTCTCTGTGGTAAGAACAGTGGATTATCATTATCCTTGGCACTCAACTCTCTGTCAGACATGTGGTCATTTTTTTTCCTTTTCCCTCTCTTCTACAGAATTTAAGAGAAAGTCATAGTTTGGATATATGCCCTCTTCCATGCCAATTTTCTCTGTACTTTTGTGTATAGCTACCCTTGCACAGAGCTGGATACACAGAAGCATGACACCATACTTCCTAGACAATTTAATGCATTTTAAAAGATCATTTCACAGTACAGTTTTTTACTCTATTTACTCACCTTAGCAGCTTAGCACATCATTGTAAGAGCACGATGAAATTGGAGCAGCAGTTTGTCTAGAGATCATGTGAAGTGTTAGATACTCCGCCCTAAGCCATCTACATCCAAATCATACAAACTGCACAAATTTTCATTTCTGATATCCCATTTTACAAGGTAAGAAACTGAGGTAGAAGGCTAGCGATTAACTTGTCCAAGATGACAAAGCAGTAAGTGTTGAATATCACCCTCAGGCAGTATTATTGTCAGCGTGATGCTCTGGATCATTATCGTACACTGCCTCATTTCCAAAGATACTGTACCATAATTATCAATAGTTTACAGGTAAAGCTAAGTAGGTACAGAGACTAAAGGAAGTTGTCCAAGGTCACAGGGTTAATAGCGGTGGGGCTGACATTGCACTCCCCAAAGGACACACCTCTTTAAGCAATACACCATGATACAAATTCACATGCCCTCTCCCACAGCATGGGGCTAGAGTTTTGCTCATTCATAGCTACACAGTTGTATGTTATCACCTCTGCATCAATGGGCAAGCTATTTGGCCTCCTGTTCCCTCAGTTTCTCACAAAGTAAAATCAGGCCTCCTGTCCCCTATTGGTAAGGGCAGACACCAGTGATGCACCCTCTGTGGTCGAGAGAACAGGGAGAGAGAAGACGAACTTTGCATTTTCTAATGCATTCACTGGAAAGCCATCTTTGATCTCCCTGCTCCCCAAAAGGATCTGAATAGAACTGAATTAAATAGAAACTAAGACATGCTTTGAGATACGTAAAGGGAGAGATCTTATGCCACAGTCCAGTGCTGCCATTGCTCCTAATGGTATAAATTATGAAACTTTTTGCTGAATGATGCCAGTCATGAATCTGAAGCTACCATATGTTTTCCTTTGCTGTGGCTTCCTCTTGCTTGCCATGGCAGGAAGTGAAGTGTTTCACAGAGAATGATCTGAAGGGCAAGAGCAGCCAAGTACAAGGTTACAAAAAGACTGAGACAACCCATTATGTCAAAGTAATTACCAAGGATTTCAATATAGAACTGAACAATTTCACACTGAAAGATCGCTTTTTTCCTTCCCCCACAACCATTAACACCAATGTGAAAATCCTTGTGCTGCACTGTAAAAGGACTCCCACTTCTTCATGAGGGAAAATGGTGTAGCCATAAACTCCGTCATGAGAAATAAACCTGAGGAAATAAACTCAGTTGTGGCTAACTGAGTGCCATGGTGATTTTAGGTCCCTTTCATTAGTTACTATTTAACTACAGGTAAAATCTTCCAAGAACGATGCCTCTCGGTATGGGAAGCCCAAATGTTAAGTGGGAGAGCTTTGCCCATATCCATAAATAGAATGGCACTTTCATGCTTAAGTATATACCTCATAATGCTTTATATTATCATGCCATGGGATTGTAAAACTGATCTCACAGCAAGTGGTTTATTAAAACTCCGGCCGTCACACAGCATTCCTGTGCACTGGATTTTCAATTTTGTTGTCGCTCTTGATTCCCTTTTGCATATGTATTTGCCAGGAAAACCAATTACCAGATGGCACATGGTTATTTTTACATTTTGTATGGAGGGCTTCCAGCTGATAATTATGACATTACAGGAAGACTCCTATGCTTTGCATTAAGAATCTTTGGCAGAGGCTATCACAAGCTTTTCCATTTGACTCTACACCTCCTGACTGATATATATTTATACATTATTTGTAGATAACTCCCATATATCAGGGAAGAATTTCCTCTCTTTTAAATGGGGTTCCACAAACGTAACGTTCATGAAACAATGAACTGCCTTTTCCATTCCTTCAGTTTGCCAGCAAACTAATATGTATTTAAAATTTTCGAGTTCAAGGTAACTCAGGACAAACTGTCATAGCCACTGCATATCAGAAAAGCCACAGAGTCCAGTGGTCTGTGTGACCGAGGCTTTCAGACCTGTCGGGCGGCATCTGTGTTACAGCATCCAGCCATTTTTTTTTATCAGCTCCCTTGCTTTAATGCCTCTGAGGGAGGTTTTAAGAGAGAGGCAGAGAGAAAAGGAGAGACTGAAAGCAAAGGTAATAGTACAAAATGACTATAATTACAATTATGTAGTAGTAATAAATCCAGAATTGCGGTGTAACACACCAGAGTAGAGTCAGGCCTTAAAACACATTAGGATTAGAATTAATAGGCTATACTTTTATTAGTATATCAACCCCCAACCCAAAATACACCTCAGTTCCTAGAAAAACACCATGTTGTGCTCCTGCTATGCTCCCAACCTGGACACTTTTCCCCGGTTACTCTAATTATGGAGAGCATAGGAAATCCTGTTTTCTTAAATGTCAGCAGTCTTTTCCTTTGACTCACCTCAGTAACAAGAAGTGTGTTTTCCACCGGAATATATATAGTGTTATTGTTGCTGTTTTTACCTTCTTAAAATTATTTTTTAATGTAAGGGAAGAATGGTTATTACAGTGCCACCAAACTAATATTGTTTAAATATACTATACGTTTTAGGCAAATATTGCTCTAATATTAATACATTTAAAGTGGGCTGTGAGGAAATGTTTTTAAACAGCTTAATTAAAATTCAGAAAATTTTGCCAGCTTGTTTCCCAGTTTCAATGATAAAAATAAAATGCTGTGTGGTTGATATGAGAATTAGTCCCTAGAGAATAAAGAAAGGACTCAGTAGAAATCTGTATGCTTCCAGACTGTATTTTCCTGCTCAACCCAGTGAACACGAAGCATGCATAATTTGGCACTGCTGTCTCTGTATTTGCATTTAGCACACATACATTAAGCTAATTAATCATGTTGTGTCCTACTCCCCCCAACAAATAAATTAACTATTCTGTTAACTGATGACAAAAGTGCTAATTTTTAAATAATATTCACACTAAAAATTCCAATTTGATTCCATTTCTATTTTAGATAATTATGTATTTATTGACAGTCGATGCTTTTCTAGACTGACCCTCCTCCTTCTCAACGCAATTTCTGTGTGATTACTATGACAAAAAGAAAAGGCATGCGCTAAAGAAATCTATGCACACTGACTGTTCCTACAATTAATACCCCTGTTCTCCACAAAGAAAAGCAGAGTGGTGGAAGTGTCATTATTGGAAGAAGCTCTTTATTAAGCCGATTGAGTTAAAAAATTAGAAGCAGGTGGAAGTAAATGGACAAAAGCATCACAATGGAATACTTCTTCACAATTCCTGATATTAAAGTGACTTCTAGAGTAACAATGTTTTCTGTGACTCGTGTCAGCCTCAGTGCTGACTCTCATTATAAGGACATGTCTTTAATCCTCTTGCTGTTCTTGACCCTGATTCTCAAGATTAGCATTCTGCAAAAATGAGTGATTAGGTTATTTGGGTAAGTTTTACAATCACGGACTTAGAGCCTGGTTCTGATCAGTGTGGTACAAGGCTCAAGTAATGCTTGTTCTCCCCGACTTTTTTCTTCTCTCATTTTCTGTTAAGGAGACCATCCACTGGCTGTGGAAGACTTTGCAAGGGTCGGTGTTTGAAAGTTTTCTCTAAAACCACGTTAATGGAACAAAATAATAGGGAACCAACTGAGACCGAGGCCTAATTTAAAGTCATTTTCCAAATTAGGGCCTAGCCTTTCACCCGCAGCATCAAACACCCTCCCAGCATTTGTCTTTTTGCTCGCCTTCTGTGGATCCATATAGCATTGAATATCAAAATACCTAAAATTAAGCACTTTGAATAAAATCTGGACGAAGTTCAAGATTAATACAGATATTGCCAACTTGGAGAATACATTTTTCCCCCAAATGGTGGCATTTGGAAGTTAAGAAGAAAACTCCAGTTGTTTTAAGAGAACGTGTTCTGCATTCCAACGATGACAAAGACAAGGCAGGTAGGCAGTTATCACTTAGCAAAGGACCAGAAAATGGAAGAACCAGCCAAACAGGTTAGAATTCAGATAAGGAAATTAACCCATTATACAACTGAGCAAAGACAGAAAATGGTTATTTTTTTTTTTTTTTTTTTTTTTTTTTTTTAATTTTTATTAACATATAATGTATTATTTGCCCCAGGGTACATGTCTGTGAATCTTCGGGCTTACACATTTCACAGCACTTAATAGTTTGAAGCTGTTAATATTTAAGTTGAAATGTTTAAACTTCTGATATGGAAAATAGTGTTTTCCTCAGTCCTCTCTTCACTATCTCAAAGATATCACATGCAAATTGAGTTGCTCTATGTCGAATTCAAGATAAATATAGAAGGTCATCAAAATTGATTTTAAAAAAAGCAAGCAAGAAAGGAACAAGGATGAGAGGGTGGGAGGAAGATCCTTACACAGATACCTTAGAAGGGAAATAGTTAAATCCTACAAATCTGAATAAAAAAGAATTTAAATAAAGGTTGTATAACACTGCAATAGGAGGGAAAATACAGCTAAGAGTGTGTTTAGAGTTCTGTCTTCCGTGGGATTTTTACTTTCTCAAGCTTATGTTTAGTCTTTTGTTCACAAGAAAAAGTTATTTTCATTTTATTCCTCCTGTAATTCTTTATTTCTTGATGACATTTTTTTAAAAAAGATTTTATTCATCCATTTGAGAGAGAGAGAGTGAGAGAGAGCATGAGAGGGGAGATGGTCAGAGGGAGAAAAAGACTCCCTGCTGAGCTGGGAGCCCACACAGGATTGATCCAGTAACACCAGGATCATGACCCGAGCCGAAGGCAGTCACTTAACCAACTGAGCCACCCAGGTGCCCATCTTGAAAACTTCTAATGAAAAAATTAGTTGTAAATTTGAAGCATGAGATATATCCATTTTTGGATCCAGGAAAAAGTCGTAATTTTTCCTAGATCTCCAAAAGAGCCAATGGTTCTGTTTGCCACACTATACACACCTAAGATTTGGAAGATAAGTAGTCCAGAACTTACCAAACCCTTTAAGTGCCTCAGGGAAAGTGAAAGCCATTGATAAGTACAGATACTGATGTAATATCTTCTTTTATATTTAAAACTTGCAGTGAAATGACAACAATGTGTGTGTGTGTGTGTGTGTGTGTGTGTGTGTGTGTGTGTGTGTGTTTTCACATGTATGAGAAAAAACAGACATAGGATGTGTCTATTATATGATGTTTATAAAAAGAATGTCCTTCAGGTTGGAGCTCTTTCTTTTGGTCTGCAAGTCATCTTGATTCTTTGATCAGAGTGAATCAGGCCATCCGGGAAGGCCGTGAGCTGGGCTGGCTGGCTGCTGCTGTTTCCTAGCGTTGCGCAGCTGTGCTGCAGGCCATGTGACAAGGTCACTACCCAGGAGGTGCCGCTGCCCTGCTCATGGGCACTCAAGTGGCACCATCAGCTGGCCTGACCCTTATGGAGAAGAGCTGATGTTAGTCAACCGCTGGAAGGCAGGCGAGAGTGGAATGGGCATGAGCGGGATGCTAGAGGACACAATCTGACGGTTTTGTCTGATTGGTGGGTACTGAGACAGCATCACATCAACCATGCTCAACGAGTAAGGATAAGAGTCATCACTCAAGTCACTGGGAAACACTTCCCCCATGCCGATTCACTGAAATTATTTTCATGTCTTTTTATGTAATGTAGGTTAAAGTGTAATAGAGTGTATAAAATGAGAATAAAGTATGATCTCAGAATTTCCTTAGCTTTATAAAAGAATCTCGATGGAAAAAGATCCCTTATGGAGTAAGGCTGTAGGAGCACATATATGAGTTGAAGGAAGGGGTCCTTCCTTGAGAAGGGTTGAGCTTCTTGTTTTCTGGGAGTTCAAGTGGGATTGCAAAGGGAAGGGGGAGGAGGAGAGAGGAAGAAACATTGTTCAGCTAAAACCTGCTTTGAATTTAAGATGTTCCACGTGAAGAAGTACTTCATAACCTTTAAAGTAACAGTGCAGAAACTTTGGCTTACTTATTTATTTTCTAACAGCATTATTTCACTATGCTGAATACTTTTCATCAAATGCCACCGATTTATTTAAACCAAAGCTGAGGGTTGATTTTTTTGTTTTTTTTTTTTATTTTTTTTTATTTTTTTAAAGAGTTTATTATTTATTTGAGAGAGAGAGCACAAGCACGAGTCGAGGGGGAGGGGAAGGATGAGAGGCAGAAGCAGATTCCCCACTGAGCAGGGAGCCTGGTGCGGAGCTCTATCCCAGGACCTCAGGATCATGACCCGAGCCGAAGGCAGATGCTTAACCCACTGAGCCACCTAGTCATCCTGAGAGTTTATTGTTGTTGTTTTGTTTTGTTTTAAGATAATTAGGTCATAAGAAGCAAGACCAGGGGTGCCTGGGTGGCTCAGTGGGTTAAAGCCTCTGCCTTCGGCTCAGGTCATGATCTCAGGGTCCTGGGATCGAGCCCCGCATCAGGCTCTCTGCTCAGCAGGGAGCATGCTTCCCCCTCTCTCTCTGCCTGCCTCTCTGCCTGCTTGTGATCTCTCTCTCTCTGTCAAATAAAAAAAAAAAAAATCTTTAAAAAAAAAGAAGCAAAACTAAGACTAAGAGGGAGAAGGAGTATTTTCATTTACCTTATGCCAGAGCAGCACTAAATGCTTGTTTATTGGGGTTTTTTAAGTTATTTAAGATTATGTGTTTTGATGGTTTCCACAAAAATCCAATTTTCTCCTATATATTTGTAAATACTGAGAAAGTACAAAACAAAAGTTGAGATTAAAAAAAAGAAAAAAGCAAACATAGACTCATGATCTCCCATGTTGATCCCAAATCTGCTTCTCATCTTCTGTTCAATATTTCAATCATAAGTATCAACCATTTTCAGTAAATATACACAGTTAATTGCAGCCTCAAATTATAGAAAAGTCTTCAATGCACACTTAAAACATGAGACAGAAAAAGGGATAAATGTACTAGTTGATAGCAGTAACGAGAATAATTTTGTGAGATAAACTGTTAGAGCAAAATGAAGCTATAAAGATGGAAAGAGGTAAAGAATTCTAGAAAAAAGAAGAAAGAAAGAAAGAAAGAAAGAAAGAAAGAAAGAAAGAAAGAAAGAAAGAAAAGAAAGAAAAGAAAAAAAAGCCTCTCTCAAAACAGAAGCACCAATTAAAAAGTGAAAATTTCAGCCAAATCATCAGTTTAAGAGTATGTTTTATTTTTTCCTCCCTCAGAACATATTTTGACATATTGCCATATAACTATGGGTTTATTTTTTTCCAAGTGAATTGACCAAATTAACTGATTGCTTTTGCTTTACAAAATTTCAACCTAAGGATGAAGAAAGTTTTAAATTTGCAGGTGGGTTGTTGCTACTGTCTGCTAAACAAATGTGTTGAACATCTTGTGATTTGTCCATCATGTGCAGCCTGGGTGTTCTTTTTATTTCTGTCTTTAATTGCTTCTTGAGCTAAATATAAAATAAAGCCAGCCTTACTATTGTTGTGCTGTGTTAACAAACCACCTTAATAAATTAATTTTGGGGTAGAAATCCTGGCAGAGAGCCATATGTATTGTTTTTGTTGTAATTGTTGGTTTGGTTTTTGTTTTGTTTTGAAGTATGCTACTCCCAATTCTGTTTCCGGTTAGTCCTTTACCTGCCACTGAAACGTGCTGTCACTCAAAAAGCTGGTTCTTCCCCCTGGACTCCTCTCCCTGAGTGTACCTGATATTTCAGCTGAAAGGGGGCAGGACACAAAGTGACTGCTTCCTTTTGCGAGTTGGCAATTTCAGACTTTTACATCTTGACCTGGTCTTAGATTTACAGAAAAAAATCATGAAAATAGAAATAAACAATATTTATAGGAAATAGAAAATGCATATGAAATTTACACAAAAACACCACCGAAGGGCATGAGCTGACATTTCTTGTAAAAAATAGGACAGAATAATACAGACTATTGTCCTTGAGGTTTTTAACAATTAGCTAACCAACACATATGTTGGAAGCTCCAGCAGGTGAAGGTACCGTGGAAAGTAGAATCTGAGCAAAGTGATGATAAATATCCATGCTCTAACACTTCCACATTCCTAATCCTATGGCCAAGTAGCATATCCCCTTCAAACTTCTATTGCCTTATCTATATTTAGAGAGAAACACTTCTACCTCGCAGTGATTTTGTGGGGATCAATAAGATAATGCATGTTAAAGTGTTTTGAAGACAATGCAACCCTATTCTAACAAAAAGTACTATTTTTATTGACACTCCTCATTGCTGTGGGGGATGTCTCATGCGTTATAGGATATTTACGCAGCACCACTAGTCTCTCCATCTACTAGATGCCAGTAGCAGTCCCATCCCCTAGGTTGTGACAACTTAAATGTCAAATCACCAAAAGTCCTCTTAAGGGGCAAGGGAAAAGATTGTGTTACAGTTTGAGAACTTCATTTTATACACACACACACACACACACACACACATAAACACAAAGAGTAAAAATTTTAGAATCAACACCATAATACATCTAATGTATACAAATGTTATTTAACACACATGATAAACAAAGACCCAGCAAAGAAAAATGTCCATTTGTTTGGAATTAACAAAAAGCCCCTTCAAACACGTTTTGCACTGTGCCACACAGGGCACCACTTACTTCCTTAACAACCACAACTGCCTCTGTCCAGCACGGGAGAAAACCGGCTGCTTCTTCTTGGGCTCTTTCTCCTACCACAGCCGTCCCACTAGCTCAAAGAAATACTTATTTTCTAAGTGATAACGTAAGTCAAACACCAAACTTCTTTTTATCAGCCTTACTAAAATGTCTTTGAAATGGATATTCCAGTGAAATTAGTACTCCAGTGAAATGGATCAAAATACCTACAGAGTCTCTACATTAGGACAATCATCTGGGGATAATATAAAAGAAGGAGACTAGCTGAAAACAAACTTGATGGGGCCGTCTACCATCCACAATGACCTTGGGCCAGACAGTGTCCTAAGCCTCAGTTTTCTCAACTGTAAAAATAAGAAAATAATGTAACTTTCACAAAACACGGTGCAGCTATGCTAAACTCTCAAAAAGAGCTCCTAGAATGTCACATAAACACAGTAATGGTTATCAGGTCCTTTCTTTCACAATAGTAAGCATGTCTTACAGTTTTCCATAGTTTATAAAATAATTCTACAAAACATTTCATTTGACCTCCAAACGACATAATGAGTTGTGTATTAATATTCCAATTTTACACTGAAGCCAGTAAGGGCACACTAATTGGCCCAAAGACACAGAGCTAATATAAAGCAGACAAAAGATTCAAACTTGTATCTTCAGGCCACAATGCCCATTAATGTCTCCTGTGTCTTCTTTAAATTTATGACCTCTCTAACCATTTGCCTTCTCTAGGACTCATTTTTTTTTTTCTACATGAGGCTATAAAACTTAGATGACATCAAATACATTTTTCAACTCTAGAAAATCATCCCATTTTCTCTACTTGGCATAATTCTGATGTACACCAAGGTCAACGATGGGTGAGTAATAACCACTGGTAATTATTTGGGGGCCAATTATATTATAAGCACCATGACTTCATAGTTATCTAATTATTTTGATCAAAAACTTTCTTAATAAACAAAAAGGGTACACTTAAGCACTATGTGTGTGTGTGTGTGTGCTGGTAAATTCCTAAAAAAAATTAAATTATTTAATTATTTTTGGTCCCATTTCAAAATTACACTTTTGAGATATACATCAGATAATTCCCTCTGATAAAAGATGTAATGGCTACTCAAGAGTTAAAATTTTCTCTCACTTTTGCCATTGTGACAATTTGTCTATTTCTGGTTTAATATGTGACTATCTCAGGGGACTTAAGGTGCCATTAGTGAACGCAGAGCTACTGCTGAGGAAACGCTAAATAAAATTAATGTCTTTGGAGTTACTAACCCCAAACACAGCCGCATTCCCTGGGCATGTGACTATGGAAAGACTGTGCATATGAACCTAAAACCCAGGAGACCACAGCATTATACTATGAAGAAGATCTTATTTAGTAACATCTGGTCTTTTTGTTAAGCTGAAAAAGGTAGTGTGGATGAAGGGAAATGCAGTTATTATAGCCGTGCTAAAATTAATTTCAGAAAGATGACACAACAGTCATGATTGTTTCCTTGAAGATCTTATCCCCACTAGGCTTCCCAATCCTGAACTTAGGCCGCCAGTGAAAGCAGATTACTTTTTCCTGCCAGATCTAGGCAGCGATGGTAAGGGATACAAAGAACAAGCTGCTTTGGGAATCCCTAGTTCTTCCTCCAAGCTCTCAAGAAAAATGGTAAACTTCAGATCACACAGAAAAGCTGGGGGGAGTCTCCAAAACCTGAACCAAGTGCAGTCCTCCCTTCCTGTGAAGTTTAGGAAAGAGTGAAACAAGGGGATCCCACTGGTGCACGGGATTCCATCTCTACCCCTTCCTCTCTAGGGAGGCTCCTCAGACTCGGAAATTGAAAGATTCAAAATAAAAATCAAATGGTCATGGCTCAGAGTCCATGTCCACTATCCAACCTCATATAGAAGATAATTTCTTGGGGCGCCTTGGTGGCTCAGTGGGTTAAAGCCTCTGCCTTTGGCTCAGGTCATGATCTCAGGGTCCTGGGATCGAGCCCCGCATCGGGCTCTCTGCTCACTGGGGAGCCTGCTTCCTCCTGTCTCTCTGCCTACCTCTCTGCCTCCTTGTGATCTCTAGCTAATAAATAAATAAAATCTTAAAAAAAAAAAAAAAACAATAGCCAAAATCGTTCATAGGATAATTGTTTGAGTGATACTAACCAGCCATTCTGGGGCAGGCAACACAGCATCTAACACTCAAGTTAGATCAACATCTGTTGATTTTGTATCTTCTTTTAATCGAGCTTATCTGCATATCACCGCAGCAATCCTCATCCCCTACAAAGCAGGACTTTTATTAAGAGAGAATGCAGAAGAATGGAGCTGTTGATGTTTATCCACAGAGGAGAGAGGAACTTCTGGTGCATTCATACACTGATTGTGAGTCTCTGACATTTTATAATTCAATTAGCGCTGAAAGGTTTCCAGATACATCTCATTTTCCCAACATCTGGCAGTAGGCACAACATTTGATCCAAACCTCTGTTCTCTCCAGTCTCAGCAGCCACACATAAAATAAAAAGTGAGCATCTAAGTTATAGAATTCCTATAGAGAAATAAAAGACAAGGAAGTCCCTTCAATTCCTAACTCTTTACTACATCCCACTTTTGTCCATCTCTTTTCTTGTCTACTATCATCACTAGCTCAGATCTGCATCAACTTTGCTCTGGACCACTAGGATATCTTCCATACTGGGACTCTTGCTTCCTCTGCTGCCCCCACACAGCATCCAAAGTCATCTCTGGAAGACGTAATTCAAATCATATCATTCGCCTACTTAAGATCTTCTTTTAAATTCCCCAACACACTTTGAGTGCAGCACAGACTTCTTATCCTGGCTTGCAAAGTGGTATTTAATCCAACTCTTACGTCATATTACTAGCTTGCCTACTCTGTATTACCCACACTGGTCTTTCTTCTCCTGACAAGCTCACATGCGCATTAGGGCTTCTGTACCACTTGTTCTGCCTGTCTCGATGTTGTTCCTCTCAATCCTCTGAGAGCTGCTTTTTCCAGTCATTCAGATTTCAATTCACTCATCCTATTTAGAGCAACCTTTCCTGACCACCCAGTCGACAAGAGACAGCCACTCTCTATCATGGCACCTTACTGCAATCCTCTGCCTAGCCTATCACTACCCCTGTATAAAATGTGTTTGGTCTCTCTTCACTTACTGCATTTTAATTCTTTTATGAGTGGGTTTTTGTTTTGTTTTGTTTTTGTCTGTTTTGCTTACTGGTGCATACCTAAAATACAGTAAAAAACTAGGAAATAATTTGGGGGGTGCCTAGTTGGCTCAGTAGGCTATGTGTTTGCCTTCGGCTCAGGTCATGATCCCAGCATCCTGGGATTTAGCCTCGCATTGGGCTCCCTGCTCAGTGGGGAGTCTGCTTCTCCCTCTTTCTCCCTCTGCCCCTTCCCTGCTCATGCGCTCTCTTACCCATTCTCTCTCAAAAAAATATATAAGATCTTTTTAAAAAATTTTTAAAATAGGAAATAATTTGGAATAAATAAATGAATAAATGAATGAATGAATGACTCCTAGTCAGAAGAAGGAGGAGGATGAAGATCCAGGTGTTGAATAAGTAGATGAAGTACAATTAGAAAAACTATTTTGAAAAAAAAACAAATAAAAGCCTCTAATGAGTTTAAGAATAAGGAAAACATGGTTCAAGGACTGCTTCCTGACATGCTGCCTGATACCAAATAAGGAAGCTGCTGAAAGCTCATATGGGATTGGAACTCTCCCCCATCTCCCAGATCCTGCCATAATCCTGTCTGAGTGTCTAACGCCCTTGAAAATCAGACCACCCAGCTGCCCTTACCAAGCTACGCTTTGCTTCTAAGTTTCAGTTCTCATTATTATAACTTGACTTTAGGGAGGGGAGCTCTGTTCTCCACTATTCCCAAATTGCTAAAATCTCAGCATGATTTTCAATACAGAACCCACAGAATGTCAACACCTCAAGGATCACCATGTAAATATTTTAATTTATCTTCCTGCCTTTCTGGCAGCCCTTCTGTATCCAGATTTAAGTGTTTCAAATGTCCTAAAGAATTCAAAATCCTCTATGACATGAACATCTTTACAAATCAAATGTTTAAAACAAAACCAAAGAAAAGAATCAAATGTCTCATAAAAATGTTAATAACCACATATTCCATGTCATTTTAATTTTTTATTATAAAATAGACATAACCTATAGTCACTCTAAAAAATGTTTAGACAATTTCTCAGAAACTTAAACATACATTTTTCATATGATTCAATAATTCCTCCCTAGGGCATTCACCCTAGAAAAATGGAATTTTATAACCACACAAAAATCTGTATGCAAATATTTATAGAAGCTAAATTTATAATCTCCAAAAACTGGAAATGAACTCAAGCATCCTGTATCGATGAATAAACTTTGGTTTATTTAAAAATAAACAAATAGTGGCATACTATTCAGAAATAAAAAGGAACAAACTATTGATACATGCATCACCTTGGATATACCTCAAGGGTATTATGCGGACCAAAAATTTCTCAAACTATATGATGTTATTTGTATAATATGCTCAAAAATTCAAAATGATGGAGTCAGAAACAAATCAGAGGTTGCCAGTGGTTTGGAGTAGGGTGAGTGAGTGACCATAAAGAGATCACACCAGGGAGGTTTTCAGGGTGAAAGGACTGTTCTATATCCTGATTGCAGTGGGTATTACATGATTCTGGATGTGTTAAAATTCATAGAATTGTACACAGAAAAAAAACATTACTGTATGACAATTTTTTAAATAAAAATTAACTACATATGCCTACACATGTGTGTGTGATTGTGTTGTAAAATATCCAAACAAGAGAAAAAAATGCATATACAGAAAAATACTAAAGGCCTCTTCCTCCATTCTTCTAAAGTCTATTTTCAGTTGGTAACTGCTGTGGGATTACATAGTTCCAGAAAAAATTTCTAGGTGAATACATTCTCTAGTGTCTATATCTGTCTAGAGACAGATTCTCTGCCTAGAGATAGATAGATAAATAGATAGACAGATAGATAGATGATAGATAGATAGAATACCTATAGGTCTATATTTGCCACTATGTATCTGTAGACACACACATAGATTTGGACAAAAGGAATCAAGCTATATTGTTTTGTCATCGGCTTTTTTTCCTGTTGCCACTATATCATAGTAACATTTTTTATTACTACATTAGATTCTAATGTATGGATGAAATGATTTATTTAGGTGTGCCTTGTTGGTAAGTATTTAGATTTTTTTCTAAATGTTTTAGTTTGTGTTTGTACTATTTATTTTAAGTAAGACTTGAGTGAATGTTCTTGACACATATTTTTTTGGCATACTTGGATGAGTATTTTTGTAAAAACAATCCAAGAGAGGAGTTAGTGAGTAAAAAAGTATACTCATTTTAAGTTTTTATAGACATTGGTAAATTTCCCTCCATCAAATAAAAACAAATACTACCATAGGTGAAAAGAAGCAATAATCAAAAATACTATTGAATCTAGTAAGGTGTCTACTTCAAAGATGTGCAAGCATCTCAAAGGTCTGGAAGAAAAGGATTTTTCTTTTATGGGAAAGAAAAAGTAGAGCTATTAAGAATCACATGTTGGGAAGTGGGCTAAACAGGTGATATAACGGGACAGCTGATCAGAAAATGTTTTTCTCTGAAGTCAGATGATTCTTTAAAGGGACCCTCCAAGAGAGGTTGCTCTGCATAGTACAATGTTCAAGGCTGGGCCAAAATTCAGGGTCTAGAGAAGGAAGGAAGCCTGACTAAAGTTTAGTGAAGTAAAGTTAGCAAGTATTTTGTCCAGATTGGTCAGTGGGGACAAACAGTACAGCTAATCATTTATGAGACCATAAAACAGCAATCTGGAGAGTCTGTGTGTCATCTTGTTATGAGGAAAGAAGGGAGTCAACTGTAAGTCTTATCCACGTCCTATGGGGAAGAGTAAGTCTTTGCAATAAGCGGCTTCTGGGAACACAAGAAGGCAGTGGGAAAGTTTCTTGGCCCTAATTATTTTCCAGAATCATAGGTGCTTAAGCAAAGTTAAACACTGCCCCCTCTAAGAATTACTATATTGATTTATTCTCAAAATATGCCTACTCAATATGCCCTTGCCAACTCTCAATTTTTTTAAAGATTTTATTTATTTATTTGACAGAGATCACAAGTAGGCAGAGAAGCAGGCAGAGAGACAGGAGGAAGCAGGCTCCCCAGTGAGCAGAGAGCCCGATGCGGGGCTCGATCCCAGGACCCTGAGATCATGACCTGAGCTGAAGGCAGAGGCTTTAACCCACTGAGCCACCCAGGCGCCCTGCCAACTCCCAATTTTAAAGGGTTTTTCATCTTCAACAATGTGAAAGGGGGGAAAAAAGGCATTTCCTTCTTGTTTTAATACACCAACCTCCCTCCTTTGTCTTCCCTGTTGCACTCTCCCTCTCTTCCCTGCCTCCCACCGGAAGTTAGGCTGCGCTTCTTCATGTGTGTTACAGCATGGGCCAGAGTCTGCCGTAGCTGCCGTGGCTCAGAAATAACAACAAAGTGTGTGATCTTACATGAGAATAGATGAGTCCCTGAGGCTTTAGGAAATCTCTCCTCACCAAATGGTATAAAAACTATAAGCCTCCAGCTCTGAAATCCTCTGACCTTGTGGATCTCTTCCACCACACAGGCTACCTGGACAGCAGAACCAAAAGTCCACCTCTCCCACAAAATAAGGGAGGCCCTGGGGACTCGTCTACTCAACTGTATGCTTGTTTCATACACGTCCTATTTTGATTTCTTATTCGCTGGAACAGTAAGATAGAAATAAAAGCAACTTAAGCATCGAGTTATCCTTAGCACTCTTCAAACATGAACCAGTCAGGGGTCTGGCCTTGCTCATGTGTATGTCAGTCATTTATATAATTGTTTCTCTGAGTGAACTGTTTACAACGTTCTCTAGTTTTCTTTGCTTTTCAAATGAAAAATTTTTAAAAATGTTCTAATGAAATACATTAGCCTTTTCTCATTCTATGTATTACAAATATATTTTTTCCCCAGTTTACCTTTGCCTTTTAAATATTGTACAATGCTGTTCTAATCTGCTGGTAGACGATCTTCCATTTTTTTCCCTTCACATCATCTCTGTTTAAGTTCATACCTGTAAAAATCTCCCTGCTCTAGAATTAAAAAATCATTCAAATATTTTATTCTAAATATTTTATTGATACAATTTTTATATCTGCTTTGGTATAGTCAATGTCATCTTGCCTTCACCCTGGTAATTTCTCAAGTAAACCTCAATATTGTTTCATGGATTACTTAGTTTTTACTTTTTTCTTGGCAGGAGTTGATGTTTATTATGGCTTTCCCTTATTTCTTTTTTTGATGAAATAATTCCTAAAACTATGGTGTTAAAAGATGTTTCTGCCTCACTTCTTTTTTTAATGGGTGTAAACACCCACATTAACAACTGTTCATTCTCCAACAAAAATCTTTGTATTATCCCTTTTAGCCACACAGCCACCTCGTCCTCCCTCATTTCTGACCCCTGGAAACCAGCAATCTCTACTTCACCTGCATAATTTTGTTTTACATCAAAATGTATGTAAATGCAATGATACAATATATAACCTTTGGGGATGGCTTTTTAAATCAACATAATTCCTTGTGGATCCATCCAAGTTGCCACATGTATCAAGAGTCTGTTCCTTTTTGTTGCTGAATGGTGTTCCTTAGTATGCATACACCACCATTGATCTAGGAAAGGACACGTAGGTTTCCAATTTTTGGCTATTCTAAACAAAACAGCTATAAACATTTGTGTATAGGTTTTTGTATGAACATAAGTTTGTGTTTCTCTGAAATAAATTCCCAAGAGCATAATTGCTAGGTTATATGATACTTGCATGTTTAATTTTACAGGAAACTGCCAAAATATTTTCCAGTGTGGCAGCATCGTTCTACATTCCCCCAGCAATGAATGAATAAATTCAACTTCTCACCAATCTCACAAGCATTTGATGCTATTGCTTTTAATTTTAGCCATTCTAATATAACTATCATTATATATGATTATCACATCACCTAAAATCTCATTTTGGCTTTAATTTTAATTACCCTAAAGACTAATTATGTTGAGCATTCTTTCATGTGCTTATTTGTCATCTGTGTTCATGCCTCAATAAAACACCTGTTCAAGTCTGTTGCCCATTTCCTAGCATGAATGTGTGTGTGTGTGTGTGTGTGTGTGTGTGTGTGTGTGTGTGTGTGTAGATTTTATTTGAGACAGAAAAAGAAAGAGAGAAAGAAAGAGAGCATAAGCCATAAGCCAGGGGGAGAAATGGGGCAGAGAGACAGGGAGAAGCAGACTTCCCACTGAGCAGGGAGCCAGACATGGGGCTTAATCTCAGAACCCTGGCATCGTGACCTGAGCTGAGGGCAGATGCTTAACTGACTAAGCCACCCAGGTACCTCTTTATAAAAAAATTTTTGTATTTTGAGAGTTCATTATATTCTAGATGCAAATGAGATATGTGGTTTGAAAATAATTTTACCTTATCTCTAGTTTGTCTATTCTCTTACAAAAGCAGAAGTTTTCAATTTTTGTGATGTACAATTTATTAATTTTTCTTTTTTCTGTATCATGATTTTGTTGTCAAGTTTAAGAACTACTTATCTAGTCCCAGGTCCCAAAGATTTCTCCTACATATTTCCTTCTAAAATTTTTGAAGCATAACATTTTATATTTATGGCTGAGATTCATTTAATTTTTGTATAAGGTGTGAGGTTTAGATCAAGGTTTTTTTTTTCTTTCTTTCTTTTCTTTTTTAACTGCCTATGGATATCAAATTACCCCAATACCATTTGTTAAAAGACTGTTCTCCCAATGAGTTGCTTTTGTACTTTAGTTGAAAATCAGTGGATCTATTTATGGGTCCTCTATTCTGTCCCATTGACCAAAGTCTCTATTCTCTGCCAATACCACAGTCTTGCTTTTATATATAGTAAGGCTTAATATCTAATACAGAGATTCTTTCCACTTTATTCTTTTTTAAAATAAAATAGTTTAAGCTATTCTAGGAGCTTTGCTTTTTCATGTAATTTTTAGAATAAGTTTCTCAATTATGTCTACAAAGTATTTGCTGGGATTTCGATAGGAATTGCATCAAAATTATAAATTAATTTGGAGCATTTACATGTTTATTAATATTGAATTTTCAAGTTATGAGCACAGTATATCTGTTTTGGTCTTCTAATTTCTTTCATGAACACTAATTTTTAGCATAAAGATTCTATATATGGTTTGTTAGATTTAGTTAAAGTATTTACATTTCTTTGGAGCAAATGCCTTTTTAACTTTGTTTTCTACATATTCACTGTATGTAGAAATGCAATTTATATTTTTTTGTACTGGTTTTAGGGGCATTTTTTTCCAGCTTTATTATAAAATTAGTAGGCAAACATATGCACATAATTAGTGTGTACATATATTATATATATACACATTGTATATGTACTATATAATTATATATATATATTATAATATATTACCAACCAAGGTAATAAACATATCCATCATTTTCAAAAGTTTGTGTGCTCCTTTGTTTACTTTGTGGTAAGAATATCTAGTATGAGATATACCTTTTTTTTTTTTTAAAGATTTTATTTTTTTGACAGAGAGAGAGATCACAAGTAGGCAGAGAGGCAGGCAGAGAGAGAGGGGGAAGCAGGCTTCCTGCTGAGCAGAGAGCCCGATGCGGAGCTCAATCCCAGGACCCTGAGATCATGACCTGAGCCGAAAGGCAGAGGCTTTAACCCACTGAGCCACCCAGGAGCCCCTGAGGTCTACCTTCTTAACAAAATTTTAAATGCACACTTATTGTTAATCATAGACACTGTGCTGTATAGCAGATCTCGGGAACTTACTCAATTTACATAACTAACTTTATAAGCAATGAACAATGACTTGCTATATCCTTTTCCCCAGTCCTCTGATAATCGCCATTCTATTGTCTCCTTCTACACATTTGACAGTTTCAGATAAAAGGAATCATGCAGGGGTGCCTGGGTGGCTCCGTCAGTTAAGTGTCTGCCTTTGAGGTCATGATCCTAGGGTCCAGGGATCGAGTCCTGCATTGGAATCATTGCTAAGCAGGGAGTCTGTTTCTCCCTCTGTGTGCCATTTCTCCCTCTATGTGCCACTCTGCCTGCTTCTGCTCTCTCTCTCAGATAAATAAAATCTTAAAAAAAAAAAAAAAAAATCATGCAGTATTTGTCCTCCTCCTCCTGTGATCAATCTTGCAGGACTTATATTAGTTTTAGAAATTCTTCTATAGTGCCCTTCAAATTTTCTTCATAGACAACCATGACATCTGTAAATAGGTATAATTTTATTTCTTCCTTTCCAATATGGCTTTTACTTCTTTTTCCTGTCTTATTGTGCTGGCTATAATCTTCAGTACCCTGTCCAATAAATGTAGTAAGTGTAGACATCTTTGTCTTCTTCCACATGCTAAGGGGAAAACATTCAGGATTTTAAAATTGAATACGGTATTAGCTTCAGTTTTTAGGAGGGTTTTTTAAAATCAATGTAAGAAAGTTCTTTATCTCTACTTAGAGTTTTTATCACAAATGTTGAATTCTGTCAAATGCTTATTTGGTTATCAACTGCTACACTCAATGATTTTTTTTTCTTTTTTAGCCTACTAAAATAATGGATTCATGAATTAACTTTTGAACATTACTTCATCCTTACACACACAGAATAATCTCTTTTTTGTCTTGATGTGAAAGTCTTTTTTACCTTGCTGAATTCAATTTCCTAAAATTTGGTTGATTTTTAAAATTAAGCTCATGAGAGACATTTATTTGTAAGCTTATTTATCCAGTTTTGGTAGCAGGGTATTACCGGCATCATACAATGAGTCTGATTCACAAATTTTAAAGTTATCCTGTTATATAGAATGTTGCTGACTTTGAGAAGACTATATCAGGTTTGTTAAATAAAAAATGTATAGTTTGGCTATACCCCAAGACATGTAACATTTTGTTTTACCCGTGCTGTTTAATTCTAACTGGCATTTGTAAAATTTTTCTAGAGTTTCTTCAAGGGAATTTATTTTTATCACACGCTGTCAACAATCATGCTATGATATTTATGTGTTGTTGACCTGTTGCTCTATTTAACGTAAGAGAGTTATAATTCAGTCATGAATGAAGTACTTTCCTGGGCAAATCATTACACAACTACTGTATTTTTGTTAAGCAAATTTTGAAGGATAATTTTTCATGATGTCAATTTCAATAAACAATTTTAGGCTTCTTACCTCCCCACAAATAATTAGCGGCAGTGAGGAATTAAGCAAAATGCACGTGTCATGTCTGTTTGACGTGACACATCACTGAACATGGAAACCCAACCTCTGAGTTCACATTCTGCCTCTGCCACTCATTCATTATGACTTTGGACAAATCACCCAAGTACTCATACTGATATAGTAGAGACATTTACATTCATCTTACATAAAAGAGATTTAAATAAAATCATTTTGGGAATCAATATTAAGCAAATTTTTACTATAACAACTTGCATTTCACTGTACCCTTATTTGACTTTGAAAAGAAGCTTTGGGACAGAGATATATAGTACCGATGTTGACATACACCAAGTAATTTTGAAATATGCTCAATTTGTACTGGAATTTTCAAGTATTCCATGTTTGGAAGCTCATAATTTTATGAGTGAAGAAACTGAAAAAAGGAAAATATTTCCCAGGCAAGAATATTAATACTAAAAAATATATCCAGAAAAAAGAGGGGTAAAATTGGAAGATGCTCTGAGTGCAAAAAATGTTAATACACTTCAAAATTCTAAGGTTCTCATTTCCATAATGCACACTAGTTACCAAAATCTCAGGGAAATCCTGAAATAAAGAATTTATTTTTTTTAAATAAAGAATTTAATCCAACTTCTAACATTTATTTATATATGAAACTCCCTTTAGAAACAATAACAACAAAATCAAACTTGTTTTCTCCATAAAATTTTGTGCATCATTCAGTAAGACAATCCTTTACTCAGAGGAAAGCAAAGCAAAGCCATCAATGTAGGACAAGGGTAACCGTGAAAAGATAATTTCTTACTAAAATTTGAAATGAAATTAACCACATAAATAAAGTCAGAAAATCTTAAAATGTGTAGGAGCCATATGGTTTATTTAACTCATATGGTTTTTGAAATATTTTAATTTACTGCATATTCAAGCACTTTATTGAGTATATATTACATATAATAATATAAAATAATACCTAATATAAATATACTTAAGTATATATTTATATCTTTAAATTTATAACAGCATAAATTCAATACATAATATTAAATATAACTGCATATTAAATATATGTTGAGTTCAATACATATATCTAATATTTGATTATTCTGTATCTTAAATCTAACATATTAATATGTGACATATATAAATGATATGGATGGATACTTTAAAACACATTTTGAACATTATTTTAAAATATTGAAAAAAATTTTATACCTCATGTGTTAAATTATGCAATATGTATTAAAACATACATATTTAATAAAATATATTATTATATTCCTCTAATGCAGATAACTTGTAAAGAGAAATTGTTATAAAAGCCAAAATGTGGGATGAGTATATGCATCTGCCATAAACTAGAGATATAAAACATAAAAGGTAAAGTTCTTGATGAATTTCTTAGTTATATCAACTCTTTCCTTCTTACTCTAAGAATTACAGGCAGGGATACTCAATTGCCTACCACTCTTGGAGCACAAACTCTCAGGTTATTTGAACTCTCTTTAGAGTGAGGGTTTTAAAATTATACAGGGGCACCTGGGTGGCTCAGTCGTTAAGCGTCTGCCTTCGGCCCAGGTCAGATCCCAGGGGCCTGGGATTGAGCCCCGCATCGGGCTTTCTGCTCTGCAGGAAGCCTGCTTCTCCCGCTACCATTCCCTCTGCTTGTGTTCCCTCTCTCGCTGTGTTTCTCTCTGTCAAATAAATAAAATCTTTAAAAAAAAAAAAATAAAATAAAATAAAATAAAATAAAATAAAATAAAATTATACAAGTGTTTGACCTATCAAAATTTTATTTTGTGTTATTTTTTGGACCTACTAATATTTTAGTCTAGCCCCCTTTTCCATTTATTTTATGGCTCTCTCTCACACACACACACACACACATACACACACATCATAGTAATAGCAATAAAACTCATTGTTATGAAGAAAAAGTATAGAAAATAAGAGCTAATGCCAAAGAAACATGCTCTTTCCCCTTGCGTTTGAAAGAAATAGTTTAACAGCTATAAGTATCAGAAGGGAAAATCTTACTTTAAGTGTTAGTGTTTCCACACCAGCCCGCCCTGAGATAGGAAGGAATGACAAATGGACATTCAAAGCCCTGTATCAAATTGAGGTGCACTGCCCCATATTAGTTAATACTACATCCAACAGGACTATCTGCCAAACGGAGAAAACACAGAAGCTTCAAAAGAAACAAGCAATGTGACATTACCCATATTTAGACTTTCTCTGTATTCCTCCACAACCACCATTTTTTCCCACTGTTTAAAATATATCTCACATGAGGAAACTGTTCTTCCCCAAGGAACACAACATCAGAGTTGGGGGTAACTTCTTAAAATAACTGGTAGTATCGGTAGTAGCTTTCTTCTGTAGAGACCCATGTAATGAACAGTAATGTTCACAGCCTTGCCATGTTTCCATGGACTAATCATACCTTAAGAAAACCTGAAAAAATTTTTGCACTGAATTTAAAAACTACAGGAATATGTCATCAGCACCACAGCTAATAATACAAAGCATTTACATCATATGTTCAGTGAACATATGTTGATACAACTATCCAGTCAGCAAAACCAAAAAGTAGAGAAAAACATAAAGCAGAACAAAAATATATATATAGAGGTGCCTGGATGGCTGTCAGCTAAGTGTCTGAGTCTTGGTTTTGGCTCAGGTCATGATCTCATGGGTCATGGGATCAAGCCCCGGGTCAGGCTCTGCACAGAGTTCACTTGAGACTTTCTCTCCCTGCCCCTCTGCCCTCCCCCCTACTCTGTCTCGCTAAAATAAATAAATAAATCATACACACACACACACACACACACACACACACACACACACACTCACATAGATTTCTGCCAACCATTGGACCCATATAGGCCTTGGAGTGAAAAAGTATGAATTTGCTGTCCCTACCTACCTATGACCCAGGTACTATCAATCCCTATCCCACCATTCCATTAACTCCAACTCTTGTATGAGCCTCTCATTGGGCTAAGGGCGATCAGCTGTACACACACAAACACACACACACACACACAAGTCAGAGTCAGGAATCTATTTTTTATAGTGAAGAAAAAGCTAACTCTGTTGGACTTAATAAAGAATTGTGTGTGACATATTTAATGTACTTCATTGTCTACTCAGGAAGTTTTCATGGATAATTTTTTTTTTTAAAGATTTTATTTATTTGACAGCGAGAAACACAGCGAGAGAGGGGACACAAGCAGAGGGAATGGTAGCGCGAGAAGCAGGCTTCCCGCAGAGCAGAGAGCCCAATGCAGGGCTCGATCCCAGGCCCCTGGGATCTGACCTGGGCCGAAGGCAGACGCCCAACGACTGAGCCACCCAGGTGCCCCATGGATAATTTTTTTTATTATTCCTGAACTTAGCTTTATGTATTGAACTGCTCATGTAATAGTAATGACTACTTAATATGGACTAATGATTTTCCTTGTATAAGCTACTCTAATTCTAATTTAAACTTTATCTATTTACCTACCTAATAATAGGTAGGTAATAAATAAACTACCTAATCTATGTATATCGGGACACCAGAGTAGTAATACTATAAAAAACAGAAACAGACCCATAAATATAGAGAACAAACTGGTGGTTACCAGGGTGGAGCAGTGTGTGGAGGGTTGGGCAAAATGTGAAGGGGAGTGAGAGTTACAAGCTTCCAGTTATGGAATGAATAAGTCATGCTGCTAAAAAAAAAAAAAACACAGCATAGGGAATGCAGTCAACGGTAATGTATTAGTGTTGTATGGTGAGAGCTGTGCTTGTGATGAGCATAGCATAATGTACAGAGTTGTCGAATCACTCTACTGTACATCTAAAACTAATGTACCATTTTGTCCAACTGTATTTCAGTTTAAAAATGTAGTCTTATTACAGAAACAATCTTAAAGCCCCCATAATTTGTTTTAAATTTATATCTAGAAAGTCTGATGGTAATTTTATTAGTAGCAGTAATAGACTTCTGTTGATACATTGATGAAAAGACTCTACAGATGAGAACCACTTCTCTAGAGAAAAATTTATTTCTTTTTTAGTGAGTGAAACCTTAAAAAGAAGGGAAGGAGGATAAAATACAAAAGAGAAAGAGTGAGAGAATATATTTCTCTAAACATATAAAGTTGTTTTAATTAAATACTTTAAGTGTACAAAATACTATTAAAGATAAATAAGCTTTATATCCAGAGTTAAAGATATTATACTATATACTGTTCCAGAATTGTTTTTCATCATTTCAAAATACAGATGCAGCAGTCTTGTTAGAAGTTCATTCTCAGATTGTTCACTCCTGTTTGGATGGAACATGGTGTTGAAATGGCAGCCATCCACACAGGCTTGTGTTAATATTGACCATCATAGGGGAATGCACCGCTACAATTTAGGTTCTATTTCCACATGGTTAAACAAAATAGTGTAACTGTATTTGGCCTATAGGAAGGATGTGAATTATTAGGGCCAGAAGGAAGACTGCAAAGGAGTTTTTCATATGTGTAAATAGGAGATGATATTCATTCACCCACCTAACAGTCTTATTGTAATGACCAAATAAGGTATTGGGTGTAAAGATTTTGAAAAAGCCGTAGCACTATCGAATATTGCTATATTGTGTGTATCTAAAATATGTCTGAAAGTGATGCCACACAACTGTAACAACCTATTAATTCTATTTCCTTTCTGAAGTTTTAAATATAAATAATGATAACACATTGGTATAGGAATAAATCAGTTTCCTCAAGTAAATTATTCTTTTTTATTGCAACTGAGGTAGCCAGCCTCCAAGATGGACCCAAATGATTCCTGCCTTCTGGTGTTCATATTCTTTGTAATCTCCTCCTGTTGAGTGTGGGCTGGACTTATTGATTCACTTATAACAAACAGATTAAGACAGAAGCGACCCACAAACTAGGTCATAAAAGGTAGTGTGGTATAACTCTTGATCCTTGATCCTATATAGCTCCTTGATCATGTACCCTGAGGGAAGCCAGCTGCCATGGCACATACAGCTTTACAGAGAGATCCATATGGCAAGGAAACCATTTACCCACAACTCCTTGAGTGATTTTGGCACTAAGATTCCCCAGCCCCAGGAAAAGTTTCAGACGAGTGCAACCCTAGGCAACACCTTGAGTGCAACTTCATGAGTGACCCTAAAGCAGAACTACCAAGCTAAGACATCCATGGACTTGTGAGGATTCACAAGCTTCACTAAACAATAAATTTTAGTGGTTTTAACTTGCTAATTGTTAGGTTAATTTGTTACATGATGATAGATAATTAACGCAGATGTTGGTCCTAATGCTTCTGTGCAAAAAATCAAATACATGGGAATGACTTTGAAACCAAACAGCAGTCAGAAGCTGCAGAGATTTTGAAGAGAGGATTAGTGAAAGTTTAAAGTCCCTTGCATACAACTGTTTTTAGAATTTTGAACGTTGAACTGAGGGTAGGTGATCTTGCAAAGGAGACTGCCAACCAGACAGTGTTGAAGATGCCATCTGGTTTCTTCTCGCGGCTAATAGTGAAATGTGAGAGGCAATACATAAGCTAAAGGAAGAACTGAAACAAAAAGAAGCCAGCACTGGCTGGTTCTGAAAATTCTCAGTTTCTCCAGATGGCAAACAATGCTGAAATTAAGAAATGGCTCCCGAGTAAAGGTCAAACTCTGGAAACTCTCAGGAAATTATGGCCTAAAGATGACACTGTGACTGTGACTATAAAATCCCTTGTAAAGACTTCAGAAAGACCAAGGAAGATACCTTAGGCTCCATTCATTTAGATTAAAGGGCCTCTAAATATTTTAAGGGTATAACTGACAGATCATCTCAATCAAGTTTCTGAGGATTTTAAAGGCACTCACTGTCCTTTAGAAGCAGCCCAATGAACAAATTTTTAACATAATGGCTGGCAAAAGGTGTATGAGTCAGAGTTTTAAAACTATCTTCTATGAAATGGTTAAGGAAAGATGTTAAGATCAGGAGGAAATTAAGGAAAGTGAGGGTATGTTGGTAATGCTATATAGTCCTCCAGGCCAAAGGAGCAACCAGTACAATGAAAAAGCACACTCTAGCGCAAAAGAAAACATACCATGTAAATGATGTATTGTATAATAACTCTAAGTGAGAAAGTCAAGTTCTGATTCCCAGTTTAGTTAAATCTCTGGGGTCCAAAAAATTGTGCTAGAATCTCGTTTGACAGAATCTCCTAAAAGTCCATGTTACTTTCTGCTTTCTATCAAGCCAGCAATAGAGGGGAAACATTCTTTTTCATATCGTTTCATTGCTGCTTGTGATCCTGGTCATATTCTGGGAATGGAAAGATCAAAGAAAAAAATGCAGAGCATATTTTTTGAACCTCACTACCTGAGTTTTGGTTCCTATTCATAATAGAGTGGCAGAAGAATTTCATTCTGTCATCCTGTTTCTTGTTCTCTTTAAATAACAGGTCATGAAAGTGAGCAACAGGTCCAAAGATTCTTAACAGCAAAGGCAATCATCAAGATAAATTCAGGGTGGAAGGGGGGTGGCTCACCTGGGTGGCTCAGTGGGTTAAAGCCTCTGCCTTCAGCTCAGGTCATGGTTGCAGGGTCCTGAGATCTACCTGCCTCTGCCTACTTGTGATCTCTCTGTCAAATAAATAAATAAAATCTTAAAAAAAAAAAAAAAAAGATAAATTCAGGGGGGAAAAATCTCTTATTATTAGTATGTAAATTTCCATTTAAAAGTTTTAGATACAGTTTTAAAAAAATGCAATAGGGCAAGGTGAATTTGAACAGAACTCTTAACACTGGGTCTTCCCTACTTGTTCTTCAGCCACCTCTGCATCAAACAGGACCATACAACTAGTTTCTCCCTGACTGCTTTTGAAAAAAAAAATCTTTGATATCTATTGTTATATCCTCCCAAGCAACTTGTATCAGAAAAAAACTGGTTAATAGTAATTTTTCTATAAGTCAGTCAGAGAAAGACAATTATCACATGATCTCTCTGATATGAAGAATTTGAGAGGCAGGATGGGGAGGTCATTGGGGGGTCTGGGGGAGAGAAATAAAACAAGATGGGATGGGGAAGGAGACAAACCATAAGAGACTCCTAAACTCAAGAAACGAACTAAGGGTGGCTGGGAGGTGGGGGGGTAGGGATAGAGTGGCTGGGTTATGGACATGGGGGAGTGTATGTGCTATGGTGAGTGCTGTGAAATGTGTAAGCCTGACGATTCACAGACATGTACCCTGGGGCAAATAATACCTTATATGTTAATAAAAAAATAAAAATAAATAAAAAATAAATTTAACAATAGTAATTTTTCTACCATGTGCATTTGTTTCATTGATGCTACAACCTAGCTCTGTGCCAAACTCTTTAATGAAGATAAATCTTTGCATTTGATACCATTGTGCAAAACCACAGATTTGCACCAAAGGTTTAATCACTCACAAGGATTTTCCTTACAATTTTTTTTTTCAGTTGTAGTAAACCCAACATACATGTACCATTAAATCCATGCAAATATTGTATCATAAAGCAAAATGGATGGAAGACAGCTTGTAGGCTGAAGATAACAGGTAAACTTGGATTTCATGACTCAAGCAACTAGCATGGTTGACTGTAGTGACAATAAATCACAAAGCCAACCAATGTCACCTTGACAGTCTATTTTTAAATAATGCAGTACTTTAAATACAAGTAAGATATGTCTTATGGTTGATTAAATGCCTTTTGAATGTGGATCTGATCTTTGGGAGGTCTAATATTTTATTATATCTAATATATTATTGTAATATAAAATATCTTATACCTAACATTTTATTATATGCATTATATGTATATATTTGTTTTATATAAACACATTGCATATTTTATTATCTATTGTTTTATTATACATAAAAAAGTAAATAAAATGTGATATGTAATAAAATATTTAATACAATATATGTATATATAATTATAATATATTGATGAAAACAAGCATGCAGATAGTTCAGGTAGTGAAAAGATAAAGTTCAGGCAACCAATAAAGAATTGTGAAGTGATCCAGATATCGTGTCTCTTCCACTTATACGATATCACTCTAACCCCACTGCAATCTTACAGCCCACATCAGTCTCAATACATCTACACTGCAAACGTCAATTCCTTGGAATGACCATCTTATACTCAAGTATCAGGTCCCATGGAGTTATTCCCTTCTCTCAGGGCCTTCTCCACAAGGCAAAAACTGGCCACAGTCATTAGGAAAGGAAATAAGAAACTTGTAAGTGTTCCCTCTTTGTATGTTTGGCTTGTATTCCATTGTCTTTTGTACTTTGCACACATAGATAAATTGCTCACATGTAATAATTCTTCAGGAACTGAGAAAATCTAAAACTTTTATAGTGGCATCCGAATCTTTAAAGGGTTTTGCTGAAGATATTTATGATTTCAGTGCTCTCAAGAGTTCCAGAAATCTACAAAAACATCAATAACCTCAGAATAAGAAAACATGAAACCTAGGTCCTAGAACTGTGGCATTTATTTATTTATTTATTTGTTTGTTTGTTTTTTAAAGATTTTATTTATTTGACAGAGAGAAACACAGCGAGAGAGGGAACACAAGCAGAGGGAATGGTAGCGGGAGAAGCAGGCCCTGCATTTATTTTTTTTATTGACTTCTCCTGCCCAGTTTGGAAAAGGATCAAAGAAGAAAGAATAAAATTTGTAGGCCTGAGTAAAATAACCCAACTAGACATCAAAACATCTGAGCTTTGGAACCACCTCAGATACTGTGTATAGTAACCTGATGCGGGATGGGGTGGAGGGGTTATTTTCAGGACCTCAATTTCCTCCTATCTAAAGTGAACGCTGGGGCGCCTGGGTGGCTCAGTGGGTTAAAGCCTCTGCCTTCGGCTCAGGTCATGGTCTCAGGGTCCTGGGATCGAGACCCGCATGGGGATCTCTGCTCTGCGGGGAGCCTGCTTCCCCCTCTTTCTCTGTCTGCCTCTCTGCCCACTTGTGATCTCTCTGTCAAATAAATAAATAAACTCTTTTAAAAAAAAAAAGTGAACGCTGATCTAAAACGGTGGTTCTCAAACCTTAGTTTGTATAAGAATCAAGTACGATGTTTGTGAAAAATTCAGATTCTTGGGACCAACCCACAGAAATTTGGATTAAATGGGTCTGGTGCAGAATCTAAGTATCTTGATTTTTGTACGTTCTTGGGATTAGAGATGGCCTTTTGATAAATGCTGAGCTATACCTTCTTTGATGTTCCTTTCAATTCCTTCAAAGATGAACAACCTTTGAGCAGAAGAAATAGATTGCAGATAGCTCTTAGCTCTACTTTAAATCACCACACTGTTTTAGGCCAGGTGCTTCCTGTTTCCCACAGGTTGCACTTGAAGGTATAGCTGATTGAGTTCTAGAGAGAATCTTCCCAGCAATAGAGAAAATACCATGAAGATAACCCTATGCTATCAGTTCTTTATTGTCGAACCATGAGATCTGTCATCACATCTCTTTTCTTTGGGTAAGTCATTGCTCAGGGATGAACCTGATTATTTTTGAAATGGTCAAAATAAAGGAAGGTGTATTACTGATGTCTCTTTGGCAGCATGGATTTTCTTTCAACTCTATGCTGTAGCGGCAAGATGAGGTTTAGCTTTAGAGAGAGTATGAGACATCTTGGAATCTTTTATGAGGAGTAATAGGGGAAGAAACAAGAGCCAACTGAGTCATTGTAGCTATCAACGGCATTTTCTTTATGACACATTTTGTGTATTTATTCATTAGGTTATTATATAAATGTTTGCTATTTAAATGGCAATCAGATGCATATATAAGCATGTTCATTAAGGCTGAATAAATTCTTATCAAGTGGTATCTCTTTAACAATGCAATAAATATGTTAAAATCACATGGAACATATATAACTTCCCAGACCAACAGCGATCAGTAACCTAAGGACAGAGAATGAGAGAGTAAGCCTAAAGTTCCCAAACGGTAATTAGAGAAAAAAAGACAGACAGTATCTACTAAGATACAAAAAACTTGGTACTTTCAAGACAGTTTTACTGTGCATTCATAAAGTCCAAGTTAAAATATTTCCATTGTGACTAAAACTTGAGTTTTATGTGAAAAGATGTGTTTCAGTCTCTGCCATTTTCTGGAGAAATGGCTTTGGGCAAGTCTTTAACTCTACAAACCTTGGTTTTCTCATGTTAAAATGCAATTAATGAAGCATTCTCTGCAAGGCTATTAAGAGGATTAAAGAGATAACGTAAGTGAATGCACATTGCCAATAATCAGGCACTACAGAAACACAGTATTACCATAATTCCTACCATTACACTTGCTATTTGGGTGACATAAATAAAGAGACAACCATTCTTTAAAGACTGGCAAAAGCCAAGTGCCATAAAAGACACATTTTTTAAAATTTAAGAAATCTTATTTTTCCAACTAAAATCATTAATAATCAAGATGATGATGATAATGATGATGATGATTTTTACATGGTCTGAAATGCAAGTATTCTTTAATCCAATCAAAAGTCACAGTGGAGACCCAATGTTGAGTCTGCATTAGGAATCCTTCAAACAGAAACAAACTGAACCAAAATAAATATCATCCCCAGAAGAGAATCCAAGCCTGCTGGTGAAAAAGATTCTATTCATTTGAAAAGAAACTTGATGCTAAGGGCTTAAAAATGGACAGTGTGTGACAAAAACAACCTTTCCTCCCCTTTCTTCCCCATTCCTCCATCCCTAAGCATAGCTAATGATTTTCTTTGGTCTGGAGCCAACACAGTTTGAAATTATATAGATTTTCTCAATACAAAACCTAGATCACTGTAATTCATAGACAGGAGGCATGGGGAGAGTTGTATTAAAATCATTTGGGGAGGTCTTTTCAAATTATCAAGTGCCCTGCACATTATTCCCAGCCTGCCTTTTCCAAGCTCAGGATTCTGATATGCACAGAAAGACATGCAAATCCAGAAAAACATAACACATTATTGTTGAGGAAGAGAAGGACTGAGATATTTGAAAATGTTCTCAAATCATTGTCATGCATACCCTCTTCCATCCTCATTCTTGCACGGATTAGTACCACAGGTTAGAAAACATTCAGATTAGATTGCTATACAGTTAATAATCTTTTTATTTTTGTTGTTTTAAAGATTTTATTTATTTATTCATAAGAGACAGAGAGGCAGAGGCAGAGGGAGAAGCAGGCTCCCCACTGAGCAGGGAGCCCGATGTGGGACTGGATCCCAGGACCTTGGGATCATGACCTGAGCCAAAGGCAGAGGCTTAACCATCTGAGCCACCCAGGCGCCCTAATAATCTTTTTAGAGTGAATCTTTTTAAAAACAAAAACAGTATTCTTCACACAAAATATAGTAGTATCAGAGCAGTATTTTTTTTTTAAATGAACGACTGTATTACTTCAAGTCTAGAAACGGTCATCCAAATAGTGTGTAAACTAAGAAATGTGTTTTAATAATTAGATGTCTGGATAGACAGACACAGAAGTAGATAGGAATAGAAATATGTAATATATAGTTTCTGAAGCATAAATATATCACAACTCAACAATTGTGCCTATATTGAATATATAGTTTCTAGCATCTGCACTCCATCCTTCATGGACATTGGCATCAGGATTTGACAAAGGGAGGTAAGGGTTGGTGTTGTACAAAACTGAGAACATGAAAGGGCAAAAAAAATACACATTCGGCAGAGAAATTGCATTTTAAAACAAAATATACTTAGGTTCAATAAAAATGCAACTGTGCCTCTAGTAATCAGTTATTGGTGCAGGTGTGGATAAACTGAGATCTGTGCAGATTAGTTATTTACACAGACTGTACTGACAATTGGCAGTGGACTCACAGGAAGCTTGTTGGTAAGGACGGGAAGGAGGATTGTTTGTGATTAACTTACAGCAAGGATAAAGCCAGGTCTTTATGAAGTACATACTACAATGTGCACAACATTTGCCATCAACTAGAAAAAGCCAGCCTACTGATTGGCCCTGGATGAGGAGCTGAGACACACACAGAGACTCATAGAATCAAAGAAAAAAAAAAAAAAAAAAGAAAGAAAGAAAATGAAAAAAAAAAAAAAAAAAACCCACATAAGTACTTCCCATGAATGGCTCAGTTTTGTAAAGGAAGAGTGGATATGAATTAGAATTCTCTAAATATTGAGATTCAATTGCCATAATATGCTTAGGGGCATTATTGTGGAATTGAGTGCCTGGAGGCAGATGACGGATTTGACCCAATGCCCTTATCCAACAATCCTCCAACTCCAATCTAATGAACACATACTCATAATTATTTCTCAAATAGTTTTTATCTAATTTTAAAGTGGATAATTTATACCACTTGTATAAAAATGCATTAAGTTTCATTAAAATATTCAGCATTAGTAGAACTTTGAGCAGAATATATTTCTTATGGTTTCACAAAGTCATACATATTTATAATATTAAAACTCTTCAGTTGCTTTAATAATAGAATCTCTATCCCATAGATCTGAATACTAATTTTAATATGCCCCTATAGAAGAAAGCTATGTGCACACACAAAAAGTGTATTTGCATTTTATACTTTCTTGTTTTTGTGCTTATTTCTTTTTTATTACATTCTTTCTTAATTAAACTTCGCTTTTCAGCAAAAAGCTTGTTTTTCGCTTTTTCACTCTCTTGTTTTTTTTTCTCTTTTTGTAAGTTAAAAATACAAGAGCTTGGAAGGTATTTACCACATTCTGTTACGGAAGTCAAGGCAGGATCTCATCTTATCCTTCCAGCGTGTTCTACATTATTTTGGCTGGTGTTGTTTCAGCTCGAGGTTTTGCCTAATGGGTCATTCATTTTTGAGAATATAAGCATTGGGGGCAAAAAAAACACATATGCTGATGCTTTCTAGTCTCTTGTGGCAACTCTGAAAAGAGAAGTGGCAGAACCTCAAAGCGGGGGAGGCTGTTTTCACTGCATACTGCCTCCTACATTCCAGTCATCTCAGACAGCTTCATGAAGTGATAAATTAAATACTTATAATCAATGACTCTAATCAAATGGAGCTGTGATCTATCTTCCATCCACCCATCCATCTTCAGAATCCACATCTAAAGTGGCTGAGGCACAGGACTCTCCAAAGTGGGCAAGTACATGCTCATAATAGCTCCCATCGGCTTGGGAAATAAGGGCTACTTTACTCAAAGAGGAAGTATGTGCCAGGACACAGAGCTACCGCTTTTTCTTCTCTCAAAGTGCTGTGAAATCTTTAACTCTTCGGGCTCACATCCTTACAGTTCCAATGAGAATGTAGTGTGAGATTTAAAATATACCTCTAAAGCAACCCATACACTAATATTGAGAGCCTGCTTTTCCTGGAGTCCTCTGAGGAATCAGACACTGAGAAACATTAAACTAACCTTCAGGAGCCTTGTGAGGTCCCACCTCGGTTTCCTCTCATACAGGAGTCTGAAAGGCTCACACCTCCACCTGGGAAATTTGAGTTCCTGAGCTCCCTGCAGTTTATGCTGAAGCCAATTTAACATTAAGCAATTGTTAAGTCAGTCAGTGACCTGGGTTTTAAAATAAAGCAGGCTTGGAGATTTCACTCTAATCTGGACTTTGGATTTCCTCACATTTTAAGTTTGTATGTGGGTGATCATGTTAGTGCTGACAGAGCAAGGTTATGGACACGGGCCTGGGAATCCAGGCACAGCAAGGTCAGCCCTTCCTTAGCAACACATCAACATTTCACTTGAAATTTCACCATTTCAACATTTCACAAACGACTTGAACTCTCTAAGCCTCTGTTTTCTTTTATATAAAATGTGGATAATAATTGCCACCATGTTAAAATGGATATTTTTAGACCTGGTTAATGCTAAGGCCCCACGATCACAGAAGTCAACCTTTCAAAGTAAGATCCTGAAACATCTAGATGGAACTTTCACAGCAGTGAGAAAAACCCAGTTTTGCAGTATGTCTGTCCTCGCACAATCTTTACCAAAGACTTAAGGGTATAAAAGGATTAAAGTTGGCCACCATAGGGGGAGTTAGAGATTAGAAGAAGGATTTTCCTGGAGAAAGTTGTTAATATGAGTGGATTTCCTCCACTCCCATGGCGACTAACATGGAACACTTTAGTTCTAACTCAAGGTTAGTGAGAAGGGTCTCAAGGAGACTATACAGTGGGTACACTTTATGTGCCTTACAGTTTGGGGGAATACTATGGACTGGCACCTGGTTTCTATCTGATAAATCAAAAGTGCAAAGCATTGTAGCTGGAGTTGTTAAGGGAGCTAAATAAAAACAGGGCCGATGGTGGGTCAAAGGTACCCAGTTAATTGGCCCTTTAGAAACCATCCCCCCTAAAAAAAAAAAAAAAAAAAAAAAAGAAGGCCATTTACAGGGGTAAAAAGATCAGTGAGGATGTCAGGATGTACACACTGACCACTGAGATATAAGAAAGGAATGATAAGTACCAAGTAAAGTGGAAATGTGTATTCACCTACTTTAAATGAATTACAAGTGCTAATTCCCTACATTAGAGGGACTCAGAAGCACCCACACAAGTGACCTGTGAAAGAAAACGTAAGCTTTAACCATCATCCATGACCAGGAGAAGCCAACACCACATGGGCACCTGGCCAGGGATGTAAGCCCTTTCTGGTTTCCTCAACTCCTCTTTTTTTCAATGATGGAGACGGCCTGAGCCGGCCAATTGAGTAAACTCTAGACTGGAAATTAGAGAAGATACAAGCCACTTTCACCTTTCATAGTACTGGTATCGTGCTTTAATGTGAGAAGTTTGAAGTTTGTGATTATGGCACTGAATCTGATATACCTGAGACCATGTTATGCCTAAAAATAATTGGACTTTTAAAAAAAAAAAATCTACAAGTGACAAGGAAATCTCTGAGGCCAACTCTAGGTTTCATCCAGAGGCTGGCAAAGAACCAGTCCTGCAGAAGGTGTTTGAATGGTCTCTGCGGGAAAAGAATAAACTTGTCCGATTAACCCCCATATGTCCTGCTTGATCAGCAAACCAGCTTCACTGCAATTCTTCTTGTGCGTTGTTATGAAGATAAAAATGAATACATACATGTGAAGGCACAGTTGCAGTATGAAGCGCTCGAGGTGGCAGAACAGTTGAGGCATGAGAGCTGCTACTTAGAGCTAAGATCCCATTACTGTGGGCTGCTTTGGTAATAAAACATTTTTACATGAATCTTTTGATATACAGAGTCCAAAGAATACAAGAGGTAACGTACATAATGGATACTGATTAAAATAGAGTCCGGGATTCTTCATCTCTAACCTGTGGCAGGGCCCTGGGAATCAGGGAATGGTGTTTGCCACTGGGTTCAAGAAAACCAAGGTCCGTGCCTTCACTGGTTTAACAAGGGAGGATGGGAGTGGTCCAGTCAGGTGGGGATATACCTGATCTCCTCTGCTGTTTAGAATTGCTGCTGTAGGGGCGCCTGGGTGGCTCAGTGGGTTAAAGCCTCTGCCTTCGGCTCAGGTCATGATCTCAGGGTCCTGGGATCGAGCCCCGCATCGGGCTCTTTGCTCAGTGGGGAGCCTGCTTCCCCCTTTCTCTCTGCCTGCCTCTCTGCCTACTTGTGAGCTCTCTCTCTCTCTCTCTCTCTCTAATAAATAAATAAATTAAAAAAAAATAAAAAAGAATTGCTGGTGCAGAGTTAAGAAGCCAACTGACTTTCTAAGCAAGATTGTTTTTAGATTTTCAACAGACAATGCACTGTTGTACTGCCTGCATGTGGGATGGACTTCTCCCCCCTCTGCCTTGGTATGCCCCTGCATCAGACCATCATTCCACCCAGATGCAGCCTCAGTCATTCTAGTCCGAGATGAAAGACTTTGGTGACATCAACGAGGTGTGCAGACAATATATGTCAAATGTTTGGTAACTCACCATTTGCCAGAACTGATTCTAGCACCTAGGCCTGCTAAGCAAAGTGACCCCCTGCTCCTCACTGTTCCATGCATGGCTCTACTCTGCCAACATAATCTGCACTGGTGAAGGTGGTCTTCCCCCGGAGAGAAAAGTTGTTCTCAGCCAAAAGCATAGGGCTAAACAAAGGCTCAGGTTACTTTTATGGGGATCAGAAACCTTCCATGGAAAACATACAAGCTCAGTAACATTGCAGACACTGGGACTGCAGTCAAGAAGAGTCCAGAGAGTAAAAAAATGCTTATTTTGTCTGGCAGTACACAAAAGGGCTCATGTCCTTGAAAGGTCAAAGAAGTTGACTGTTCTGAGAAAGGGGAAACTGGATAGCAGAAAGAATAAGAACTACTGGACCAATGTCAGTCTTGGAGCTGTCTAAGGACTCAATGATATGACACAGGTTGATATCACAATGACCAATACAGGGGTACCTGGGTGGCTCAGTAGGTTAAGCATCTGGCTGTTGATTTTACGTTCAGGTCATGATCTCAGGGTCTTGAGATTGAGCCACATGTTAGGCTCCACATTGTGCGTAGATTCTCTCTCTCCCTCTTCCTCTCCCTCTGCCTGTCCCCACCTCTCTGCTCTCTCTCTCACACACACACACACTCTCTCTCTCTCCCTCTCTCAAAAACAAAATGACCAACATAATGCCTGGCCACATAACAGGTGACCAGTGTGCCTCTGACTAATTAAATACATATTAAAGGCTTCAGAATCACAACAGGCACAGGGCAGGCACTAAGAAATGGTCCCTCTCCCACTTTTTCTGTAGAGTGTATAATATATTGGGTGGGATAAAAGCATGACATCTGCAGGCAATGCTTTATAAAGGAAAAAGCTTATATGTGTAAACAGTTTTTTATGGCCAAGATGAAAATGCATGCACTTTGAAATTATCACTTGGTATTTCTATCACCTTGAGTGAATTAATCTGTGCTGGCATTTTTTTCTTTATCTGTAAAACAAAAGGTAAAAATATATTTTTTTCACAAAACTAAATGATCTATATAAAAGAATTTAAAACAGTGGTTGGGCAGGCAGAAAGTTCTTAATGCAAGCTTTCTTTTCCTTGTTCCTTTCTTATGCTAGAAAAGGAGGTTGGAAACAAGGATAATCACTGAAGCACAATACCATACACACATATATATCAATATCAATCTCACAACTCCGAGATCATGACCTGAGCCTAAATCAAGAGTCAGATGCTTAACTGACTAAGCCACCCACACGCCCTACCTTAATTTTCTTGGTACATTATTAACCAAATTTTAAAATTTCATGAGCAAAAAAAAAGATAAGAAGGAGATATTACTACAGGGAAAATGACAGTCCGGAGAGATGAAGTCCTATACTGAGACACACAGTATCAAAAGCTATTTTTTATTAGTTCTCCATAAAAATAAAAGACAACACACTGACTATATCAGAACTGTAAATCACTAATATAGTAAAATCATTCGCCATACATATGCTGACAGTGACTTAAAATTATCTTCTTTATTAATGCTGAATCACTGTCAAATGCTCAGTTAGGGATGGAGGTGGGGCTGTGGTTTGTGGAGTCTCACAATTGGGTACTTTCTAAGTGGTGAGCAAGCTGGTTCAGTTCACACTTTCTAAGAACAGAGAATTGCTATTATCATGGAAATTTGCCCTATAGAGATGAAGGGGAAAAAAGATGTTATCTTTGGCTGGAATTGGTCACTGAGCAGTCTAAATTCAAACAGAAAGCCCACAGATCTACTTCAAATGTGCTTTAGAACTGAATTAGAATCATTGTGATTTCTTCCAAGTTAACCACACTTCAGTCCAATTTGGCTAACTCCAATGGGCACTTATAAAATACTCTTCCTTATAAAAGAAAAATAATGAAAGGCTTTCAAAAGCATATACAAGGAAATCTTTATGACTGTATATAATACATTAATCTAGTTTTATTAAGAATCGTCCTTAGAGTTATTTCTCAAAGATATGTATTCAATCACTGACAAGATTTTTTGTTTCTCATGACTAGTCTCCAATTGAAACATCGTTTTTTAGAAGAAAAATGTTGAAAACATGAAAAAACCAAGGTTTACCTCTTTTCTCTGTTTCATCAAGTTAGCTTAGATGTGACTTTCCTAGAATGAATTGAGAAAAATGAACTTTCTAATATTTATAGTACATATATACTTCTTCAGACCAGCCGTTTCAGAGTTTAAAATGGGGTTAACCCAATACTTGGTTCTTCAGTCACATTCAAACTAGAACTGTAAAAAAATTTTAAGTCTCTGTACTATGTATGGCAGGAAAAAAAACAACTACTGGAGTAAAAATTTATACACTCTCAATCTGTTTCTAACAAATAGATCCTTATATCTAGAGAAGGATTTTCAGTTAAAAACAATCCATATGTTATGCATTGTGGAAAGTAATATTAACTGGTTGATTATGAATGTACAATTAAAGAAGTTGAGGCAGTTAACTTGTCCCAAATAAGAAATGGTGAGATCTGGAAGGAGTTAGAATGGAAGTTGACATCAGGACCGGAGGCTGAATGGACACAGTTAGGGGTGAGGTACAAAAGAAACACAAGTTCTGTGGCTTTTGAGTAAGAAGAGAGACCTAAAAATCATGTATGGAAATTTTCCAGTGTTGGGAAGATAAAACATTATGAGTTGAATAATGTAACATCTATTCTTTCTCCCCTATGAAATCTTTAGTAAAATACCTGGTTTTTTTTCTCTAGTACCTCACATAGTACATTTTCTTTGAATACAAGTGCTGAGTCTTATTATAACATTGGAACAGAACTCCTATAGAAGGACCACATTTATTCAAATATTATATGGATAATCACTCAAAAAGGATACCCAATACTGACTAAAATCAGGAACTAAGTTCCCCAGTGGGAAAGTCAAAAAGAATTCCAGTGATTTCAGTTGGAATTCTAGTAAAATAATTGGATAATTACTTAGCACATCTATTCAATTATTTATTTATCCATATATATTGAGCTCCTGTTGTGTACTAAGCATTAGTAAAAGGAGATATAGTTAAAGTAGACTTTGCTTTTGCATCTGAATACAAAGCATCTTGAGAAGTTAATAGTTAATAAATTTCAAAATACCTTTAAGATCAATCTCCCTATGACAGGCAGTCTCCATATTTTCCAACAGAAATAAAAATTTTTTCTCCCCTCCACAATCAATTTCCAAAACCCCCAAACTCCTTCCTAAGATCGACCATGTAGGCCTTTCGTTGTACCCCTCTCATTGTAAAATGCTTCACTACTGAGAGCAAAGGGAAGATTTCAAGAGGTACTGATATCTAACATGCGTAATGAGGCCAAGTAAGAAAGACCAGGCAGAGAAAGGAACAATGTTCATGCCAGAGTGGACATCAGATACAAAGATTCTGATTACTGATGAACATGGGTTGTTGGAGGGTGTGGTTCCAGTCCACTGGAAGTGGGGGTGGGAGGGGGCATGGTAGACTATGGCTATAGACTAGGGTAGATGCTTAACAGCTTGAGTGACAAACCAAAGAAAGATTACTCTATTTTGTAGACCAGAAGGATCCAGTAAAAGTCTTTAAACGGGGAAAGAATAATGATCAGATTGTTTACCAGAAAGATTACTGGCAAAGGATGGATAAATGAGGGTGTATCCAGAGACTGAGATCTAATAGAGAAGTTTCTGAAATAGTCCAGATGGTCTGTAGTAAGACAAGAGCTGCTGTAATAGGAAACAAATTAAAGGGATACTGAAGATGAAGACTTGATAATAATTGAACAATTAGAATTAGAGGTTGGGGGAGGAGATGCCAAGAATGGCTAGAGCTTCCTAGCTTGGGTAACAGGGCAAGCAGAAATGTCCATAGAGGAAGACAGTTTACATACGGATGAGAGTGGATGATGAAATGAAGGTCCCATAGCAAAGTACAATCTATACACACTGCTTCTGAGGCGGTTCTAATATATTCTCTTCAAAATCCAAGCAAAAATTATCTTTAAAATGTACAATTTCTTGGGCGCCTGGGTGGTTCAGTTGGTTAATCATCTGCCTTTGGCTCAGGTCATGAACCTGGAGTCTCAGGATTGAGCCCCACATCAGGCTCCCTGCTCAGCGAGGAGTCTGCTTCTCCTTCTCCCACTCACCCTGCTCATTCTCTCTCCCCCGCTTCTCTCTCAAATAAAATCTAAAAAAAATTTTTTTAAATATACAATTTATAAAATCAAACATTAGTTGCAACTAGAAGAGAGAAAGGAACAGCTCTCCTAATTCGCAAAATTCATTTTCTAAGAAAAAATAAAATAAAATCACTAAAAATTGTAAGTGATGGAGTAAAAAATCCAAAACACAAAAAAACAAATTAAGGATAATAACTCACAAAAAAACAAACTAAATTTGTTTCAATTAAAACAATGGATTTGTAAACTCAAGTCTCAATGATAAGTAATAATGTTCTTATACCACGCCTCAAATAGTTATATATAGCTCACTCTAAAATGCTGATAATTTCCTGTATTTTATTTTTAAATAAAAGGTAAAAATTAGCTTAGCTTTTATTCTTAATAATCAGCACGTATAATATGTTGAACACCAATGGCCTATTAGATACTAACAGCACTGAGCTGTTAAAAAAAAAAAATAAGACTACTGGTATTTTTCAAGAAAGTTTTGTATCATACAAGTGGGTTTTGCTTCTCAAGTCAAGAAAAGGATCTCATTTCCTACTTAAAACTGAAGTAGACACTGCTCCCATTTTTAAATGAATCATTTAGAAACAAGTCTAACAATTTTTTTTTTTTTTTAAGTCTAACAATTATTATTCTGGTTCCAGGTCAATTAGTATTCTGGTCCTACTAAAAAATAGTCCCTTCTTGGGCGCCTGGGTGGCTCAGTGGGTTAAAGCCTCTGCCCTCAGGTCATGATCATCAGGGTCCTGGGATCGAGCCCCACATTGGGCTCTCTGTTCAGCAGGAAGCCTGCTTCCTCTTCTCTGCCTACTTGTGATCTCTCCTCTCTGTCAAATAAATAAGTAAAATCTTTAAAAAAAAAAAA
>CM053615.1:11529100-11552815 GCA_028646535.1 Procyon lotor
CCACTTATGTGCTGAGCGTAAAGACAAACCAATTTTTTAACAATCTATTTTGTCCAGCTTTTCTAGGGGGATTTGTCTGAAATACCAGGAGGAAAATTTCAGGGTTTGTTTTAGAGACAAGATACTTGTCTTTACTTTTTGGCTTTCCTTCCCCCATAACTATTCTTTCTGAAAAATCCTAAATTTTCAAAAAATTTACTAAGCCAAATACCCTTTCTAGAAGCATTTTTACATTTTCAGCATGCTTTTTATTTGTCTATTATCTTTAGTTTTGTATCACATGTTTTACCATCATCAAAGATAGGAGTAAGGATTTCTACTTTGTTATAAACTTGGTTTACATGGTGTTTATGCCAAGAGGTACTGAAAATCCCCCAATTTTAAGAAAACTTCAGTTTATTCAAAAACCCACAGCTAGAGGAACATGTTTAGAAGGATGTTCTGAGTTAGACATCAGGAATTCCCTGTCGAGGCACCTTGGTGGCTCAGTCTGTTGAGCGTCTGCCTTCGGCTCAGGACATGATCCACAGGTCTTGGACTGACCCCAAGTTGAGTTGGGTTCCCTGCTCTGTGGGGAGCCTGCTTCTCCTTCTCCTCTCCCCTTCTGCTCTCTATCACTATCTCTGTCTCTCTCAAATAAATAAAATCTTAAAAACAAAAACAATAACAAAAAAAAGAAATCACTGTCGGGGAGTTCTCTATTCTCCCTAATGGTTAGCCTGTGGGGCTTTACTGGCTTCTCAGATCCCAAAGGTCCTAACTGGATTTTCTCAGCTGGACACACAGGAACAGACTGAAATCCATTAGCTGATCCACGCAATCTGATCATGTCTTCATTTACATATGCTTCTGACTAGTTATACCATGAATACATTTTTGAGATATGATTAATCATATTTTAATATTTTACAGAAAATTCCAAACTATACTTCTATACCATAGAACTTTAATATTGCAAAACGGCACAGTTGGTTTGGCTAATTTGAGGCTTTTCCTAATAAAAACTTCTACTGGAAATCTTCCAAGACGTATTTACTACCAGTGATTATTCAGTAAAGCACTCTACCAGTATCCAGAGTGAATCTGCACCAGTCCCACTATCACTGAAATCTTGGATAAAATCCATCTATACTCTATTCTATAAATGTCTAGTGAGAACCTACAAGAATGATATACTCAAAAAGACTAATATGAGAGTTAAGGTTGATGAGTCGAGGACCAAAAAGCCAAATATCCCATATGGAATAGGACCTAGCAAGCAGAGCATGGGGAGGCAAAGTGGCTACAGCACAGAAAGTAGAAGTATAGATTTGGCAGGGCTGGAGAATATATTACTAATAAGACACATTTCCTAGCAAATTTTGTAGTCTGGGTAGACTATAAATAATGTGTGATCACAGAAATTCTCAGAGAGTGAACCTTTTGCTTCTAAGTAGAAGTGTGTGTTTGGGGGAAGGGAGGGTGCTAAATTTCAAGTCAAATGATTCTGTTCTGCCACCAAGGATTAGTATGACCTTGGAAGGATACCCAGACTCTCTGAGTTTCAACTTCCTCAGCTACATATTGAGGATTTAAAGGATCTCCAAGATATTTCCCAGCACGAATATTTTATGATGTCATTCTCTTGAGTCCTTCTGCAATGAGAAAGAGCACTCAAGGAAAAGTCAGATGACTTTCAGAAGAGGTTGAAAGCAGAACGACCCCTCGCAAAAACACAGCAATCTACGTGATGGGACTTGAGAGGAACAACTGTGACTCAGCCCCTGTGGTGTCATGCCTCCCTCTCACCTACAATAAATCCTACGGCACTGCACCCCTTCTCTTGGTGTTGATAGTAGAAGCAGTGTTTTAAAGCTCAGTTATCACAGATGCTAGTTTAGTCCTTCCTTTGGATCACTGAAACTTGACTTGGTATCAACTTTTATTTTTTGTTACTCCTTACTTTTTGGTTATTATATATGCATCCCTATGGGATCTTCCCAATAACTGTGTTTGATTTGCATGTGACTTTACTTCTAAACGGACATCTGGGTGATTCATGAGCTAATAATACATCATTTTTTACTCTTACCTAGAGGATTTAATTCCTCATTATAACCCACTCCTCTGTATAATTAAGTATAGTAAGTAATATTAAGTAAACAAGACACAAAGGTAAGTTGAGGGAAAAAACTAGACTTTTTTCAGAAATAATCATTTGTGGCCATTTTAATAAAGTTAAGTGAGTAAATTAGATTGATTTTACTTCATTGAAAAATTTCTATTTTGAATTGTAAAGTAGTATCTTTGGTTAAATAAAATGCACATATGTGCCCTTCATAGATCATCTCACTTGGTTGATCCTTTTCAGGTCTCCCCCCCTCCATTAGTACAGGTCTATGCATACAAGGGAGACAAAGCAAGGCACTGGAATATTCACTGATGAGCTAAGGATCTAGCACGGGGAGGGCAGAGGCCCTAGGGCAAGAACAACAGATCTCAAGATGGTACTCTTATTGACCACATTTTCTAAAGTAGCAAATAACAGAGTAAGTAGTTAGGCTAAATAATGTATACTTTTAACAATTTAAAAATGACTTCATGTGAAGTCTTATAAAGGTATGTGATTTACTTCATAGTAAATAATCAGCTAATTGTTAAAAAAAAAGTAAAATGTCAATGAGAAACTAATCTAGAATGCATGATTGCCATTGCCAAGTGGCAACGAGTATAGGAACATGACAGTTGAGATGCCAAAAGAAGGAATGGAAATGCACAAAGCATGAGGATGATGCCACCACTTGCTAGGTTTATCCTCATCTTTCTGTGCCTCAACTTATACTTTTACAAAATGAGGTTAATAACTAGCACCTAAATTTATGAAGAAATTATAAGTCTTGCATTAATTCATGCACATAAAGCTCTTAAAACAGTGCCAAGCACACAGTGTCAATTTTAAACATTAGCTATAACACCATTATGGCCACTGGTGCTGCTGCTGATGTTGTTAGTATAGACATTGTAATCCTCTTGGTAAAGACCTGAAGAACACATGCTACAATTGAGAAATTCAGTATTTGATATTTTGGCTACAGTCTTTATAGAAAAGAGGTAACACACTGAAACAGGTTTACAGGGAAGAGTCTGACAAAAGGGATTTTGACAAAGTCAGGGAGAGTATTAAAAAAGAAACCAGCAAGGAATGGTATACTAGCCCAAGCTTAGCAACATCAAGGAGATTTTACCACTTACTTGCCAAAAAGGGGCAACAAGGAGACGTCATTACTGGAACCCAGAATGACTAGCTCTAAAGAAGGAGGAGGGACTGCATGACAGGAGTTATGGTCCTTGAGAGAGATGGGGCCAGTCCATACCAACCTCACAAGGAGGAGTTCACCATCATGCATTTCCCTCCATCTTCCAGATTCACATAGGTGCTTCCACTGACATCCAACTGGAGGTCAAAGGGCAAGGGGGCTCTTTAATGATGTCTATAAAGATGATCTTCCCGAGCAAAAAGAAAAGTAAAGAAGGATGGAAGGACAAAGGAGAACTATCAGCACAAGTGACCGCACAAAAGGAAACCAAAGATGAATACAGAGGCCATTCTGAAGGGCTTATTCTGCCTCAGAAGAGGGAGTACGTCTAGGCAGAAAAGAGTACTGATATATACAGAAAAGATGCTGGGGGAAATAGATTCTGAGCACTGCCTTCCCCCCAAAATATATATATATTTTCTAATAAATAGCATAAATTAGAATTGTATCCTTTAAAAAGCTTATTTAGTCCATGTTTAGAGTACATACTCAGGGCAAAGCTCTGCATTTACATTCCAAACTTCACTTTTCTAGCATAGTGCTTTATTCCTATTTAAATTTTAATATTTCGGGATGGACAATCTACTTCACCGAGTTTTAATATTTTAAATCCCCACCATGAAAGAAGAGTCTGAAGTGATGATGATGAAGAAAAGAGTAGAGGGATAAAAAGGTATCTGGTCCCTAGGGAGGGGCACAAAAAGGTGACTGTAAAAAGTCACCTCACCTATTTCACAGTTTACTTATGACCAGTTTATTTTCACCCTGAGAAAAAAGAAACAAAACCCCTCTGGTTTACATTTATAAGTTAGGCAATGGATGAGGTAAAACAGACATCAGCTGTGTCAATGAGATGCTCCAAATCTATCCAGGTAGACAAACAGAGCTAGAATAGAGCACCAAGGAAGAGTTCTAAAGAGAAAACAGACTTCATTCCCATTTGTACTGGTGACTTCCTTCTTATCTCTCAAGTATACTCCAATATGTTAAGTAGACAGAATTTGTCTACTATATTATTTTCTAAGACAAACATGTTGCTATGTACCTGTAATTTTTTTTCTGATTTATAAGTTATTTCTGCATTTACTTTTATTAATACTCTCACTTTTCTTGTTTTCTTCACCCATCTTACCTTTTTTTAAATTTCATTTTTCATTTATGTGCATTACATAATTAATAATGACAACACTTCAGGCTCTAAAGCTCCCTATAAATCTCCTCATTGGATGTATCTCAAGAGTATTTACATATGGGGCATTCATTATTGCTATTGCTAAAGTCTGCTGAGCCCTGAATTTTTATTTCCAATTTCACCCAGAGTTGAGTTAGGGGAATATAGGCATATTAACTTCTAGGTGGTTGGATTTTTTCTGATTTTTTTTAAAGATTTTATTTATTTATTTCACAGAGAGAGGGGAATCACAAGCAGGCAGAGACGCAGGCAGGGGCGGGGAGCAGACTCCCCGCTCAGCAGAGAGCCTATGCGGGGCTCAATCCCAGGACCCTGAGGTCATGACCTGAGCTGAAGGGAGAGGCTTTAACCCACTGAGCCACCCAGGTGCCCCTCTTCTGATTTTTCATGTGTTTTTTAAAAATAATTATTAGTCATATTCCATTATAGTCACAGAATGAAGTCCATATAATTTCTGCTTTCCAGTTTATAAATATCTGATCTCAGGATCTCTTAATATTCTGAAAAATCATAGAACACCATAAAGATATTTTATTTATATGGGTTGTATCCATCAATACTTACTGAATTAGAAATCAAAAAGACAAATAACATAACAGTCTTATTATATGTTGGATGTTGATATAATACATTGGGGGAACCATATTCTCCAAAATAAAAAAAAGTATAGCATCATTTTACATTTTTGCAAATGTTTTTAATGTCAAGTTTAATAGAAAAACAGGTGGGACCTCCTATCTACTTCTGCTTTTAAACTACTGTGAGCAGTTCTGGTTGAAATATATGAAGAAAATGTAGCTTCATGAAGCTACTTTGTGGGAAAAGAGTGGAGAATCTTTTTTTTTTATTATTAACATATAATGTATTATTTGCCCCAGGGTACATGTCTGTGAATCGTCAGGCTTATACATTTCACAGTACTTAACATAGCACATACCCTCCCCAATGTCCACAACCCAGCTACCCTATCCCTACCCACCCCTGCCTCCCAGCCACCCTTAGTTTGTTTCCTGAGTCTAGGAGTCTCTTACGGTTTGTCTCCCTCCCCATCCCTTCCTGTTTCATTTCTTTCCCCCACCCCCTACAAACCCCTGCCTTGTCTCTCAAATTCTTCATATCAGAGAGATCATGTGATAATTGCCTTTCTCCGACTGACTTATTTCGCTTAGCATAATACCCAAGAGTGGAAAATCTTAATAGACTTTTCAGGTGATTGTGGATATTTTTATTTTCTAATATCAAAAATTGACAAGTTATCTTAAAGACCATTTTTTTAAAGATTTTATTTATTTGTCACAGAGAGATCACAAGTAGGCAGAGAGGCAGGCAGAGAAAGAGAGGGAAGTAGGCTCCCCACTGCGTAGAAAGCACGATGCAGGGCTTGATCCCAGGACCCTGAGATCATGACCTGAGCCAAAGGCAGAGGCTTTAACCAACTGAGCCACCCAGGCGCCCCAATACAAATTTCTTAAAAGTTAGTTATAGTGTGTGCAATGTGGAATCTGAAACTACATCAACTAATCTTTCACACTCTAATATGTTAAAATCCATGGGTCTATCTTTGCACTTTGAATGCATGATTCATAACATCACTTAAAAATACTGGCTCAGTGAGTTATTTATTTTTTAGTTACAAAATTTTAAAAAATCGCATTAATACCATCACCAATTTCATCAGAAAGTCTGAGAAGTTGTCAAATGTAGAGTGGGGAGTACAAGTTTTCTGAAATTCTGATGTTTACTTACAAACTTGAAATCTACTTTGGCAAAAACACCATGAGATTTATTTTATTCATTTCCAATAACATGTCTGCCAATACTCAAATCTAGAAATTTAATGTTTGCTTTTAGTTTTTCTTTCAACCATAAAGTGTATTCTATAAAATAAATAAATAAGGCTAGTTCAGCTTGCAACTCAATTACACAGTCCTTTTCTTGAGACAATCCTCATTCTTTGGTACACAACATAAATTCCTCCTAAATATTTCCAATTTAATCACACAGAATATTCCAAAGACATGTTCTTAAGGGTTGAGAGTAAATAAAATTAATCATTTTCACTATTTCATCAAATATGCTCTTATATAAAATTAGTATTGTTTTCCTCTCAGTACATGGTGGTAAAGAATACAACGACTAGTTGTAAGTTTGGTGGCATTGCCTTGGTTTATTTAACGCACTTATATATATTTAATATATAAACTGCATTATATAATGCAGTTTTACCCACCATTGCTGCACCATCAGTGTAAATGTCCCCACAGTGAAAAAGATGAATCATACCTCACTATTATTATGAAAACAATCTGAATGTCTTGGATGCTCTGAAAGTTCCTGGGAATGCCCAGGGATCCAGAGACCACACTTGAAAATCAACTCTTAAATTAATGAAGTGTATTCTCAATTAGCAGGGGAGAAAGTTCACATATCTGTCAACAAACTCAACCTTATTCTCCTAAAAATCCTGATCTTCATTTATTTTGTAATATTTGATGTGTCATGGATATAGTTGTGTTTATAGTTTCGACTACTGTTGTCTCTGACAAATTTCCTTTTATTTACATCATCCCCATTGGTATCCTGCCCTCTTCTTTTATCAATGAAAGCAGATTGCTCTAACTCTCCATTATTGCATGAATCAGTGTTCTATGAAAAACTATGTTATAGATTGTCCCCTTACCAAAAGAATCTGACCCTTCTCATCACACTTAATTTTTATTAAAATCCTGCTTTATATGATATTCTCTCTTTCTCCTCTCTTTACCTCACCCTCTGCCTCATCGATAATTTATATAAATACACATTATACATATATATATGAGTTCAGTCATTTACTTGTAAGTTTTCTGTCACACTTAGTGACCTACTTCTATAATTATAAAAATTAATAATTATGCATTATTTAATAAAACATGCATAATATTACACATATCTAATAGGTTCTCCTGGTGTAAAAAAGAGTAAATTAATACAGTTTTCCTTTTTTCTAACATATCACCTCGTTTATATAGGTATAATCTAAGATAATTAGAAACATTATTGTTACCATATTTAATATCTTATTTAAATATTTTATTCAAAGGATTATTTATGACACACTATTATCTATATAAAGTTCTATGAAATGGATTCAATTCTCACTACATTTGTTTCTATGTCATGGTTTTCTTATTTTCAAGTTCTTTATACTGTTTTATTAATCATTAGCCTTAATAAGTCCATGTGCATTTTCTTAATGGAAGGGAACACAAGCTCTATGTTTATATAACTGTTTGTCTAATTTTTTATGTTCTAAAGATATTTATTTATTTATTTATTTGGGAGAGAGAGAGAGAGGGAGAGAGAGAGAGAACACAAGCCTAGGAAGGAGCACAGGGAGAAGCATCAGGACCCTGGGATCATGACCTAAGCCAAAGGCAGATGCTTAAACAACTGAGCCATTCCGATGCTCCTGATTTTTTGATGTTCTTATATGTTAATGCCAACCTTAATGAGAAAAGAATATCACTGCCTTCTCCTTTATCTTTTCAAAACTGTACAGATATTAGTCTACTTTTCCTGACATTTAAAGTTGAAGAGAAGTTTGAAATCATAACTGATACTCATTCTTTGGTAGATAACTGATTTTCTCCACGAGTTTATGTGGGAATTTTTTTTAATTATTTAAAAATACAAGTAGGGTATGTTATTTGTCTCCTTATATTAATTTTGACTGTACATAGTAATCTTTGAAAGTCCTTTGGACTTAGAACTTAAAATCCTTTTTCAGTCTTGTATCATTTCTCTGATCACTGCTTATGTTCTATTTACTCCAACCAACTCTTTAGAAATTCTGATGATCTCTGTACTGAATTTCTATTATTTACCCTCTAAGTCTAGTAATTTTTTCATTCATTTTTTCCTATTTCTATATCCCTCAACTCTGCACTTCTAGAAAGCATATGAAGCTTTTTCTCCCACAACACTCACTAGAATATCTCTAGTGTACATTTTTGTCTTTGCTACTTAAATGATGAGTCAAATTTCTGCAAGGTACTACCTCTGTCCTTATAGTTTCATTTTATACAGCTCATCCCCCTTTTACCTGTGATCTGTCATCCTACCATTGTTTCATTATATGCATTTTCATAGCAGTTTTCTTCTTAATTTCACTAAAAAACATAGCAGTTATTACAAAATATGTTCACTTTTCCTAAAAGTTGTTTAATGGCATATTCATGCTTGAACCAACAGTCTAGAACTATCTGGAATAGGTTGGTATGTGTGTATAAAAAAATAGATGCCTAGGAAAATCTGTAAATGCCCTCACATGATTACTTATTAAATATATAGATAAAATAAAGCATATAAAATTTGAAATGTGTAGGACTAAAGCTAATAAGAAACATATGACAGAAACCAGTATACAGAAAAGTAATCAATATACGAAAGAAAATTAAAGATTTAGACATATTATGGCTCTGGATGGGAAAGTAGAAGAGGTAAAAATATGTCAGTTCTCTAATTGTTAATCTATAAATTGATTAAACTATAATAAGAATCCCAATGGGGTTTTACATATAAAATTGTCATGAATGTTATAATGCACTAATATTAAATCAAGAGAAATTTTGCCCTAGCAGATGTTCAAATTAATCTTAATGCTATATAAATTAAGTCATGATGGTACTGATAGATCAACAGGTTAAAAATCTAAAAGAAGAGCTATAAAAACAGAATTTCAAATCAGTCAGAAAAGACTCACTTTCAATATTAGTTGGAGTATCAGGATAAATTTTGGGAAATAGGAATTAAGAACCAACTTTACACTTTAAAGTATAGTCTTGACTGAATTAAATTGTTAATGTAAGCTATGGACAAAAATAAGTATATCACAACAAAATAAATCTGAATATATTTATAATCTTCAGTAAGAGCAAGATATGTCAAAGTACAACTAAGAAGGCCTTCATGTTCCCTCCCCTGGACTAAACTATAAACAGGCTTCCTCCTGATGATAGGTCCCTGACCTCCTTTTTCTTAGAGCATTTACTTTAAACAACTTGCAATTATAATTTTTTCTTTGTCCCTATGAAACAAAAATATTGTACAACCCAGGAGTGTCTTTCTTACTGATCTGGGAGCCACTCCTTTGAAATACGATCAAGAAAGATAGGGTCCCTATCTCTCAGTCTCTGGAGGGGAGTAGGAGCTTAACCTTGATGAGTGACAATTCCCAAACACAGATGGCAGAATCACAGCGATTACCTGCTCACTGATGTTGTCCAATATTTTCCTATCAACTTGTTCCAGCATTGAAAAGTCCTCCTGACTTATGTTTTAGCAGAGTTAAGTCGCTTTCCTCTGTTGCAGTAGTTTCTCTTATCTGATGCAATAGCCTTAAATAAAATATTTCTTGCTTATTTACCTGATTCAGTGAAACTTTTCTTCTATACAACACACACATAAATGAGGTATGAAGACATTTTTATTTTTTTATTTTATTTTATTTTTTTTTAAAGATTTTATTTATTTGACAGAGAGAAACACAGTGAGAGAGGGAACACAAGGAGAGGGAATGGTAGTGGGAGAAGCAGGCCTTCCGCAGAGCGGAGAGCCCGATGCGGGGCTCGATCCCAGAACCCCGGGATCTGACCTGGGCCGAAGGCAGACGCCCAACGACTGAGCCACCCGGGTGCCCCGACATTTTTAAAGATTGATATAATGAGTTTTGGGTTGCCTGGGTATTGGTTAAGAGTCTGCCTTCAGCTCAGGTCCTCAGATTGAGCCCCACGTCTGGTTCCCTGATCAGCAGAGAACCTGCTTCTTCCTCTCCCTCTGCTTGTACTCTCTCTCTCTCTCTCTCATTCTCTCAAATAAATAAATAAAATCTTAAAATAAAAAGATGGATATACATGAGTACATAAAAATAAAATTTGAATTTTCCTAACAAAAATATGATGGAGTTGCTATATTTACTGAAAGAGAAACATCATGAACTGTCACTACAGAGTAGTAAGAAAAATATGGTTATAAAATAAAAGAACATGTAGAGTATAAATCTATTTTTTATTTTTTTAATTTTTTAACAAAAATAGTTATACACACAGTTACACATACGCACAAGCACACACAGATACACATCAATATGTTGACAGTATTTTTCCCCTTTAGAGAGCGGGATGAGAAGTAATGTTTATTTTCTCCCTTTTATTTTCTCAATCTTTTTCTACAACATGTATTAATTCACCAAAAAAGAATAGATATGTCCATTACACAAAAATATACGGAGAGTCTGTCTTCAATGCTATTTTTTTTTATTGCCTTTTATACAGCAGAACTTTTCACTGAGTCAATGTTAACTCTTGGTTTTTGTTGCTTGTTTGTTTATTTATCTAGTCTCAAACAACGAGAGACGTCCTGGTATTTTGAATGTTCTCAAGGCAACTTTTTTAATGGTGTGTCTGTGTCATGTTTCTATACTGAATTACTATTCTTAGCCCATTTCTATATCTTCCCTTCCCCTGTCAAATATTTTAGATTTCCTCTGATATGAACTGAACGATACAACTCTTGATTACCGGTTTAGTTATACAGAAATCTCAGCATCTATAAATCTGAGGGAAATCCCAAAAAAGGAAATAATGACTCTGTGGTTTTGCCTTTGGGCCTGGGAAGCTTTAGACTTCAGCACAACTTCCTAAATATAGTTTTGTATTTTGACCTACTCCAGATTTTAGGTATTCATTCTTTTCTTATGCTGTGATCTGAACAGCTTCCAATAGGAGTAAAAGAGACTGACAAAAACCATAGCCTCTCTCTGAGTTTCTATTTACTATGCCTATTTGCCCCTGGACAATCACTCTCAAGTATTTAGATGCAGAAATTAGGGAATTTTGTTAAAAATGTACATACTGAAGCTTCTGACCAAAACTTCTGTATCACAACAACTGGGTGGGCTGAGAGGATATTCATGATCAAGAGCTTTGGTTGTAGGTGATTCCAGGACAAAGTGCTGAAAAACAGCACCCTGAGAAATGACAATATACCCTATCCCCAAACCTACTTTTACCTATATTCCTTTTTCCCATGGAATTAACATATTTATAAATGTCTGCCAAATTCTCCTAACGAGTGGCCCTCGACACTACTCCACTATCTCATGAGAGAAAAATTGTGAGCCTGTAGTATCACCTTTGAGTCCTGCTCTGTCCATACTCCAGAGTTTAGAAATGCTTAGAAGGAAGACCTCCTTGCAGAAATTCTAGCAACAAAACAGACTTTTCTGTTTCCAGGTCTGTTAGTGTTAGTCAAGGCATGCATCAATGACTCATTAATGAGCTGAACATGAATTTAAATCTTATTCTAAAAATCGCCCTAATAAAATGTGAAATTTTAAAAAGTTGATATTGGTTGGTCCTGAGTGAAGTTTATCTTCCAGTAGGCAATGGGTTTTATAATAATAACAAACCTCTGTATGAATCAAAATGCCTGGCCTTCTTATATTTATGTAACCTAAAAATCTAAAATAACCCCTGTTCCATCTCTTACTCTTACAAATACCGCCACAGCCCCATCTTACCTTAGCCATACACTACATACCTACTACCATCCTATACACATTATACACCTTGTACATCAATTCTATTTAAGCACTAGAAGATATAAAATAACTATCAGGATTTTCAACCCATAGGGCTCAATATCATCTTAACACCACATCCTGGGTGTTGGCAGATTCTGATGTTTCATTGTCTTGTCCGAGTAATGATATAAATGGGAGCTCCAGAGCTCATCTGCTGTGTCACCACAATAAATAGGCCCACTACCTATTATCACAGAGACAGCCACTCTGTAAAAATGGTAGGGATATTATTATAGATGACAGAGCAGGAAAGAGAGAGAAATAGCGACAGTGACTGAAAGAGAGACAAAAGGCAGACAGACAGACAGAGATTCAAAACCTACTGACTCCAATAGTAATACAAAGAAAAAAAGACAAGCTGCAAGAACACTGTCTTGGATCTTTCCTGGATTTGGCAAAAGGCAGACTGCAAACAAAGGAAGAAGCGTGCAGTAAAGGCAGAGTCCGCAGTTATCTGAGGCTAAGAGTGGTCAGCTTCTAATCACATAGCGGTTCAATATACAAGAGAAGCTTTAAACTCAGGCACGGTGCTGATTGAGAGGACTGGAGCTGAACGTGTCCTTCAAATAGAATTGTTCAAAATAAAATAACTGAGAACATTTCTGACCCATAATTAAGAGAGATTTTGTAAGGACTCAAATACAGAACAAATCACTTTTCTGGTGCATAATTTTAGGGAGGTATTTTGATAGTTTATTTTTACATAACAAATTGCCCCCAAAACATAAACGCTTAAACCGATCCGTCCCTTTGCTTGTTTGCTCACATTTGCAACTTAAGGTAGGCCTGGTGGGGAGAGCTTCACTTCGTCCCAGGTGGTTTCGCTCTGTTTTACCTGGGTCATGCAGCCTGGGCTTCAGCTCTCCCTGCTGGCTGGGTTCTTCTGCTCTCCACCATGTGCTGTGTGGACCATCTCGCATCAGACTGACTTCTTACCTAGCAGCTAGCTACTCTCAGAACAGAAAAATATGCACTGCCAAGTCTTCCTAAGACTTAGCCATAAATTTGGAAAATCAGTTCTTTCACCACATTTTACTGGTTGAAGCGCATCAGAAGTCCAGCTCAGAATCAAAAGGAAGGAACCATATAAGCATGAATGCCCAGAGGCATAGGTAATTTGGGGAGTGCCCAAGTAACATTCAACCCTTCCTTTGTATCCAAGCATATATGGATGAATATTTAATTGTCTAATTAAATATGCTTATATTTTAAATATTTCTTTAGAAAGTCCTTTACTCTAGTACTCAAAGTCATGGAAATAAATTTATGATTGGATACTAGCACGCATTTTCTACAGAAAGAAAATGACAATAAAGGGCTGAGATTGCACTGTGCAAGTCAACAAGAGCAGTTAAGAAATTAGAGTAGTGGAATTTAAGCAAGGTTCATCTCAAATTTCATTCACAAGCCTCTAAGAGAAGTTTAAAAAGAAATAAGTTGATGAAGATAACTCTCTATCCTATTGTGACCTAATATAGAATAAAAGTGAATCTCTATAGATAATCCTTTAAAAAATATAATGCATATTCTTCCTGCTCTTTTTCTTTTTACATGTGTATCTTTGAGTAACATAATGATTAGATTTAGTTCCTGGGAATATATTCCCAGATAGCATTAAGAAAGAATATAGATATTTTTAAGCTAAGAAGGAAATAGCCTGAATACAAAGACTCTATCAGGATCTTCTGGGAAAGAATAAAGCAAGTTTTAGATATCTAAGAATAATTATTAAATTAAATAGGCAAATAACACAGGGACCGGGCTTACATCCTACTATATTTAAGATAAAACAGTTTGAAGGAAATTTGTAAAGAAATAAAAATTGTATTTGATGGAAGCAAAAGTATTAAACTTAGTTAAAACCTTAGCTAAAATTTTTGGGAGTTTTGTATTTCACTAAATATTTTAAGTTAATATAACCTGGATAATTCAAAAGTTTAAAAAGTCTTTCAATAATAATTATAAGCATTTATTCAAATTCAAGAACACTATATAAATATATACATATTTTTTAAATTTGCAAAACATTTTCACTTATATCACCTATATAATTTTTATAACTACTCAGTGGCATAGATATTCCCATTTTAGTTGCAGTGATCAAATGATATGCTCTTTTAAATGGCCAAAGTATTATTTCTCCAATTTAGTTTTTCCTCCCTCTTCATTAGATTATTGCCTGGTAAAGTAGATTTAAACGATACACAGTTTGTCCTGACTCAGCAGCAAGTTACATGAAGTTAGCGGGAAAGGCTCTGAGTATAAAGGCATAGTTTACATGCCACGCTAACAAGCTGTCGGCACCTGAGCCACATCATACCCAAAGTCTAACAGGGTGATAACGGACTGAAGTAGAGTGAGAACTGTTCCTCCTTCCAGATGGAACACGCACACTTCAAGGGAGGACTTACAATTTCATATTTGCTCTACTGTATTTCTGGATGTCTTGCCTCCTCTCTTTATATATATATTTTTGATTTATTTATTTCTTTATTTGACAGAGAGAGAGATCACAAGTAGGCAGAGAAGCAGGCAGAGAGAGAGAGGGAGAAGCAGGCTCCCCGCTGAGCAGAGAGCCCAATGTGGGGCTCGATCCCATGACTCTGAGGTCATGACCCAAGCTGAAGGCAGAGGCTTTATTAACCCACTGAACCACCCAGGCGCCCCTTGCCTATCACCTGCAGGCATATAAGTTTTACAGCCTCTGAACTACAGTAAAAATAACAACTAGAAAGTCATTTTGCTGCAGTTAAGATATTCAAGAGCTCCTTAAAGTCTACAATTAGTTTATGAGATAAAAACTGTTGTTGTTGTTGTTGTTGTTGTTTAAGATTTTATTTATTTATTTGAAAGAGAGGGAGAGAGCACAAGCTGGGGGGAAGAGGCAGAGGGAGAGGGAGAAGCAACAGTCCTGGCTGAGCAGAGAGCCCAGTGTGGGGCTCAGTCCCAGGATCCTGGGATCATGACCTGAGCCGAAGGCAGATGCTTAACCAACTGAGCCACTCAGGCACCCTGAGATAAAAAGCTTTTCACAGAAGGATAGATAGATGCGGGTTCTAAACACAGGGCAGCTCCTAAACACCATAGACATGGATAAGATGGCACTAGTTATAGACAGGCTTTGTGGAAGGAGGTTGAGAGCAAACAAGAGAAAGCATTAGGATATAAAGATTCCGGAATAAGAGATACCTTCTCATATTGGACAGGTACCTGCACAGACAGAATAAAGGCATTAGTTAATGTCAAAAGTCATGCTGCGATTGATCACATTCAAGAGAGTTCGTCTGAGCCAGGGATGAGACGGATACTAATCTCTCAAGTTTCAAGTTTTCCATGACATAATTCCATGTTAGGGATGTCAGACAGAAAATTACATACTTATCTCACAGTACTTTCCATATTTTTTTTTCCATGAGAGCTGATAATAGCTGTACACAAGGAGCAGTTTTAAATAGGCATCCCGGTGGGATATGAGAATTCATCATATAAAGAATTTACCTGAATCATTTTTTCTTCCCCTATCAAGGATATCATATATTTGACTACACAAACGGTCGTTATACAAAGACTCTGTGATAATTTTCTTTCAGATCTTAAGGCCAACAAAATATCTGCTACAAACACAAGGTGACATGCTTCATTCTACAAAGTTCCCAAGCCTCTTGTTTTTCTCTTTCCCAGCTTAAAGCTAATTTATTTTTATGAAATTGCAGTAAATTTTAAGAAATGTGGATTAACGAAATTTTTTAACCTTCCCTCACCCTTCATTGACTGACTTGTCAACTAAAAAAAATAATAAACCTTGTATTAATTTGTGTATCATAGAATTTTTGTGTTTTATTGTATGTTAACACTCTTCTCAAAGTATGAATAAATCATTTTCATAAACCTATTTGTAAATTTGTCTTAGGGAAGCACTGATCCCAAAGTAACTTGTTTGACTAATTCTCAATGATCATTTAACACATTTGTCAATTTACCTTTTTTCTGAGTTTCAGATTTGGCATTAAAAAAAAGAAGTATATGTTATTTTTCATTTAGAATTTATTCTGTGTTTTATTGGGCCACTCACTTAGCTTCTCGTTTTTCTATTTAAAATATATATACAAAGGTGTTTATTTCTCAGGGTTGTTGAGCATATCCCATGATATAATATATGTGAAACCCTTTTATAAGCTACAAAGTGGTAGCCTAAATCGTTATTGTCATCCCTCAGAAAATAAAGCACAGAAAGCTAACTCTTCAGCAATTTATATTCAAGATTAATTGAGATTTAATATTAACTGGAACATGTTGGGTCTTAAATATCTTCTTTTGAAATTAGCATATAGAGAGAGGTTTAAGTAAATTCCATAAGTTACTTAATGTCTGTCAATCAAAAAAACAACAACCTTGACACAAGTTGTACTATCTGGTCAGCCTCAAAGAGCAATAAATAAATATTTTTCAATTCCACTCTCCTACTTTCCTTTTACCCTTGTCTCACCAACTATACTTAACTTTGGATGGTATTTTTGATATATACTTTGTTTTTTACTTATATAGTTATTATTGTGTTTTTAAAATATTCATCACCTTTGTCTGAATCAAAGTTGTCTGTCTTCAATTGCTACTCCGCCTAGGCAGAGAATCCATCTACACTATTGACGGAAACATCATTTCATAATGATCCAAGCATAAATTGATGCATTATAAACTCTATTTGTTAGTAATTATATATGAAAAAGAACATTTTCAAACTAAAATCAGATCCCTCCCCCTTGCTCCTCTCTGTAGTAACAGAAATCCAGAGACTTGAGATCTGATCTACTGATATAACTAAAATATATTCAAGTGGAAGCATATAGAGATTTTAATATATGTTTTGCTACATTATTTTCAACTAAAAGTAATCTTTTAAAAATGCATTTTAGTATCCCAGATGGGAAAGTAGAAATGGAAAATAGGGAAGATATTTCACTTGGTTTTGGAAGGAAAGCACATCAATTAACAGATTTTAAATTATTGGCCTGCTTTCACAAATTAATGTATTTTGAGGCAGGGTGTATATGTAGAAAGGAAGTTTCATAGTATCTGTTACTATTCCTTTAAGAACTGTAACTTCTGTAAGAAAGTAATGAGTTGAAAGAATTAGAAAGACATCAGGAGCCTTCTAACAATTAGAAGAATCTGTTAATTAGCACAGAATATGAATCTTAAGCTGCCTTGCTCATCAAATCATTTATTTTAATGAAGCAGTGTGGATCAGAAACCTTACTAACACAAAAAATAATTGTAAGAAAAATATTTAAATAAGCAAAAGCTTCCTATAGAAATATGGTCCAGAACTATAAGATGTATAAGCCCTTAAAACTGGAATTATCATGACATGTACCTTCTTGTTAAGGATTCTGCCAGGATTAATTAGCTGGAATTTGCTTTATGAGTATTAGCGTATGGAGCATGTCTGTCATGCCAAAAATGGTGCAAATGGCCCATCAAGTTCACCATTTTATGAGATTAGAGAATATAGGAGCAGTGTAGGGTCAGTTTAAATAGGGACCATGGGAGTTCACTATATTCATTATAATTGTGAAGAAATGGGAAAGTTCTGGGGCACCTGGGTGGTTCAGTGGATTAAAGCCTCTGCCTGCAGCTCAGGTCATGATCTCAGGGTCCTGGGATTGAGCCTCTCATCAGGCTCTCTGCTCAGCATGGAGCCTGCTTCCCCCTCTCCCCCTGCCTGCCTCTCTGCCTACTTATGATCTCTTTCTGTCAAATAAATAAATAAATTTAAAAAAAAAAAAGAAGAAATGGGAAAGTTCTATCAGCAGTGATTCAGATTTCATTGATTGCTATTTCATCAGATTTTAAAATATCAAGTAGATGGGACACCTGGGTGGCTCAGCCGGTTAAGCGATTGCCTTCCACTCAGGTCATAATCCCAGGGTCCTGGGATCCTGTCCCAGGGTGGGATCAATTCCCACATCAGCCTCCCTGCTCAGGGAGTCTGCTTCTCCCTCTCTCTCTGCCTCTGCTTGCCACTTGTGTGCATGCTCTCTCTCTCTCTCTCTCTCTGACAAATAAATAAATATTTTAAAAATAAGTATATAAATACATAATTACAATATAAAGTAGAAAAAACTAAAGAAGTATTAGTGAATGCAATGGAGACTTAGGAGACTATACAATAGAGAATGGTACACGCGTCTGTGTGTATGCACAGAAATGTGTCCTTGCATGGCTTAGCCAGTTCCATCATCTTTTGAGAATTTACTTTATGTGCCCTGTCAGTGTAATTTTTCTTATTATCTCTAAAACTTAAGTAGTTTGCCCTTCCATGAGGAGCCCCTCCTCTGTGCTCCTAGCGTGTAGTTTTTAAGTGAATTTAGTTTTTAAGTGAATTTTTTTCTGTGCAATGTGCACTGCAAAATGCTGGCTGCCTGTTTTCCTTACATACGGAATAGCTTTTTGTGAAGTCTTCTTACCTTCTCACCTGAGAAGAATGCTCTGCCATAAATCTGAAGTGAGAGAAACAATGAGAGGAAGAGGAAGAGGAAGAGCAGAATAAACTTATACAAGGCACAGTAAGCACAGCACCTCTAGTCCACGATACATTGTCCAAGACAATGTTTTAATTTCTCTTAAAATCAAGGGGGAAATGAAATTTTAGCTTAAAAAATTACAATGTGGGATGCCTGGGTGGCTCAGTGGGTTAAAGCCTCTGCCTTCAGCTCAGGTCATGATCTTAGGGTCCTGGAATCGAGCCCCACATCGGGCTCTCTGCTCAGCGGGGAGCCTGCTTCCCTCTCTCTCTGCCTGCCTCTCTGCCTACTTGTGATCTCTCTCTCTCTCTCTCTGTCAAATAAATAAATAAAATCTTTAAAAAAAAATTACAATGTAATAATAAACGTATTTATCTTTATACTGATACCATCATACTTTTGATTAATTTTTAGTGGAGGAAGAGACGTACACAGGCAATAGTGGAAGAAGCCCACAAAGGTCATGATGCAGCCCTTAAAGAGACAAAGAAAGAGAGAGAGAGAAAGAACCTACTTTCCTCAGTGAAGAGAATCACTCTCTAGTTAAGGTATGAAATAAATGCACTTTGTATTTATTTCCCATGTAGCAATATTAAACAGCACCCGTACCAAGGGGTTCAGGGGGTGTTTCTATTTTTCACTTTTCTTAATATCATATAACTTAAATTGGTTATTCTATACTAATAAGAGTTCAGGCAATAAAACCACATATAAAGAACTAAGTTCACATATTATTGATAAATAACTTATTTATTCAGCATGGACCATGTACCAAAGATCTGATGTATTGCCTCATTTATTTGTCCCAATAACCTTATGAGAGAATGATTATTGCTAATAAACTTTCAACTAAGGGGACAAATTTAAAGACAATAAAAAAAAATAAAGAGAACTATAGATTCCCAGTCATATTAAGCTTCAACTGACTTTCAAGATTACAGGGACAGAATCATAAATCCATCTTACTGTTCACCTATCTACTAGGATTCTCAAGTGAATGTTATTTCAAAAATTTAACTTTCTTGGGTGCCTGGGTGGCTCAGTGGGTTAAAGACCATGCCTTCACCTTGGGTCATGATCTCAGGGTCCTGGGATCGAGACCCACATCGGGCTCTCTGTTCAGCAGGGAGCCTGCTTCCCCCTCTTCTCCGTCTGCCTCTCTACCTATTGTGATCTCTCTCTGTCAAATAAATAAGTAAAATCTTTAAAAAAAATTAACTTTCTTTAACATATAAATATTAGCAGCTAATCCTAAAAAAGAGTTAATAACATTTTAATTTCAAATTGCTAATGTTATCTGTTAAATCAGTGAAAAGACTACTGTTAGAGGAAGTATAAATTGGTATAACACCTTTGGAAAATAGTTGGCAGTATCTGGTAAAGCTGAACATATGCAAACACCATGGCCGGACAATGTCATGCCTAGACAGATACAAAAAAAAAAGTGTACATGTGCACCAAAATATTCAAGAATATTCAAAACTGGAAACACCTCATATAACCATCAAAGCATAAGTATAAATAAAGTGTAACATATTCATACAATGGAATACTCTACAGCAATTAGAATGAACTAACTACAGACAAAACTATGAATGAGTTTTATAAATATATTATGGAATGAAAGAAATCCTGTATAAAACAATGCATACTACTGTATGATTTCACTTGTATAGAGTTCAGAAGCAAATTAAACTACAGTTCTAGAAGCTGAGACAGTGGTTTCCTTGGGCAAGAATGGGAGAGGCTATGCTTGAAATGGATCACCAGAATGGCTTCTAGGTTTCAGTAATAACCTCACTGTTTGACCTGGAAGTGGTTTTATCCACTGTATTCATGTTGTGATAATTCATTGAGCTTATGATTTATGCACTTTCATTATATATATCACATTTCAGTAAACAAATATTTTTTAAAGTCAAGGCAAAATTTCAGGCAACTAAATTTCTACATTATATTTAATACATTGTGTTAGTATTCAGTGCAAATAAAATATAAGAGATTGGAATTTTTCTTATGAGACTTGCTAACTTGCGATGGAAATTATTAAAGAAGCAAGTGTGAATTATTCTGACACGCTTTTGCAGGAATAACTCATATGGCTATAGCACAGGGGCAAACTTCTGACATGATAAATGGTGACAGAGAAAATTAATTTAATTGAGATGAGGATAAAATCAATGCAATAGATTAACACATTCCCTAAATTTAAAAATCTATGTATTTTCCCCCTTTAAAGATTTAGTTATCTGTTCTGAAGTAGTGTTATGATTTAATTATAAAACATTCCAAGGTAGGAACTTACTAAATTGATGGTTCATAACCTGCTTTTTTTTTTAACATCATGTGTTAAAGTTACACTACATGAGAAAAAAATGACAAAAATAATTTTAGAAGTTAAAAAGGAAAGGGTGGCTTAAAAATTAAGTCATATTTGACAGATATTTATAGCTTGGTAAGTCTAAAGAGTTTAATGTCTTCTGTATTCTCTCTGGCACATTTTGGTCTAAAATAGATTAAATAAATGGCAAAATCCATGCTGGGCTCTGCTTTAGTCTGCATACTACTGAGCAATCATCAAAGTTACCCAGTAATTTAAGGGATAGATCTATTATTATCTCCTAATGATTAGGTCAAATCAGTCAGGTTGGAATCCTCATTAGTATGACAAGGGTCTCTGTGCCACTGCCCCTTAATAACTTACAACACAGAAATGTTGTGAAGTTTAATCAACTTATGAGCTCTATATTTGTGGTAAGACCCCCTCCTCTCCAGCATGAACAACCTGCTATGCTCAGCACAGCCGCCTTAAAAAGCCTCCGGCCGGGCAGTCCCATCCACATTTTAAATAGAGGACAGGCTTTTCTTCTGATAGCATCTCATCATCACCTGGCCTAGAAGATTCACACAGAACTACTGAGGAAATACACAAATATGATCAGCTACAATTCAGCCTATACAATATTACCTTTAGGCTCCCAGATGACCTGTCACTTCTGAAAAATCCATGCATATGAGAAGACTTACAGATAATCTTGCCAAATGCCAGTAATGTTTGTGAAAAAGTAGAAAAGGTAAGCCAAACTTTCAGCTCATGGCCGATCCACCTACCAGCTCTTAGCTGAGGTCCTCATTCTCGTGTGGATTCTATTTCCATATCCCACAGAAACCCATTATCTCATCATTATTTATCATATCAAACACTTCCTTTTAATTTTAACTTCAATAGATTTTTTTTTTTTTGGAGTTGGGGGGTTACCCTCCCCTTTCCACTTTCCATCTATTTTTACAGAGATATTTACAACCTATGGGGAAAAAAGAAACTGTTTATATGTATAATTGTAGCTAAAACTCAGATTACCAATTCAGTGTAAACTGTTTGATCCAGAACATTGTTAGATATTTAATTACTTGTCAAAAAGGTAAAAATACTTCTTCAGTTCTGGGTCCATTATGCAAGTAAGTCCTGCTAATGAAACATGAAAACACTGAAGATTTGATGGCAGTAGAATGTTGATTGATAGACACTCAGAGAAAGAAAATGTGCAATAACCAAAATAAATTCCACAGTGGCTGATTTTTTTTTAGAAATTTTTAATGGAAAATCAGTGGTTAATTTGCATAGAGAGGGGAGAATGTGCTTCATTTTCTTTACAAGTAAAGCCAAGTTCTTCATCCTGGAATTTCACCATGGAATCTGTGATTTCAAGAAAACACACTCCTCTTTACATGAAGACAAAAACTGGATACACACAAAATGGATCACAGAGCTAAATGGAAAAGGTAAAACTATATAACTTTTATAAGAAAACATAGAAATAAATCTTTGTTTTCTTGGGCTTAGTAAAGCCTTGTTAATTTAAGTACTACACCAAAAGCACACACAACAAAAGAAAAAATTAAATAAATTAGACTCCATTAAAATTAAAAACTTCTGTGTTTGAAAGTGACACTATCAAGAAAGTGAAAAGAAGATCCACTAGGATCTAGAAAATATGTGCAAATTATGTATCTGATAGGAGACTCGTTTCCAGAATCTATAAAAACAACTCAATTTTTAAAATGAGCAAAAGATCTAAATAGAAATTTCTTCAAAGATATACAAATAGGCACATGAAAAGATGTTTGACATTATTAACCATTAGGAAAATATGAGATGCTTCTTTGAACCCACGAGGCTGATTATAACCAAAGAAAGATAGTAACAAGTAGTGGTAAGGATATGGAGAATTAGAATCTTTATACATTGCAGGTGGAAATGTTACAAATGCTTAAAATGTTTGACATTTTCTTAAAGCGTTAAAGCAGAGATACCACAGGGGCACCTGGGTGGCTCAGTCATTAAGCATCTGCCTTCTACTCAGGTCATGGGCCCTGGAACTGAGCCCGGCATTGGGCTCCCTGCTTGGTGGGAAGCCTGCCTCTCCCTCTTCCTCTCCCACTCTCACTCCCCCTGCTTGTGTTCCCTCTCTCACTGTGCCCTTCTCTGTCAAATAAATAAAATCTTAAAAAAAAAAAAAAAAACAGAGTTACCATATGACCCACTAATCCCACTCCTGGGAAAATACCCCAAAGAAATGAAAATAGTTGCCCACACAGAAATTAAAAGAAGCCCAACACACAAGATGATATATTGAATGATCCCATTTATATGAAATGTCCAGAAGAGGTACATCTCTAGAAACAGCAAGTAAATTAATGATTGATTAGGATTTGGGGGGAGGAGAGCAAATGAGAAGACAGAGTAACTGCTAATGAGTACAGAGTTTCTTTTGGGGCTGATGAAAATATTATTAAACTTACTGCCATCAGGGAGATTCAAATCAAAACCACACTGAGATACCACCTTACACCAGTTAGAATGACCAAAATCAACAGGACAGTAAACAACAAATGTTGGAGAGGGTGTGGAGAAAGGGGCACCCTCTTACACTGTTGGTGGGATTGCAAACTGGTGCAGCCACTTTGGAAAACAGTGTGGAGATTCCTCAAGAAGTTGAAAATAGAGCTACCCTATGACCCTGCCATTGCACTACTGGGTATTTACCCCAAGGAAGCAGATGTATTACAAAGAAGGTC
>CM053615.1:11553315-11602050 GCA_028646535.1 Procyon lotor
GGATAAAGAAGATATGGTATATATACACAATGGAATATTATGCCTCCATGAGAAAGGACGAATATCCCACTTTTGTATCAACATGGATGGGACTGGAAGAGATTATGCGGAGTGAAATAAGTCAAGCAGAGAGAGCCAATTACCTTAGGGTCCCACTTACGTGCTGAGTGTAAAGAAAAACATGGAGGGCATTATGAGAATGAAGGGAGGGGTGAATGGGGGGAAACCAGACGGGGAGATGAACCATGAGAGACTGTGGACTATGAGCAACAAACTGAGGGTTTCGGAGGGGAGGGGGGTGGGGGTTGGGCGAGCCTGGTGGTGGGTATTGAGGAGGGCACGTACTGCATGGAGCACTGGGTGTAGTGCAAAACAATAAATCTTGTGATTGAAAAAAAATAAATAAATAAAATCTTAAAAAATTAAAAAAAAAAAAACTTACCACAATGTTAGTTGTGTAACTATGAATATACTAAAACCATTAAATTATATACTTTAAATGAGAAAATATACAGTTGTTAAATAAAAATATGTTATCCACATGCTAAAATATGAAAGAAAATCCAGCTGGGAAGGAATATATAGCAACAAATGAATGTGATATGATACAAAGGATTGTAACAGACATACCTGCATACAAAGTGCTGAAGGATCAAAGCAGAGGAAAAATTCAACTTCTTCACTATGCCAATGACTCAGTTCTTCCTTACTGCCCTGTGTCATTATGCATGTGCCTATCAGAGCACATATGTCTGTATGTACATACATGTGTGCAACAGAGTGACCTGGCTAGACGTGGGTATACTTGGCTCATGGAATATTACAACACCTCAATCACCCAGATATCTGTTTATATTCATGGTTCAACAGAGGTTATCAGTAGTGGTGTACCAGGACTAACTCATGTCAGTCCAAGAGAGCTGAATGTCGGCATCACTTCCCAATTCCACATATACAATGGTGCCCTGAAATTGGCCACACTGGGAGGATTTACACTATGGAAATCAGTAAATACTACAGATCAGGGCCCCCCTAGCCTCTGTCCCCAACCCTTTAGCTTGCTGGTTATTAAACATTTGCCAGCATATCACTGGGTTTAAAAGTTCTTTTGGAAAGTGACTCACATAGTATCACACTTGGGATTCAGATATATTCATAAATGCCTGGAAAATTGAAGGAGTCATTCAGAAGCCAAATTGCCTAAGGACACTTGAGTCTCTGAGAAAAAAATATGTCATAAGGGAGTATAGGATCTGGCATGATGAGCCCTCCTAGCAAAAGCAGCTGAGAATCAGGAAGAATCAAGTGTTCTGGGTAAAACTCAAAGGCACATCAGCACCTTGGGAAGAAACAGCTTTGGAGAAAACTAAAAACTGCTAGACACAAACTTTTGGAATGACTCAGTGCTCCAGTAATCCTGGTATGGGTCCTTTGTAAGATATACAGGGAGTTGCTTCAGAAAGACTGCCTAGCACTCTAAGAGCAGCAGGGGCTGCCATGAATGGCAGGGATGAGCGGCATGCTATAGGAAGCTGTCCTTCAGCCTGAAAGGAAGAGGCGCTGAGCTGAGCATCAGGGCCCTGGCAGCGGCAGGTAGAGATGGTTCAGAAGGAAGTGACAGAGAGCAGGACAGGATTTGGAGGAGTGTGGTGGCATTTGTATAAGCAGAAGCCACGGGAGTGGTGTGGCACTGGAAGAACGGCCAAGAGAAGAAACCTTAACAAATGCATGAATTCATAAGTACTTCTCCTTGGAGACACTAATATACTTAAAGATTAAGGAACTTTCGAAAAGAATCTAAGCAACCAAGGTGTATGAGTGTGTCTTCTGGGGAGGTAGCTGTTACCACAGTTAATTGATCATATATCATCTATTATAAAACTCATGCCCTATGTCAGAATTATTTACTTTCCAACCCCTATCCCACAATATATTGTCAGCTCCCAACGGCAGAATTTATTCTATTCAACTTAGCTCCCATGGCAATCATAGGGCACATTGTGAGCATTCCATGTTTGTTAGTAACAGTAAGGCTAATAATTCACTCTGTATAACACAGGCACTATTCAAAGAATTTCACATTAATTCATTTGCAACTTATGAGAAGGTATTAATATCTTCCCATGTTAAAAATAAACTAAGGCACAGAAAAAATAAATAACTTGCTCAAGGTCATATATCATCCAGATAAATAAATTAATACATAGATGATAGATAAATTTACGATGGACAGATGGATGGATGGATGGATGGACGGATGGTATCATTCAGAGAATTTGGTTTATCTAAGTTCTGCCACTTTTTCAAAATGTGCTCTAGGTTTTTTTCCAAACTAGGAACAGAAGGCCATTAGTTGGTCATAAAATCATTTCAGTGGATTGCAACTAGAATTTTTTTTTGAAAGAATAGATCACAGTACATCATGTGTAGCAAAATATGAGTTGCTCTGTGAAACCTCTATTTCAGTTGTGTGTCAATATGGGGGTATATTTGTGTATGTGGGGTTGTAATATAAAATGCATTTCCTACTATGGTTCGCTGTCAAAATTTGAGAAAAGCTGACCTAGGGGATATTATCTTAATAGCCTCTGTTCCTCAGTTTCCTCAAAACTGTCACAAGCATGCAATATTCAACAAAGTAGGTATTTTAGAAGATTCTTAGTTAAATTCCAGGGTATATGCTTGAAGCTTTCCTAATGTCATTAAAACACTGGGAAGATAAGTTGACCTAAGAACCAAAATATTATGTACACAACACTACGATTTGATTTGTCTTTTCAGAAGAGATGTTATAGTCATTATAACGCACATGTAAGATTTTAATTTTTTTTATTTTTATTTTTTAATTCTCTCTATAAGACAGCTCTCTCCAAGATGTTGTGGCCCTGGTAAGAAATGAAGAGAAGAAACCAACCATGAGACTCCTGCTGACGCAAACTGAAGTTATGATTGGATCATAACACCACTTGCATTTCTATACAGAGAATGAGACGATAATAAGAATGAGTAATAATAGATGACTAAATAGCCCTCCTCTCTGGAGCAGTCTCCTCATTATGGGGAAAAGCCTTTTCCCCACCTCCACTCAAAAGAAGAGGAAATGCAGAACTGCTGAGATCTTTAGAGTAAAAAAGAAATTTCCGAAACAGAAAGGTGAAACCAATGCCAGTATCCGACAGTTGTTTAATACTGTTTTGAATAAGAAATTACGTAATTACCATTGTCCTCTGTTTTCCTGAAACTTATTGCTTACTGCAAAAGAATGTGAGTTAGGTACAGCTCAAAGCAGGGAATCAAATCTTCTTTTTGCATGTTTGTTAAAAATCATATTTATTTAAGCATTTTATAAATAATAAACTTTACAAAAATATTACTTATTTCATTACCTGTTATATTATTTCCATGAGGTTGTAGATGAATACTACCTTTTTTAAAAAATTTCCTACAGCCGCTAGCAATTCTTAAAAAATTAATTGATTAATTTAATTAAATAGATTCCTGAAATAAGAAATGCCTTCTAGTGAAATGTGTTGAATCTTGAAAGCCAGGAATCCACATATTAATTGTCTGTCTTGATGAGGAGTTTTGTGTGTGTTATCCCATTTTAGTTTCATAAAAATATTATAAAATAAAAATTATTACCCTCATTTTAGGAAAAGACAATGAAGTCACTTGGCTAGTAAACTGCTATGCTGAGATTCATACTGAGGTCTCTATGTTTGAAATGCTCATACTCACTCTTTACATTTAAGAGTAGTTAAGCCATCACACCAAAATGGAGAGATAAGTAATACCATATACCATCACTTCACAAAGCATAACCTAGGAATATTTTGCTCTGTTTTCAGAGGTGATATGTTATTGGAATGAGAGGGACTGATCCATAAATAGGAGACATTTAGGCACTAGAGTGACATTTTCTTTCATTATTTCATTTCATGTCATTTGCCACATGTTTGTCTCTAATCCCGTGCATGTTCCTGTACCTATGTAATATTCAGTGTGAAATTCTATGTCAGTATATTTAAACTTCCAAAAGTCAGTAGGTTCAGAGTTGTGATTCCCATAGCAACCATAATTCCACCCCTTTGTTTTTATATAGCATTTGTATAAGTGGGGAAGTTGTTAAGTTTTATATCTTAATATAAATATGCAGTCATGTTGAGTGTCTTTTTATAGTTGCTGTGGGAACCACAATTTAGAATTTTCTTTGCATTTAAATTCCCAATCAGATTACTGCAATCACTGGCATTCCTCTAATTTTATTGAAGAAGTGGAAATGGGAAAAAGGAATAGTAATTTTATTATAAATTCCCATAGTTTTTATTTTAGGATATTATTTAACCACCGAAGGGAAATTAAAAATTTTTTTTAAAAAAAGGAAGGAAAGAAACATGGCATATTTTAAAATAAAATGGCAAAAGGAAAGAATACTATGATAAAGAAATATAAAGTAATTTTAAATATGTGCAATTCCCAAATATTTTGAAATGTCATCTTTCCTATTGGTCACAGAGCGCTAAGTGTTAAAAATATAAAGACCTATAAAGTTCTTAGATCTCTCTCTATTTTAAAGATTTATTTATTTATTTGAGACAGCATGCACGCTCTTGCATGCACATGGGGGGAGGGCAGGGGAAGAGGGAGAGAGAGAATCTTCAAACAAACTCTCTGCTGAGCACAGAGCCCAATGAGGGGCTCGATCCTAGGACCCTGAGATCATGACCTGAGCCAAAGCCAAGAGTTGGCCACTCAACTGACTGAGCCACTCAGGTGCCCCTCTTAGATCTCTTATTGGTGTGCACTTTACAAGTGAAGGGTGATATGAATATGTGTGTATTGCGTTATATTGGTTGTATTGTGCATGTGCATGTGTGTCTGTGTCTGTGTGTGTCTGTGATACATTTCTCTTTCCACTCAAAGGAAGAATTTAATGAAATTAACCTTAAAAACACACAGTATTTGCATATGATTCAGTATCCTTACAGGTCTTGTGGAACCATGAAATGTGAATGTGTGCTTAAAGTCCAGGTACTTTTATTTAAATAAGACTTTACAAAAGTCTTCTATAAAAGTGTCTGACAAAGGAAAGTGTTTGAAGTCAGGATGGATATGCAGACAAATGCAGTAATCAAACTTAACTCGTAACATTTCCCTCCCCTAGAAACAGCCCCAGTTGGTTTTCACAGCATTTCTAAAACTCCCAAACCATGATTTAAAAACCATTGGTGTAGATATATTTCCTCAATAGAAAATAAGCCAAATATCATGACATGGTGATATATTTCTTTAGTGTTATCCAGATGGCATCTCTGAAGCCTTATAGGTAGTAATATTTATGATGACATTTCCAGTTTTAATTTTTCAAAAGAAAAGGGGGGTTTGATGGAGATATTGTTGCCTCACAGTTGATGAGATGATTTTGTGAATTATAAAATCATATGCTCTCACTATGAATTTTTTTTTTTGTAAAGTTTTCCTACCACATTAAACTGACAAAATTGTGGCGGTGGTGAAGTTGTAGAGAGAGCAAACATAACAGAGCCTTCTGGCTTCCCAGGCAGGAAGAAAGCAAACCCCTCACTTAGGAAGATGAATCCAGGTCAAGGCTGTTCCTCAGGTTCCTAAGTCCCCAAATTGGACTTTTTTCTGGCAACTCAGAGCTGAACAGACTCAAAGTGGCTGATTCATTCAGCCAAATTTATAGGCGATTAGAACCTAAACCCATATGCCAATTTATTAGTGTTTCGTAAACATACAGGTGCCAAAGTGTCTGTATTACTTGTGAACAAGCTCTTGCATTTTTCTATTCTCTCCACGTAAGTAAGTCTTCTTGACGAGGCTAATCTTAATCGGGTGGTTGTCTGCAAAACCTGTTCATTGAAGGATCTGAATGACAAGTGTCTTCTCCATTGGAATGATTTATGCCAAGACAGCTTTAAAATTCAAAATGATGGCAGTGATTGCTTTAAGGGATCAGAGCAGACGTTGCTAGACATTAGGACTCAAATCCCAGAACTAGTCACCACAGATCTCATCCCTTCCCCCAACATCCTTCACAGGTCCATACATACATTTGAGGCACATTAATGAACATTTAACACTCCAGGATCTACATGAAAAGGACTAAACTGAGATCTCGTTATGTCATGATAACCCATATCCTATCTTGTAAAATTCATAGATGTGTTATGCTTTTCCTATGACTCAACTAAACACAAAATTCACAAATAACCGTTTGAGCCAATGAGCACAAAGGTAGCCAATAAACAGGAAAAAATTAAGTCTGTTTTACAAAAGTTGACCCTGATATGTACGTACTCACTATTCATAAGAAGTGTATGTTATCTTTTTATATATGCACAAATACGAACATGTTTTTACACAAATGTGTATGTATGGTCCATGCTTTAATACGATCTTCCTTCCCTCTCTTTATTTGGCGTCTCCATATTAACAACATACTACCTTTATTGTTTGTATTATATTATCACCCTTACTATGTTCCCTAGCTCCATATCATAACAAAAGAATTCCCCTGTTATGTCTACTCCCACAGACAATCCTAAAATTGGAACTATCAACTAAGATAAATCAAGGACTTTTGCTGCCTTTGGAGAATCTGTAATAAAATGACTTATGCCAGATTGATTTGAGATATGCTCTTATCTCTTCTCTGATAATCTATGGTCAAAGTTATAGTCCCACCATAATCTCTGGGTGCTGCAGGATCTCGGAGCAAGATTATCTGGTAGATTCAGATAAAGCCGACTGCCCTTCTGGTCCTCTTCATAATGGTTAATGGCCTGCACAAGCATGGTGTCAGCATTTCAAGAGAAAATAGTAAACTCTATATTTAAGTTTCCTATATCACAATACCCAGGAATGCAGAGGAAAAATGCCCAAGGTAGGAGAACCTTCATTAAACTGATCCTAGGTTTTTGACATGGTTACTATTGCTATTTCCAAAATATGGAAATATCATTGCTGTCAAATCGAGCACTCTGCCATAGGGAGTGGTGGTCACTTTGAAGACTGCCACAGAAGGATAATTTTATACAATTTATGAGAACTGTTGTTCTGAGGCAGGAAAAGTTATTGTCACCAAAGCACAGTCTGTCACACATGGGGAATATTAGCCTGTGGAGGTGGCTTATCTGGGGGACAGGTTAGTTCAGAAAGCAAACTTCTCAATCTTTGTGTTCTTTCACATTGTATCTTGGAGCACACTTTAAACTGATTGACAGATATAGAAAAAAATATTTTAATTCCAAGAAAGTTTAATAATAAAATCAAGGTAAAATCTCCATCAGTAAAACATCTCCTGAAATAATTTTGTCAAACAGAAACTCTAGCTGTTTCCCCCTTAACCTATATTTCTCTTTCATCCTCGTACTTGTATTTTTTATTCCTTCTTCACATTTAAATCCCAGATGAGGAATAAAATTGAAGTAAAAATTTGCATATTTAAATGAATGCTGTCAAATTTATTGGGACTGGGATCAACTGTAGATTATCAGAAAACTCTTGAGGGAGATAGGAGACAATTCAAAATAAAAAAGTTTACGGCCTTTGCCATCTGCAACATTCTCCAGCTCAATATCCTAATTTTCTTCACTCTGTTTTCTCTATGGAACTTTTTCCTTCTTCCACTGAGATCACTGGTGTCTGCTCAGTTAGGACTACATTGTCTCAATTTTCAACAATCTCACTATTGTCCACTCTCACCCAATGATGGAAAAAAAAAAGTCATCAAAAGTAGAAGAAACTATCCAGGTTCATTAACTTCACCATGGACATCTCCTAGGGACTGTTTTCTAGGGCTCTGATTCATAATGTTTGAAATTTTTGACTCAGAGGCTCAGCTTCAACTCGGGCAGAGAATTTCATCCCAGACAAATTAGCTGACATTTTATATTATCTGTGATTATACTCCCCTCTGCTACTTTAGCTAACTGGCAGTTGATTGTGCGGTGCTATCTTTACTTTCATTTTAGTTCTTATGCATATAATAAATACACCAAAAAGAAGTCTCTGATACTCCCTGAGTCCGCAGTATGACTAAAAAACACTAACTGACAACTTCAGTGATGCAAAATATATTTAAAGAGTTTGTCTTACCAAAACTATTTGAACTATACAACACATTAAAAGAAAGGAGGAGGGAGAGGATACCCTTTGCCTCTGAGATGTTATAGTGCATAGTACCCGAAATGAATAAAAGTGACAAATCTATATGCCTGATATATACACAGAACAAGGAGGTAGGAAGGCATCTTCCACCTTTATCAGTCTCTCCAATACGAAGAAATGATCACTGAAGTGGTAAAATTTAGAACATTCATTGGACCTTCTTTTCTGTCTCTTCCTGTTGTTGATATGAAAATGGTGTTTTCAAAAAAGAAAAAAAAAGAAAAAAATGGTGTTTTCATTAGTTATATATTGTGATGTAACAAATTTCGCAAAACCTGGCAACTTAAAACAATGAATTTTTATCACCTCATGCAATTTCTGAGAGCCAGGAATCTAGTTGTAGTTTAGATGAATGGTTACAGTTCAAAGTCTCTCATGAGAGTGCAGTCAAGATGTAGGAAAAAACTAAGCGGGGCAGGTGGGGGTTGGGGGGGGGTGGAACTACTTCCAGGCTCTGTCATATGCCTACTGCCAGAAGCCTCAGTTCCTATTCATATGGGTCTCTCCAGAGGCCTACTCATCAACTGGTTTCCCCAACGTGATCTAAGAGTGTGGTCAAAATGGGAGCCACAGTGTCTCCTATAATCTAATCTTGGAAGTGTCTCACCATCACTTCTGCTAGATTTACTGGTTACACAAACTAAACTTGGGGCACCTGGGTGGCTCAGTGGGTTAAAGCCTCTGCTTTTGGCTCAGGTCATGATCTCAGGGTCCTGGGATCAAGCCCTACATTGGGCTCTCTGCTCAGCAAGGAGCCTGCTTCCCCGCCCCCTCTGCCTGCCTCTCTGTCTGCTTGTTCTCTCTCTCTCTCTGTCAAATAAATAAATAAATAAATAATCTTAAATAAATAAATAAATAAAAATAAACTTGGTACGATGTGGGAGGAAAATGACAATGTTATAAATCCCGGAAGGAAAGTATCATTAGGGGCCATCTTGAAGACTGAGTACCCCAGTTCTGTGTTCTCTCTATTCAGAGTACACTCCCTCTCTCTCTCTAATATATGCTTATTCTTGCTTCAAGTTCCTATACCCTACAGTTCAACAGCAGGGTTTGGTTATGGGTTAAGAGGAACAAGGCTGAGACTTGAGGTTAATCTACATGCTTTAAACCCATTTCAACAATACTAGATATTCTCATTCTCATTTTTGTATATAGCTACCTTGATGGGAGGTTATTTATAGTACAGAATTGGGCAATTCTAGATCCTTTAGTTAAAACTCATCATAGGGATGCCTGGGTGACTCAGTTGGCTAAGGGTCTGTATTCAGTTCAAGTCATAATCCCAAGATCATAGGATCAAGTCCCACATTGGGCTCCATGCTCCTTGCTCAGATAGCAGCTTGCCTCTCCCTCTGGCTGCGGCAGCCTGTTTTTGTGTTCTCTCTCTGACAAATAAATAAAATCTTTAAAAATAAATAAATAAAACTCATCATAAACCATCATAACTCTTTCCCTGCACTATATATATATATATAACATACACATATACATTTATTTTTTTCTATTTTATTCAACATTCATTGAGTCAATGAAATTTTTTGGATACCTATTATGTTTCAGCACTTTTCTCAATGTCTATGATAAAACACTAAATAAGCATACAAAACTCCCTGCCCTCATAGCTCCTACTTTCTAGTGGAAAAGAAAGAAACCACAAATCAATAAATCATATATTATGTTAGAAGATGAAACATCTTATGAAAGAATATACCAATAGAAAAGGGATTTTAAATTCTGGAATGGGGAGGGGGGATGTGATTTTTAAATAAAGTAGTAAGGATAGGTCACATTTGAGCAAACACTTGAAGATACGGAGAAAAAGCCACTGCACATATCTGGAGGAAAGTCTTCCAGGAGAGGGATAAGCCAGATGGGTGGGAACATCTTATGTACCTAAATGGAGCAGGGTAAGAAGAAATAAGGAGTAGTAGGAGATGACATCAGAGAAATTACGAGGGAACAAGTTTTAAGAGTCTTATAGGCCACTGAATGTTGGCTTTTACTCTGGGTAAAATGGAGAGACACTAGATAGTTTGTTTTGAGCACAGAGTAGATAAAAATTAATCCAACGAAGAGGAAAAGATATTCACTATATATAGGTAAGCACAGAGATATGTTTTAATCTTGTTTATGTCCAGTACTATTTCCATGTCCAACTAACTGGTATCTAAACAACAAGACTCCTCCCTCAATTTCACCCTCCACATTTTACCCTTTAAAATTTGGCTCGGGCATTATCACATGGCTCCCTGGAGAAAGGAAACCTTAAAAGGTAGCATGTGCAATTATTTGACAATCTGTGAGATGTATATATATATATATATTTCCTGCATGGCTGATTTCAAGGATGGTTGTGTTTAACGACCCACTCCTGGAATGCTAACAGATCGTCCTGAGGGCTGAATGAAGCAGCTCCAGCATGCCCTGTTTGTGTTCCACAGAGCAAACACCAAACACAGTGACTTTACAGTAGATATTACATAAACGTTTAACGTATTAATAACAAAAATTATCACTTCTGAGTACCTTTATGTGTCAAACATATAGCTCACCCTTTGTCAAGTATTTCCTTAAAAACCTTGCAATGACACAGAAAGGCAGTCATTTTTTCCCATTTTTCCCCATATTATGGATGAAAAAACTGATGTTTCTGAAGGTAAAATAATGTTCCCAAGTTCACTAGCTAATAAACAGCACAGTCGGGGCACCTGGGTGGCTCAGTTGTTAAGCATCTGCCTTCGGCTCGGGTCATGATCCCAGAGTCCTGGGATGGAGCCCCACATCGGACTCCTTGCTTGGCAGGAAGCCTGCTTCTCCTGCTACCATTCCCTCTGCTTGTGTTCCCTCTCTCGCTGTGTTTCTCGCTGTCAAATAAATAAAATCTTTAAAAATAAATAAATAAATAAACAAACAAACAGCACAGTCGTTTTAACCACAAACTGTTTATGCCTTTTTTTTTTTTTTTAAAGATTTTATGTATTTATTTGACAGAGAGAGCACACGCACACACAAGCAGGGGGAGCAGCAAGTAGAAGAAGAGGGAGCATCAGGCTTCAGGCTGAGCAGGGAGCCCTTTGTGGGGCTCTATCCCAGGACCTTGGGATCATGACCCAAGCGAGCAGAAGGCAGACATTGCTTAGCCAACTGAGCCACCCAAGCCTTTTCCACTGTGCTGCTTAAACGACTTTAACCTGAAATTCAAAATATCAATCCACTATTTACTCACTGTATAAACTTTTCATCAGTGTGCAATTATTTACAGTAGAAATATAGCACTGTTATGAATTCAGCTGATTTATACTAAATAGCATACACGCATTTTGCGCCATACTATGGTTACACGGAGGTTCCTCTCCTTTTAATAATTTTACCTTTTCTTAGGATAGCCAATACCACTAGCTCCCCATTTCCTAAAGAAAAGTATTTAGGGGCGCCTGGGTGGCTCAGTGGGTTAAAGCCTCTGCCTTCAGCTCAGGTCATGATCTCAGGGTCCTGGGATCGAGCCCCACATCGGGCTCTCTGCTCAGCAGGGAGCCTGCTTCCCCTTCTCTCTCTTCCTGCCTCTCTGCCTGCTTGTGATCTCTCTCTCTGTCAAATAAATAAATAAAATCTTTAAAAAAAAAAAAAAAAGAAAAGTATTTAAATCAAATAAACAGCTCCACACGCACAATTCCATCCCTTCACATTGCATTCCTTAAAATGAGGCTCGAGTACCAACTATCCCAGGAAACTTTTTCTCTGATAAATCTTTCTCTTTCTGGCTCCCCTCAGAATGAAATAGATGCCCAAAAGTTGTTTTCAAGTATCCTGTGAATATATGTAGCATTACACTAAAACATATAGTTAAGTGGCAAATATTCATTTCATTTCTCTTCCCTCCCTTAGGACGAGAACTTTTTTTAAAGAAGGGTTTATATCTTATTCAACTTTACATCTCCAGCACCTGTTAGGGGATGCATATTTTTCTCTTTTTCGTTTGAATACATGAATGATCAAACAAATGCATACAAGATTCAGGGCAAATATCATCATCTTACATTTGGCATTTCTATTAATTCCATAATGTCACAAATTTATAATAGCATTTCAACTATCGTATTTCAGAAACCAGAATAAAGTACTGGTTGGATGCTCAAATTCTACAGTGACACTGCCTGAGTTCAGTTCAATTTTGTTTGCACCCTTTACTAGCTGGGAATTTACTCCATCTTTCAAAGCTCTTTTCTTACCTGTAAAATGGAAATGATTTTTACAAGAATTAAATAAATTAATACATATAAAACACATAGAAGAACCTTGGCAAATAGTTCCCAAATAAAAATTAATTATCACTTCAATGGTAAACATGAAATACACGTAGTTGATGAAAGCATGATTTGTGTTCATGGCCAGGGCAATGGTTAGGTTTTGTTTGTGTGTTTTGCTTAATAAGACATTATCATTTATGATAATAAACATAATCACAATTCCCACTACTAATTTTCCCACAAAGGTATACAGATGACACTGAAACCTAACTTCACATCCTTATAACAAGCTTCTCTAAGAAAGCTAGCAAGAATAATTTGATGCTGACCTCACATTGAGTTTGTTCCCTTATCTGTCTGTTCTTCACCAGCATGGGAGATAAATAAGAATTGGCATTATGTTTTCAGCCCTGGGTTATGCCACAGTGAAATCCAAAATCGGCATAACATAAACAATCTGGGAAGAATGAAAGGAACTATTTTAATACAGAAAAAATAAGCTGGCGATGACCCACCATATCTGACCTCTCGGTGAAATTATCAGACTAACAACTTTGTTAAACAAAAATCACGTTTCCTAGATTCTCTCATGTCTATCTCCTCCTTTATTCCATCCATGTAAACCTGGACTTAAAAAATATAATTGTTAAAGATCCTTTTAATAAACCCTATTCCCTCGACTGATAATGGATGTCCTTATTGCTACAGATTAAACTCATTTTGTCCAACTTGGTTTTGTTTCCACATGTTATGTATACAGCTTTGATATAGGATACTTTTGCCTTCTTTCTTTTACTTTCCTTAAGGAGATATCATGTTTTCTTGTGAATCTTGTTCCAAATTATGGTTAATGTGATGTATATCCACAATTTTTAAGGTTATATACTATACACAAAAATTTTTGTAGGCAAATTTTATCAAATATTCACCAAAATTGGCTATGCCGTAAGGAATGATTTGCTGAAAATCCCTCAAAAATAACTCAGAAAATTAGCATCACAAATTCTATATTACTTTTCCTTTTGTAATGATATATCTCTACGTGAGCAATCCAGATTATTAACCCAACTCTGTACATAATGAAACTTCAGATGGTGTAACATATTTTCGACATCTAGAAATACAGCTCAAATATAGTCACTGAGGCTTGTTTATTTTTGCCAAATACGCAGTTCTCAAGACCAGATTTGATGGTGATTTATTATAAAATAATAACAAGAACCAGAAATACAAAAAAGCTCTGAGCTTTCACTTGAATATGGCTTATACTAAAATATCTTCTACTCTTCTGATTCTTCTTATGCTCCTTTTATAAAAACATTTAAATAAAACAACAGACTGCTTCTTGCCTGACCTACAAGGCCCTAGGCCGATTAATCCCATTCCCCATTCCTATACTATTCCTTTCACAATTTATGGTGTCAGCTCCTTTGTTAATGGCCAACTGAAAAAGGGAAGGCTTGCTTCCATTCACCTCTAGAAAAGGAGAATTGTTTATGGAGGGAAAAAAAATGGGTTCTGCAATTCTCCAGCTTCACTGGAATGCCATAGTTAGGTCCACTTAAAACAAACACTATTTAATAGAATTTAGCTTTATTGAGACCTGCTTTTAAATGGGCAAACTTATCTAAAAGGACACTTTCGGCACAGGACCCTAAAGAACACTCTGCCCTTTCTACTATCCCCAACACTGTGGCTTCGCATGGGATGTGTGCTGGCACATTAATAGAGGACATCAAGTCTAATGGAGACGTGCTGGGCTTCTGCAGAGTGTGAATTATTAACTCAGGTATATGGGAGAGTATTTAACAATCCTGCGAGGCAGAAGGCGTTGTTTAATGCTCTGTTTGTATCTGATTCCTTGTTGTTTTCATATACCGATGGAAACCAGGTAGGAATGCTAACAAGAAATTTCAAATAGATAAGTGAGAATTTGAAGCTGTTGTCATCAGTCTCAGCTTCTGTCAGTGCATGAAGTAAACAACTTCAGATGCATTAGGCAACAATGAGAGAGACGAAGGATACGGCAGAGGCAGACCAGCATCAACACTATCCCTGCACCAAAGCTCAATTAACTAAGCCTTAAATTCAAGTGAGACGGAGGTCCAGTCATTCTCTTTTGTTTCTGTACATCTTGACAGGAAATCTGAGAGCCTATTAGAGAACCTGAGCTAAAAAAAAACACTAGCCAATTTTTTATCACATCACTTTTCCGCTGAAATACAGATTTCTCTATAAAGTATCTCATTCTTATGTAAAAACAGAGTAAACTAGAACAACAACACAGAAAAGAACATGCTTGCTGGGGAAATTAGGGCCAGTCTGAGTATTTTAATTGAAAAGTTGTTTAAAACAAAAATTCATAAAAGTAATATACACATATCCAAATACCTTAATCATTTCATCTTAAATCGTAAAAAATACACATGCAGTTGCCAAGTTTCCAGTGTAGAACCAAGGCTTTTTCCTTCTTCTTTTATAGTAAGATCCTTCCCAAAATATATTTGATATGATTTTCAGAATCCACGATTGTTTTTTTTTTAAGTGGAATGAGGATTCAAAGGCTATGGGAATAGCCCTCATAATGAGCAGAGCAACTATTCTAATCAACTATACTCATTCCCTACTAGTCATTAAATATTCTGAACATCATCTTTGCTTGTAAAGCAATATTAGTAAATAATTCTTCCAGATTTGTAAGACTTTTTTCTCAAATATTTTACAATTTTTTCTACATTTAACAGAATTTTTTAGCAGCTTAACTTTATGAACACTCCCTAAAAATCACCTGCTTTCATAAAAGCAACTCTTTTTCTTTCTACACTTCCAACTGATACATTTATAAACTAGTTAATTAAGTAATACAACTATAATCACAGTACTACTACCATAGAAAGTTTGAGGATAAACCACTGGCTCTTAGAAAGCATGGAATTAAACTCTTAAGTATGTACATATCCTAGAAAGTATCTATAAGATGCAAGCACTCAGTGAGTCACAGGCCATAATCAATATGTCAGAATATATTGGAACAGAAGGACGAGAAAACATCAATTAATCCAGAAGATCAATTACCTGAAATTAAGAGTATACTAACTGTATACTCTCTATAATTGAATTAAGAGTGTATACTAATTGTTATACTAATAATTACAAAGACAAAACTATATGCATATTATCATATCCCAGTATATAACAAAAGTATATATAACTCAGCTGTAATAGAAAATTTGAAAATGTGCTCAACTTGGCCAAAAGTATTTGCTTAACTCAAAAGTAATGGACTCAAAAATATGTGACTCAAAGTTGTTTCATTCACATAGGGAAACTAAATTATAATATGATTACTACTTAAGATCCAATAGTAAATCCCTACTGAACAATAAAGATGATACATTACATGTTCATCAAAACATAGGTAAGGTGGTTCTTTGTGTTAAGAGGGTTACATATATTCCCACCAGAGATGATTTGGGCTGTGGATATAGAGGTCCAAAATAAAATGGCTATTTGAGTAATCCTCAATTATATTTAGAATGCATCTGTGGTAGGAAGAATTCTAAGATGCACTTCCCCTCAAGATCTCAGCCCTAGAAGTAAGCACATTTTCTCCCAGGTATTCATTTAAATACTGATCTAAGTACTTTTCTGAAGGCATTTTGTAGCTCTAATTTCCACAATCAGCTGACCTTAAAATGAGAGAAAAATATCTGATTTGGGTGGGCCGAACCTAAGCATAGGAACCCTTTAAAAGTGGAGAGTTTTCTCTGGTTGGGAGCAGAAGAGGAAATCAAAGACAGGCAAAAAAGTATAGCAAATATTATTGTATAAAAATCTGCAATGTATCATTACGGTAGATTGGAGTTACTTTTCTGAGGATACGATGCAGTACTGTGGGCTGCTTTCTGGGTAGGCTAAGAACAAACCAAAGGCTGCTTAGGGATGGCTGGTCACACACGGCTTATTGCTGTGCACACACATCAAATTACCCTCTGAGTTCCAACTTTAGCAATGACTATTGGCCATTTTTCTACATTCTATTGAAATATAGCAGAAAATAAAACTGAACCTAATAGCTGATAATATATTCAGACAGACCCCACAGAAAGGTGACTCTCAAAGTGTGTCCCCAGATGAGCAACATCAGCATTACTTGGGAACTTGTTGGAAATGCACACTCTAAGGCTCTATCCCAGACCTACTAAATCACAATCTCTGAGGGTAGGCCCAGAAATATGTGTTTTAATAAGCATTCCAGGAGATTCAGATGCAAAGATCAAGTTTGATAACTGCTGCTAAAAGGGCACTATTATTGCTATAATCTCAATGCCTGCTACTGGTCACATCCCACTAGGGACATTATAAACCTTATCTGCCTCTATGAGAATCTTGGTATGGCCATTTTATGTTATACACATTCCTTTCCTTATAATCTTCTACAACACTGTGGGTTTTCTCTCCTCTAGAATGTAGATGTGACATTATTAATATTAATAATTAATCTATTTTGAAGACCATTAAAAGTAGTATTTTTGCAGAAGTCCATTATGTAATAATACAATTTAATAATTTGAAAAGCCAGAATATGTGATCACCCACGTAATTGCACAAATGTCCCATTCTGTTTTCCTGATATGTATATGCAAGCAAATAGCTTTCAAGAGAACAATGGTAATACTCTCTTCAAATAAATCTGTGCATAAATAGCGTGGGATTCCTAAAGCTATTTGACTTGTGCATTGACACAGATTTGTTGCTATACTTCTGCAAAGATGGAGAGTATAGTAATAAAATATATTCCAGCAGAACTTTAAGTAGCTCATATCACCCAAAGTGTCTTATGGACCCATTAATTATAAGCGGGGGGTCGGGGGAGAAGAAGATAAAATGTGTAGGGAACATAAATGTTTAACCACCACATAGAGTTTGAATAATTAATGGAATGATACCCTTTAGTGCAGAGCCCCATATCTTTAAAATGTAGGAGAATATGAGTGCACTATTTCAATATTTAAGCCAAAATAAGTGATGTAGTTTCTGCATGTGAACTATATGTCCAGGCAATGGATTGAACAAATGCTTCATAATAATAAAATGGCTTTTAAACATGAATTGGTCTCATAAGGTATAAGGATTTCCCTAACCAACACAATTTATTCAGAGTAAGATTAGCAAAGACAATTTTTGAAGCAATAATATTCATTACGTCCACATTTTATAATACTGCTAGTTTAGTGTATCTGAAGTGCTCCAGTGTGTTTAGACTGAACTTTCATCACGTCTAAACAGCTTAACTGATAGTTACTTGATAACTCTTTTATGAAGCAGTTTTTTTAATAATGCTTTCATATTTCTGGTTTATGATGCCATTAAAGTCATCATTTGTCACATTAGTAATAGAGAGATTCTTAAAATATCCCTAGCAGCAATTCAGGATGGCTTTTAATGTCAGCATAAATTCCTGTATTACTAAACTAGCTATTTGAAATATTAACAGTGTTGTTTGCAATTTCAAAATATATATGACAACATAAGTATATAACATACATCCCTCGTTTAGGGAAAACGAGTTAGAAACCTCAAGGAATGAAGCTAAAGTAGGTTGGCTTGACCTTGTGATATGATTTAACAGCAAAGAAAAAATAAGTTCCTATGGATCAGTGAAGTCTCTGCTATAATTATTTATTCTCCATAAACTAAGCAATTTAAAATGGAGACAAAAGAGGGGGATAATGCTAACTTGCCCAGAATTTTATTTTATAGTGAATCCATCTCAATTCAAACAGTCTTGGATATATTTCCAATTTTTTTTTAGAAGTTAAAACACTGCATAGCATGCCCCCCCCATTCATATTACATCCTGATATGGGGGATTTTTCTAGAGGGCCATGGATGAGGCTCCAGGGCTCTAAAATTAGACTGGACCAGCTGTGCATAGTTGGTTTGATGCCGCGGGCTTGTGTGCATATGTAACACCATCCCATCACACTGTCAGCTGCTCCATTCTTGGAAACAAATGGAGTATTAATGTCCAAGAACCCCGCTGTTGGGCTGGTTTGGAGAGACAGGCTTCACATGATGTATGGCTCTGCTCTGTGTCTGCAACATCAATGAGATAAGGATTTTTTTTTTCCTTCATCAGTGTGTGAGGACTATAGATCTGATCTTCTAAGAGGAGTTTCTCTTCACAGAGGTTTAGTTGGCTCTTATGTAGGTACACAATGAAAGCTATCTCAAAGGCCAAATCATGGCGTAGGCCTAGGAGGTAAAATTATGTTTGCAAAATGGAGACATTAACAAAAAAGGACCATTTGTTGTGAGGATGGGTTACAGTAGAACTCCACTCTCCTTTCTTGGACCACAGAGCACCTTTTTACTGTTCTTGGTGTTTCTATTATTTAATCACACAGAGCACATTAGTAATAAAATAAAAAGAGCACTGAAACAGAAATCTGAAAATTCTTATTTCTAAGCCCAGCCATGCCCCTCAGTATTGATGTATACTTGGTCAATCTTATAACCTTGCTGAACTCATTCTCCTTGCTTCCACAATTACTAATTATATCTGTTTTTTCTACTGCAATTGGTTAAAAAAATATTGGCTGTACAAGATGTGTGAATACAGGGTTATTAATTAAACTGTAGTGGTCATTTCAAAATGTAAGTTTATTAATACAGTTATTTGGCCTTGAAATCATCTGTTTGTCAATTATAGCATTGCTTCACATATTACCATTATTAAAACTTTTTTTTCTTCTTAATTGTAACTTTGGACATGACAGGAAGACACAAAAAGAGTATCACAATCAAAATTTTTATGCCTGACTACATCAAATTACTCCTCTTTCTAAAGAACTATAGTCAAATGAACTGTTGACTGCTAGCACTGTGAATGGACTGAGAAATAATTTTGTTACTGAAGAAGTCATTTATCCACTGGAAATCTACCATAATTCTCAGTGGCATCAGCCTTTCCCTACTTACAAATGTTTACAAGGTCCATGAGGAGTAGCGTTTTTATGAAAAAGAGACCAAGTAACTTTCAACAAAAGAGAATGGAGAACAGCCATCACGATTTCCCACCCATCTGCATTAGTAAGGGTTCTCCAGAGAAAGAGAAGCAGTAAAGGATGTGTGTGTGTGTGTGTGTGTGTGTGTGTTTGAATATATGAGCAAAATATATACGAAGAGAAAGAGAAAATAAATCTAACTATTAAAAAATTAGTTCACATGATTGATCATAGAGGTTAGTAAATCCCAAGATCTGCAATGGCAAATAGGAGAACCAGGAGCCGAAGGTATAAATTCTATTCTAAAAGCTTCTGGCTCAAGACTTCAGAAAAACCTCTTTCACTTTGAGTTTGAAGGCTGAAAAAAAAAACAAGATCCCATCCTAAGACAGGTAGGAGGAGTTCCCTCTTATTTGTGGGAGGGTCAGCCTTTCTACTCTATGGACTGGATGAAACCCACTAATCTGCTTTACTCAGTCTACCGACTCAAATGTCAATCTCACCCAGATACCCTAAAGGACATTCCCAGAATAAAACATGACCAAATATCTGGGCACCCGGTGGCCCAGTCAAGTTGTCCCATAAAATTAAAAATCACATCATCAAAAGCTCACAAAGAAGATGAAATGTCTTATTACACCCTAAAACTCCGTGGTAGACGTGTGCATAATGCCCAAAGTAGATGGGGTCAGTTTGACTAATCAAGGTGCTTTAAGACCTAGTTAACTGTATTCCAAAGTAGTAAAACTGGGGCCAAATGGATGGCTCAAGCTACACAGCCCAGAACAAAAAGCTCTGTTAGAACAGTAGACAGTGGAAGGTCTTTGGGCTGCATCTGTCTCCAATGGCCCTGAACTTTGTAGGCTATGCTTCTTTAACTTTGAATCCTGTACCAGTTCCCCTCTCCTCTCACCCCACCCTCATAATCCTTGAAGTTTACTCTAAATGTTTTGAGGGCTATCGGACAACATACCCTCAATTCACGTTTTATTCCACATACTCAGCAAAATACAGGCTCTATTTTCTCTGTATTGCAGGAGTTATTCCTATTTAATTCATAATTTTCTAACCATGATTATCTGCCTACATAAGAGTATTAATTATTAATTCTTTCATGGAAGACTTGTTTTTAGTTTAATGGTTCTTACTAGATATTACAATAAAAACTTCATTAAATACTGCTTGAAAAGCAACAATTTAAAGTTGTTCTTATTGACTATTACACTGAAAATCTAATTCTGAGATTTTAACAACCGTATTATTTAGTGAGATACATAAAGAAGACTGTCATACATAGTAAATCCTTAAACTTATCTTTAACTTCTGACTTATAAAAACATGAAACCAATAGAGATAAAACATGGGTAACAAATACAGATGTGTGTGTGTGTGTATATTCTACCAGGTAAAAATGATAAGAAAGTTTGTTATCTTCATAAAAAGAAATAAGAACATTCCCACAATGTATATTTAAAAAGGTCAGTAAAATTGAATATTTTTTAAAACTGTAATGTGTATGGTTTTCTACAGCTTACATACCAAATCATAACAAATTTAGTAACTTAATACAAGTCAACCACCTTATAGTTCTCCAGGCCAGAATTCTGACATGGTTCTCACTGGGCTAAAATTAAGAGGTTGGCAGGGCTGCATTCACTTCTGGAGGCTCTGGAAAAGAATCTGTGTCTTTGTCTTTTCCAATTCCTAGACCTGCTCGCGTTCCTAGGTTTGTGACCCTTTCACCCATCTTCAGTGCAAGCTGTGTGGCATCTCCTGTCCCTTCTTCTATCCTCACATTCTCTCCAACCACTGTTGGGGAAGGTTCTCCACTTTTAAGGACACATGTGATGAGATGGAGCCCACTCAGATAACCCAAGAGAACTCTCCATTGCAAGATCCTTCACCTAATCACATGCACAAAGTCCCTTTTACCATGTAAGACAACATGGATTGTGCCATTCATGGGATCCATGAATTAAGATCCGGACACCTCTGAAGGCCATTATTCTGCCTACCACATGTGATAAAATTACTTTAGAAATATATGTTAATAGACAAAACCCTTGTATGTTTGTGGTTTTTGTTTTTTTCTTTTCAGCAATCTGTATAACATTAGCTCCTTCAACTGGGAAAAATAGAAAATGCTTTCATATGAGAACTTGAAACCAAGAACATATTTAAAGAAAAAAAAAGTTACATCATTAACCATATATCCTAATTAATAGCCCTTCTTAATTACTAATAAAGCAGTCTGTATTATAACTGAAATCAATCTGTCTTCATTTTTAAAATATTTTCTGCACAGTTGTGGCTTGATAATTAAAACATTGTGTCCAGGAACCATCTCCTTCTAACTCAGAGTCATTATTGTCTAGTGAAGTCATTAACTTGGATTAATTAGGTAAGAGTGGTATAATAATCTGTGGATGACTTCCAACTCTTAGGAGAGCACTGAGAAACTATTTCTGTTATCTTTAGAGTAACATATAAATTTAAGCTCCATTAAATCAGGTGCTGTATCTCCTTTGGTTCACTTCTAGGGCAGCATCCATCACACAACCAATGGTGAGTAAATACTTTTGAAAGAACAGTGAAAAATTAAATGAGTCAGTATACTGACTCATTAAAGTGTTTAAGAATTAAAGGATAAAGTATTAAAGTGTAAGAGGACTTAGAAAAAGTTAAGAATAAAGGTAAGTTATAATTTGAATGTTTCGCATTAGATCAATTTGCAGAGACTAACGTTGATTTTCTACATCATTCCTTAGCTAAAGGCGTGGTGGCCAGTTTGGAATATTTAATTTGCAATATATTTGGATCTGATGCATATATAGAACTTCTGATGCGTATATATGCATATACAGGTCATTGATCTTTCCACATCTACCGATGACTGTTCTGATATGAGGTAAAAGATTAGGCTTGATGAGGTTACAGAAATAATAAAACAAATAAACATAGTAGGATCAAAATTTTTTCTGATGCTCTTATGTCAGATATTGCAAGGAACAGTTTGCCCTTGCTGAAGAGAGCAGTGCCATATGAGGGAAAGACAATTCTCTGAAGTTCACTGAAGCTAAATGCTTGCCGACTTTAAAAAGCACTAACCACTAAAGCAGACCAATCATTTTCTCAAAAACAGGCTTTCCGATTCCTAAAATCTGCCTTTCTTTCAATTCAGACACCGTCTATCCCTTCCTCTGAAGCAAGTCTTGTGAAGAACAAACTCTTAGAAGAGAGGAAATAAATCCTACTAAGGTCTTTAGGAGAACTTGACATAGAAATAGCCTGCAAAGCACTTTGCTTCAATCCAGCTCCACCGGAAGCAGCAGTTATAGTGGTGTGGCCTCTTCCTCACTCAGTAAGGTGTTTTTGTTGATTTCTCTTAACTACATTCTGACTGAATGTAGTTTGAATGCCCTTTCAGCATTGGACTATCTACAGAAAGAACAGGAATATTATTTAACACCACACCCCAACATGATTAATTTGTACTTTGACTTAATGTTAAATTCCATCAACATAGCTAGTCAGGTTTTCACCTAAATATTTTTGTGTATGCATGATCAAATATCTCTTCCAGTGGCTAGAATAATGCCTGACACATAGAAATGACTAAATATATACTTAAGTGACTAGAATGATAGTTCTTCCCAAACAGAATTGTCCTTTTAATATTTTAAAAATATATTTTGATACATTGTTCATTTCAGCATGTCTTTTTTTCCTTCCTCTAGAAACCCTCTGCTCTCTACAGTAAGCCAGAAATATCACTGTTCCAGTGGTAGAAAAGATTGGAATAGACTAGAATAAAGAGTCCCAGCAATTCTGCATCAAGATGCTAGTCTTACAAACACCATTTAAAAATGGGCAAAAAGAAAAAATAAATACATACACTCATACATACGTACAAATACACGGGCAAAGGATTTGAACAGACATTTCTTCAAAGGAGACATACAAATTGCCAGAGTACATGAAAGAATGTTCAATGTCACTAATCATTAGGGAAATTCAAGTCGAAACCACAATGACATACCACTTCACACCCAAAAGAATTATTATCAAAAAAACAAAACAAATGAAAACAAACAGAAAATAACAAGAAGTGGGAAAGATGTGCAGGAACTGAAAATCCACTGAAAAATATTATGTTGGCTCCTCAAAAAACTAAAAATACAATAACTGTATGATCCAGCAATTTCACCTCTAGGCATATACCCAAAGAATTTGAAAGCAGGGACTCAAGCACATATTTGTACACCAATGACCAATGTTCCCAGCAGCATTATCAACAATAGCCAAAAGTGGAAACCATCCAATGTCCACAAACAAGTAAACGGGTTACTATGTTCTATATATACTAATGTTCTATATATACAATGAAATATTATACAACCTTATTAAAGGGCTGATATTCTTTGAAGATGGCGGGAAGGAGTCATTAGCCAAAAATACAAGCAACCACGAGAAGATGAAAAAGTCAGGTAAACAGATTCTCCCCTGAAAGCCTCCAGCTCTGCCAATACCTTAATTTCAGAATTCTGACTTCCAGAACTGAAGAGAGTAAGGTCATGTTGTAAGCTCATCAGTTCATGGTAATTTGTTACAGCAGCAAAGGGGAACTAACACAAAAATCAGGGAAAGACTGAGGAACTGTTCCAAGGGAAGGAGACTGGAGCCAGGATAAGGCAGTTTATGATAAGAACTAAATCCTTCTATTGAAAGGACATTATTGAGACAATTACAAAATCCTAATGGTATCTAGGGATTATAGTTAATGTAAATTTATTTTTACCATTGCTTACTGTAGTTATATAGTAGAATGGTCTTGTTTGCAGAAAATACACAGTTAAGTTTTTGTGAGTAATGAAGACAGCAGGTTGACAACTTTGAAATGGTTCAGAAAAAAATTAAGACTTTTTTTTTAAGAATTTTATTTTTTTATTTGACAGAGAGAGACATAGCGAGAGAGGGAACACAAGCAGGGGTAGTGGAAGAGGGAGAAGCAGGCTTCCCACTGATCAGGGAGCCCAATGCGGGGCTATGACCCTGAGACCATGACCTGAGCTGAAGGTAGACATAACAAAAATTATAAAGAAAAAGATACTAAAAAAAAAAAAAAAGTCTAACAACTGGGGCACCTGGGTGGCTCAGTCGCTAGACTTTTTTTTTTAGTTTCTTTTTCTTTATAATTTTTTGTTACGTTATATAAGTCACCATACAGCACATCATTAGTTCCATGATTCATTGTTTGTATATGATACCCAGTGTTCCGTGTAATGCGTGTCCTCCTTCATACCTATCACTAGGCTCCCCCATACCTCCACCACCAAAAAATCCCCAATTTGAGTCTCAGAATCCTTAGTCTTTCATGGTTCATCTCCCGTTCCAATTTCACCCCTTCCATTTTTCCCTTTCTTCTCCTAATGTCCTCCATGCTATTCCCTGTGTTCCACAAGTAAGTGAAACCATACGATAACTGTCTTTCTCAGCTTGATTTATTTCACTTAGCATAATCTCCTCTAGTTCCTTTCACGTTGATGCAAATATTGGGTATTCATCCTTTCTACTGGCTGAGTAATATTCCATTGTAGATATGGACCACATCTTCTTTATCCATTTGTCTGTTGAAGGGCATCTCGGCTCCTTCCACAGTTTGGCTATTGTGGACATTGCTGCTATGAACACTTGGATGCATACGGCTCTTCTTTTCACTACATCTGTATCTTTGGGGTACCCAGTACCCTCCAAAAATACCCAGTAGTGTAATTGCTGGGTCATAGGGTAGCTCTATTTTTAACTTTTTGAGGAACCTCCACACGGTTTTCAAAAGTGGCTGTACCAACCTGCACTCCCACCAACACTGTAAGAGGGTTCCTCTTTCTGCACAACCTCTCTGAAATAGGGAATACAGGAAATAGGGGAGAATATCAGAAGTTCACATCTGTCTTACATAGCTTCACACAGGTGTGTATGTTAGCGGTTTATAGGGAGTGCCTTCTGAATCACCTGTAAGAAAGTAAGGGCAGCAGAATTGGGCAGAAGGAGAATCTCAACATGGACAGGGCAGCGATAGTGCCATTCACTGTTACATGGTGCTCTGGACCTGGGATGGTTCTTAAGAGGTGCCTTGAATTGAGTCCAGGGGGTTCAATTCAAACTCCTTAGAATAAATCTCATTCTCTCTCTCTCTTTCGACTTCCACATCAAGCAATCATTGGATGCCAGCTGCACCAAAGTGCTGGTGCAACCTTGGGCAGCACAGCTCCCTCCCACCAAAGGCAATCTGTACAAACCTTCAGCAGCCAAGACTCTCAGCAGTGAGGGGAGGCCTGCCACAGCCCTCAGGGGAAGCCAGTCAGTGTTCCATAGCATTGTCTACAACTTCTAAGGGAAATCTGATGTCCTTTTATGAGAAAATAAGGAAAAGGGTCATAGTATAATATTGCTGGGGTCGGTAAGTGATCCAGTACTGTCCCCAAGGTCAGCACAAAAGCTGAGACTAAGAGGATCATGGAACTCAACTCAGACAGGCTGAGTGAGAGTCTAAGAAAGCCTGCCCGAAGCCGCACTGCCCTCTCCTATATACAGTTGGGGGATACATGAGGACAAACTCACAGGTTTTGCCCTGTGACAAAAATGAAGTAGTTAAGGGCTTGGGGAGCCCCTAGAATGAACAGTTTGAGGGATAATGTGAACAAATGATGAACCAGAAGAGGCCTGGGACTTGGGGAGCCCCCAGAATGAACAGTTTGGGGACTAATATGAACAAATGATGAACCAGAAGAGGAGTGAGGTCTGAATAAAAGGCCAGAACTGGGAGAGACCTCATGACCAGAAAGCACGTCCAAGACTAATGACCTCAGTGGTAGGTACTAATGGGTGCCCAAAACGATGATTCAGGCTCAGTCATACTCAGCAAGGATAAGCACTGGAAGGCCAGGGTCAAGACCAGAGCATCCACACCACACTGCAGACTAGGTGAGACACAGAGACAGTTCCCAGATCAAAAGCTTACTGATACTTACTAATGCCATGTGGATTGTTATTGTTAAAGTCTTTCAGGATTGAGTAATTCACTCACTTTCTCAGCAAATAATTAATGAATGCCAGTTCTATCCTCCAGGAACACATTAATGAGCAAAACTTATTTTTAAAAAACTGTTCTCATGGAGCTTATATTCTGTTGAAGAGAAATAAACAGTAAGTTAAGTAATTGAACTCTATATATTTTGAAGACAGGACTAAGAATTTACTGATGAATTGGATGTGAAATGTGTCAAAGATACAGATTAAGAATGACAACACACACATATACACACAAAGAATGATTTAATATAAAATAATGATGCTTAGTAATCAAAATAAATGAACTCTTTTTTTATAATAAATGAACTCTTAATACAACATGGATGAATCTCAAATAACTGTGTATAGTGAAAGAATTCAGAAAAAAGAGACAGTTCTCTATAATTTCATTTATATAAAATTCTAGAAAATGCAAATAAGTCTATAGTGGCAGAAAGCAGATCCGTGGTTATTTGGGGATGGGGGAGAGGGAAAGAGGGAGCAATTACAGGGAAGTTTTTAGAGATGATGGACATATCCACTATCTTGCTTATAGTGATGGTTTCATGGGTGTGATAATTAGTTCTATGTGTCAACTTGACTGGGCAATAGGGTGTCCAGATATCTGATGAAAGATTATTCTGGGTGTTTCTGGGTGATGTTAACATTAGAATTGGAAGACTTAGTATTGCAAAATGACCTCCCCAATGTGGGTAGACCTCATCCCATCCAATGAAGGTCTCAACAGAACAAAAAGGTTGAGTAGGAAAGAATTTGCTCTGACTGCCTATCTTTGAGCTGCATCAATGTTCTCCTGCCTTCACAATTGAGCTCTGACAGGAACTATGTTACTGGCTCTCTATCTTGCTGACTGTAGATTTTGGGACTTCTCAGCCTCCATAATCAGGTGAACCAATTCCTTATAATAAATCTCTCTACCCTTCTGACCCCTCCAACCTCCTCTTTCTCTCTTACTGTTTTGTCTCTTTTCTGTAAGTTTCCTGGGATCCTATGTAGAAGCTGTTCTCATTAAACACCAAACGGTTAAGTCCATTTGCTGGTCTATCTACAAATTTAGTTTCATATTCTACTTAACAATTTAAATAGACTGAAATATTTCATATATATATATATATATCCTTATCCTATTGGTTCTGTTTCTCTGGAGAACTGAGACTAATATAACAGGTATATACATATGTCAAAATTTATCTATATATACTTTAAATATGTGCAGTTTTAAAGAACTAAAAGCATAGATTTTTTATTTACCAAGATGGGAGACTACCAATGGAATGACTCCTGAAGAAGGGTTCAGCTTGGAATAAAAAGAAAAAAAAACTCTATTCTCTTTACCGTCTATGCAGTCTACTCAAAGTGGTTCACTTTTAACATCAGATATGTGTGTGTTTTATGCACTGACCAATTTTCCAACTCTCAGGACACCAACTTTATATTCTACACTTCAATTATGACCCGACCTACTTAGAATTAGCACAGACACCACAAGTAGAGGGCTTATTCCCATAGGACTGCCACCTATTTCAAATGCCCTTCACAAGTGCTGGGTCTCAGGTTATCTACCTTTCTGTCTGCTTTAGCTACAAACCAAGGGTGTCCACAATCGCCTCTTCAAATATGATAATTTGCTACAATAGCTCACAAAAGTCAAGGAAACATTTATGTTCGGTACCAGTTTATTATATAATAAAGGACACACAAAAACAGCCATACAGAGATACATAGGGGAGGTCCCTAGCACAGGAGCTTCTGTCCCTGTGGAACTGGAGTACACTACCCTCCTGGCCTGTGAATGTCTTCACCAATCTAGAAATTGCTCTCCCAATCCCCTACTTTCAGGAGTCTATGAAGGCTTCATCATGTAGATATGATTGATTATTAACTCAACTTCCTCCTTCAGCTCCCCAGAAGACGGATTGATGGAGCTATAAGTTCTAAGCTTCTAATCATGGCTTGGTCTTTCTGGTTAACAGCCCCATGCAGGAGTCCAGCAAGAATCACCTCATTAGAGCAAAATAAATTCTATCACCCAAGAAATTCCAAGGGATTCAGGAACTCTGTGTCAGGAACCAGGGTCAAACACCAAGTATTAGAACAAAACACGCTCCTAGCAGTAATTGCTTAGGAAATTACAAAGGTTTTAGGAGTTCTGGCCAGGAGCCAGGGACAAAAACCAAAATATGTATTTCTTAATACATCACAAAATCATAGATACATGCTATCTATCTTAGAGATATCTACCAAACAACCAAGTGAATTATTTTGTTGGGAACTGTGTATTCAAGTCCAGAGTTCAGAACTGAGACCAGAACATGAGATATAAATTTGGAAATCATGGGGGTGCCTGGGTGGCTCAGTGGGTTAAAGCGTCTGCCTTCGGCTCAGGTCATGATCTCAGGGTCCTGGGATTGAGCCCCACATTGGGCCCTCTGCTAAGTGGGGAGCCTGCTTCCTCCTCTCTCTGCCTGCCTCTCTGCCTACTTGTGATATCTCTCTCTGTCAAATAAATAAAATCTTTAAAAAAAAAATTGGGGGAAATCATGGGACTGAGTAACATCCCAAGGAAATTACTCTGCTTAAAGAACAGAAAGAAGTCTGAGAACTCAGAATTCTTTTATTTAGAGTTTGAAGAAAGAAGTAAAAAGCAAAAGACATCAGACGTATGGTCAGTGAGGGCAAGAATAACCAGGAGAATGCGCTCTATGCCACTGAAAGAAAATGCTTCAAATATAAAAGAGTAATCTAAGTGGATTTTGGCAAAAAGTTGACTATTAGATTTAACAAATAAGAGGCCACCATTAAGAGCAACTTTTTAGGGTGAGGTAGGACAAATATTGTGACTGGTGTGGACTGAACAGAATAAGGAGGAAGAAACTAAAGACAGGCTATATCGATGACTTTTCCTTTGGGGATTTAATACAAAATAGAATAAAGAAATGAGCTAGCCAGAGATTAATATGAGGCAAAAAAATTATTTTCTTTTTAATATGGGAGCAACATAATCAGTGCTGATGGAAATGATTCAGTAAAGAGAAAAACATAATGAAGGAGAGACAGGGAGAATTTTAAGTGATGTATTTAGAGTAGGTGAAGGGAAACGGGAACTAGTGGACAAAGAGACAGATTATTCTTAGAGAGGAATGTAGTGACTCCACATACAATAATAGTAAGGAGGGTGTAAATGGGCAAAGATACAAAGTTCATGACCCATGTGGTAACGAGAGTTTGTGGAAGTTCTCTTCTAATTGCCTCTATTTTCTTCCAGAAAAATAAGAAAACAGCGTCCTCAGCTGAGAGTGACCATAACAGGAGGTGTTGAAATATAAGCAGAGAAGAGAGTATGACATGGTCATTAACTGACAGGAACAAATCAGAACAATGCATTGTGACTTCTGGGCAATACAATGGGCCTAGGTGAGATTAATGGCCACAGATTGAAGCCTTGACAGCATGGCTATGTATTTTCCCCTAGTAAAATCTGGCTATGCTGATATAGACATACAGTAGTCAGGGGGTTATATTTAAAAAGGTTTGGTGTTTTGCCAGGTAAATACCACACACCATGCAAGGGCAAAACACTTGAGAATGTGGCCAAAGGAAGGACTGAAATGAAAGATCATGAAACTAAAAGTGCATAAGAAAGTAACTAAAGATCGGGCAGTGAGTCAGGGATGATGAGAATGAAACTGAAATAAGAAGTATATATTCTGATGAAGTTGAAGACCTGAATTGAGAGTGGAGTGAACAAAAAAGATATTTGAAGCTGAGATTCCGGACTAGTTGGGAGTTATCAGTACGACAAGCTCCAGCATCTGCCATGGGAGTGGTTATTCAATGAGATGGGAGAGAGCACAAGATCCATTACTGAAGAACAGGTAAATAAACTGAAAGAGCAAGATGTGAAGAGAATACACATGGACAATAAAAACAGCAAAAATTATGCAGAAGTAGTATTGGAGGCAGTGATCATGAAACCCATCAAAATCTTCAATAATGATCAGAAATGTCTTGCAAATCAATAGATGACTGCAACAAAGCATAGTAGAGAGTAGTATAATCTAATAAGGTGAGGTTGTAAAACTGTGTCTTTTTAGAGGGAAAGGATGGTCCAGAAGTAAGAATAAGGAGATAGGTTTCCTTTGCTTATATTGGGCCAGTAAAATGAAAGGAGATGAAGAGAAAAAACCCTACATTGGAGAGATCATTTTCAGAGAACAGTGTCCTCTAGAAAGAGTCAATTTCACTTAGAGAAGAAGATAAACAAACAAAGCAACATTCAGATGAGAGACTGAGTATACAGTGGATTTTGATGAGAAGAATCTGAGTTCCAGAGACACAGCAGAAATGTTTCAGGATTTGATGAGGGGTGAGAAATGCTATCAGAAAGGGCACATAATGAGCCATATGTGGACAACAGTCTGGGGTGTAAAAATTGTTCTCAGTGACATGTGCTTATGGAGACTGGTGCAAATAAGGGTATTAACTTGGCTTCAGGAGATAGCAGCAAGTCAAGGAGTATCTGTGGGAAAGAAGAGCTATGAGGAAGGCCCCTTCTGGTACCAGTGAAGGGGGTCTTTGCAAGCAAGGGGAGATGCAGACTTCGAAGAGTGTGTTGAAAGAAAGAAAGAAAAGAAGAAAGAGTGACAGAGAGAGAGAGAAAAGAAGGAGGGAGAGGGAGAGAAAGATTAAAGAAAATTTAAAGGGAACTCAAACTTGGAACTTATCTGACTGACTGAATACTTATCTGTAAGTGCCTTATAAAGCAGGAAAAATAAAATTACCTTCATAATTTTTAAATTTAGACTTTATTTGCTCAACCATGGAAATGAGAGCACATGAAAAGTTTATTTCAGCTATAATATAATATAGAATGTTTCTTCTCTTGATGAACGCACAAAAAGTAATGAATGCATTTGATCATACTACATGTGGGGACTCATGCAAGATTCCTAAAATTCTGTCTGCGACAAATATCTGCGTATTACATGGTTATGAACCTTGACAAGAACAGAAACAGGGTACCTGTTAGAAGATGCTGCACTGGTAGTTGGATACATCAATTTTAAAGAAAGTATGGGCTGAAAACGAAAATTTTGTTGTCCCTGGAATAGAGACAAAGATAAAAAGATAGCTACAGATATAGCTGTAGTCTTAAGGAAATTGAAATAGTGCAAAGACTGAGTATATATAGAAAAGAAAGAAGACCAGGTTCTCAGCATAAGGCATAGTCAGGGATCTAGTAATGCAGTACTTCTCAGTGGTGAAAGATCTACCTGGCGATTACGCTACTTCTTGGCTCTACAATGAGGTATAGAGGGGAGAGAAAGTGAGGGGAAAAAAGAGAGAGAGAGGGAAAGAGAATCTATGTGCTATGCTCAAATATTACACAGATTTTAAACATAAGGTTCTATAGAGAAAATAATCAGCATAAGAAAATGTTCCTACATGATGTGAAGATGTAATATTAAGTGAATAAAGCGGGATAAAGAACTATACATGCATTATGATCTGAGGTGCGTTTGTATGTGTAGATGAGCATGAGTTGGAGTATGTATATATAAATATTATGACTTAGACACATTTAAACCAAATGTGTTGAAAACCGAATCTTAATTTTGCTATCAGAAATCAATTCCTTTGTGAATTCTCATTCTTCAACAGTAGCAGAAAAATTAAATTATGTTGTATCCTGATATTTTAGCCATTTCTAATTTCAAATTTTATCTATTTCCAATAAATATTTATTACAACTCAAGTATTATCATTTTCTCAGTCATTACTTGGTAATCCTTCTTGAATATTCCTCCCACTGCCAAAGATCACCTTCCCCAATTCTACTGGGAAATTTTTTTTTCTGACACAATAACATATAATTTTAATAATCAAAAGAAATTTTAAGTGAGTCAAAATACTTGTCCCATCTTCCAAAGTTCTAATGGAGATTAAACAAGGTGATGTGTTAACATTTTAGAAAACTATAATGTGTGCTATAAATATATTCTCATATTCTCAGCTCACTGGGATGCACTAAACAATTGCTTCAATTTCTGGTTACATTTTAAAGACTGCGATAATGAATCCTGCACATGTTTGAGTCCACGTGTGAAAATCTGCCTACTGAAGAAAAGTGCATCTCTCTGTATAATCAATCAGAAAAATGTGGAACTCTCTAGAGAGGCTGAATTAGAAATCCTCTGGAGAAAGGACACAGGGCAGTATGTGTAGTTTGAAAATGATTACAAGATAATACTGATATATGCCTCATCTCCCCTAACCACCCAGATTAGGAATCACTTCTCCCTACTATCTACATTGTATTATTCTAGCAAATTAAGTCACCAGAAAAAAACATGACTGAACTATATTATCTCAGTCCCTGTAGAAGTGTCTTTACTACTATGATTTCATTTTATGTCCATGTTTGCTCTAATGAAGAGCCACATAAAGATATTTCTGTATCTCCTGTAAAACTACTAAAGACATTGGCCATGACTTTATTCAATGTCCTTTATTTTAAAGTACAAATGGTAAAATTTAATGCCAAAGATGCTTATTTCTGAAGAGTCAGTCTTCTTTTTTTAACAGACATTAATAGATAGATAATCTGTCATCTTTCCCTCTTTGGCTTCCAGGAAACATTAAATTTCAAGCTTAATTATGGAAATGTCTCACAATTCCCTTTCCTCTCTTTCTGTATGTTTCCTCGTATCTTTTACATCATTTTTAATCTTTTAGTTTCATTTAGCTAATAGTATTATATGCATTTTAAGAGAAATTTTAAGTTGATGAAGTATAATTATTTTTAAAAAGATGAGAAGATTGAGGTTCAGAAAACCTCAAATGAGTGAAGTAAAGGGGAAAAAGAATAGGGCTTGGATTAGGGCAACAGTAGATTAGGAGACACTAAGAATGAGACAGGGATGAGGGCTGGACTTCTATCAATGAAGCATAATGAGGAATATAGGCGAGAAGGTGAGCAGGGGGATAGACTAGGTAGGAGTGACAGAACATTTTGATTCAGCAACATAAGCAACTCCATAACTCCTGATAAATTGTGAATGAAAGCAGAGAATGCAAAAGGACAGGAAGTTTAAAAACAATGCCTGACATTTTCCCAGAGAGAAAAGTGATTTTAGTCAAATGTGGCTATCCTATGAAATGTGTCGTGTTCCATACAATGTTTATTGGAGGGTAAGAGAGTCTACCTAATACAGAAGGGGGCCTGCCCCAGACACCCCACGTTGCCTGCATCCTTAGAATGCAGACCACTCAAGTAAGAGTTACTTCTTCATGGGTGAATCATACCACGCCAGCAGACTGATAGAAAATATCTTTTTAAAAGTCCATTTAGAGAACTCTGAAATGTATAAAAAGGAAGTAAAGAAGTTATTAGAGATCAGTCTGTTCTTCCTTAAATCCTGGAATAATTTCGATCGCTAGACACACTACAAAAACTGCTGATACTATATTTCTTTTGGGTCAACCTAATAGTTCTGAGTTTGGCAGATCCCTCTGACCATCCTCGAGGAGGCTCGTCTGTCTGCAATACCTGTGGTATTAACATGGAAATAGGGTTCTCAGACAACTGGCTATTACTTAGTTCCAGTAAACTCTATTTCCCCCTAGAAGTGGTGTCACCATTAGAAGATGACAGATATGCAGTGTTTCCATCTCCTGAACCCCTTGTAATGACCTCTAAAATAGTATGAAGCCTTCAGGCAATGCTCCAGTAATTAATATAATGACAATAAACTCTCACCACATTACCATGCTTATTTTGGACAGAGAGTCTAGTTTCAAATAATCTCAGTGTCCTTTTTATCACTCCAGAGCACCAAGAGTCCTCAGAGCATTACACTACATATTTTAGTGAGTTTCTTTTGCACGACAGATGAAACTTCATAGATTAATATGCTGCTAAAATTATTTATATAGTATGCCTTAAGAAAAAGAAAGTTTGTTTTCTCTCCCAGACTATTGGAAAAGAGGAAACCAAGGGAGTTATGCACAGGATATATTTAGAAATTGCCTGTCTCTTAAAAAAAAAAGAAAGAAAGAAAGAAAGAAAGAAAAAAGAAATTACCTATCTCTTATTTTTTTTTTAAATGACAAGTTTTCGAGGTAGCAGGGGCATTTTCTTTTTTAGGGTTGTCTGGATAGATTCCATTGTTCGTAAATAAAAGCCAAAAAAGGAAGTAGCAGTGCTAGAACACAAACATTTATTTGAAAACCACAAAACTAACACACTAAATAGATCTCATAACCTTATGTAGATGCATATCTTGTTTTGTTTCAAAGTTTGGTAGAACTATCGTTGCAATTACAGAATGCAGAAATAACTCAATGAAAGTGCATAGGAAACCCTTATTCAACACTTTGCTTTGCTCTCCCCTTTCTTTGAGTAAATCTGACGTTATAAGCATAACTGGTTCTCTGTGGACCTCTTAAATAATTTAAAGATGCTGAGCCTTATATTCTACAGCCCAAAGATGCTGACATTATTTTAAATTAGGTTTTTACACTTAAAACGTATTGAAGTGCATTTGGGGGAGATGAAGTTTTGCTACCTGTGCTTTTTTTCTGAGAACAGTGTGCAGCAGACAGAGTCGGAATAAAATATCTCCATGGTTTGTATTTAATTCTTTAGCTCCAGTCAAATGACATGAGCTAGGGTAACACACACATGACAACCTGGTAATTTCAAAATAATGGTTTGTTTTAATTCCTTACCTCTAGTCAAACGACATGAGCTAGGGTAACACACTCATGACAATTTGAGAATAAATTCTGAATGCAAAAAAACAGTTGTTCGTATCAAGTGAAAATAGCAAAACCTAAACATTTTCTAAGAAAAGCAAGAGTACTCTTATTATGTGCCTCACTGCTCAATGGATTTGAATTTTGCTGTAATTCAAAAGATGTCTGTCATACACAAAGCCGTATATAAGGGACCCCTGACATGCTGAAATGTGGTCATTACTCTACCTTGTGGCAATAATTTCAATGGAGTTGAGCTATGTCTGAATAATCCCAAACCTAAGAAGTGCACTCTCCTTTGTCAGCACCTTTATCTCTCTTTACAGGAAGGCAGAAAGTCAGTCCCATCCTGTTCCTGCACACAACTGCCAAATGTGGTTTTCAAGTCTCTAGGCTGGATGTATCTGGGTCAGAGGCAAAGCTCAAAGTTGAACCAGGGCTTCATACACTGCATGGCCTCAATCAGAATTTTCCTTATGTGATCAGGCATATTCCCGGTTGCCATGCAATGCAAGTTGGCAAGGGAAAAGAGGAGTTTAAAAAAAAAAAAATCAAGAAATGGCACCTTGCCAAGTTTTCATGGAGTGCAAAATTGGAGCCCCTGAGAGAAACAAATGTTTGGAACTGCTAACCCTTCTGCCCTATCACATTCCAACTCAGTCAGATGGTCACACCCATCTCTGCCAGAATATGCCGTGTTATTGAGCATGGAGACAGGTTTGCGGCATCACAGGATATGGTATAATGTGCTGGGGATTCATAGGAGTTCACACAAAAGATTCTTTTTTTTTTTTTTTTTGCTTGTACCTGATGCTCAAGTTTCTAAATGCCTCCCTTTTTTCCTCTTCCTTGCCCTGTCCCTCTTCAAGACTTATTTCACACTGGAATCTCTGATTCTGTACTCAAATGATTCTAGTTATTACATTTTACTTGTAGAAGTCAGATTCGTGGTCACCAATCCTACTTTTAATATCCAATGAGCAAAACTGAGTGTAGAAAAGAGAGACGTCCCTCTCAACAAAAAAGAAAAAGAAGTAAGCCAGGAAAAGATCTCAAACATGCTCAGATTGGATGTTTTGAACCTTGGTGGGTACAGCAACAAAAAACCCTGGCTGGCAATCATCTTGAAAAAAAAAATCCCACGTCAGCCAGAAATAGTGAAAGAACGTTGGACTTAGATTTTCCATTTGCCGGAGATACGACTTTGGGAAAACCACTTAATATCTCAGACTTGTCTTTACTCATCTGCCAATGTGTACGATAATGACTGACAGTTCACATTACAAGGTTATTAGAAGAGGCAACTAAGATGACATATAAGAAAGCATGTTTCAGAAATGCAGAACACTGTATGAGGGTAAAGAGCTATCATCTACTTTCTCTAAGGAGCCCTACAGAAGTATAAAGTTGTCATTCCTTCCGGAGCCACGTGGCCACAAAATAGTACAGGTAGTTCTTGACTTAAAGCCTTCAACGATTGTAGCTTTGTGCTGTTTTGTTTTGTTTGGACAGCTTTATCAATACATAATTCATATACCATCCAGCCCATCCACTTAAAATACATAACTTCCATTTTTTTCACATATTCACAGGGTTGTGCAACCACCATAATCTATTTTTAGAACATTCTTGTCCACCACAAAACAAAACAAACAAAAAATACCCATTTGCAATCACTCCCTAAATTCCCTGCTGACAAACCCTAATTCCTGAACCCTAGGTCAACCACTAACTAATTTTCTGTCTCCATGGATTTGCCTATTCTGGACATTTAATATAGATGGAATCATACAATATGTGGTATTTCGGGACTGGCTTCTTTCACTTAACATAATGCTTTCAAGGTTCCAAGCTGTAGTATGTATTTATCAGTATTTTATTCCTTTTTAGGGCTGAATAATGTTCTATTGTACAGATATACCACTTTTGTTTATCCATTCATCAGCTGATGGACATCTGGGCTGTTACAACTTTTTGACTACCATGAATAATGTTGCTATGAATATTCCTGTACAATTCTTTATATGGACAAAGAATTGAATATGTACCTGGGAGCAGAACTCCTAGATTGGTAGCTCTATTAAGCTTTTGAGGAATATCCAGACTATTTTTTCAGTTGACGACATTTTACATTCCCACCAGTAATGAATGAGGGTACCGATTTTTCCCCACCCCCTACAGTATTTATCATTGCCTGTCTTTTTTATTATAGCCATTCTAGTGTGCGTAAAATAGCACATCATCGTAATTTTGGTTTGCGTTTCCTAATAATGTTGAGCATCTTTTCATGTGCTTATTGGCAATTTGTGAATCTTCTTTAGAGAAACATCTGTTCAGATCCTTTGGCTATTTGCTAACCAGGTTGTCTTTTTTTTTTCATTTAGCTGCAAGATTTCTTTATATTTTTTTAATAAATTGCCTTACCAAATAAAATTATTGGAAAATATTTCTATTGTGTGGGTCACTTTTTTACTTTCATTAAAGTATCATTCACAGCACAAAAGTTGCTGTAAATTATTTTTGCAGTCCAAATTATTTTGATATAGTCCAAATTATTTTTTCTTTTGCTGCCTGTGATCTAAATTACTTTTTAATGTAGTTCAACTTTCTTTCTTTTGTTACTTGTGCTTGTTACATGTATTGAATCTAAGAAACTTGCCTAACTCAAGGTCAAAATTTACTCTTTTTTTCCTAAGAGTTTCATGATCCCAGCCTTTGTATTTAGGATTATGATACATTTTGAGTTAATTTTTGGTATGCTTTGAAATAGGCATCCAGTTCCATTATTTTGCATGTAGATATCTAGTTCTTCCTGCTCCATCTGTCAAAAAGATAATTTTTCTTCATGGCATTGTTTTGGCAAAAATCAATTATCCATAAATCAATTATCAATTATCCCTAAGTTTATGGGTTTATTTGTGGAATTTCCATTCTATGATCTATTTTTATGCAGTATTATATTGTCTTTTGAGTACTGCAGAGTTTTAGTTTTCAAATTAGGATGTTTGAGTCCTCTAACTTCATTCTTCTTTTTTTTTTTTCATTCTTCTTTTTCAAATTTCAGCTTTTCTGGTTTCTAAAATTTCCATATAAATTTTAGGATCAATTTGTTAATTTTTGCAAGGGAAATAGCTAGAATTTATTAGAATTGGGATTGAATCCGTACATCAATTTGGAGATATTACCAAAATAACAATATTAAATCTTCTAATTCATGAATATGGAAAGTCTATCCATTTATTTAAATTTTCACTTCTTTTTTATTTCAACGTTCTATAGTTTTCTACGTATAAGTCTTGTATGTTTTAATTAAATTCATACCTAAATATTGTATTATTTCAATGCTATTGTACATGGAATTATTTGCTCAACTTCACTTTTGAAATGTCCATTGATAGTGTATAGAAATGCAACTGACTTTTATATATTCATCTTGTATCCTAAAACCTCTGTCTGAATTCATTTATTAGTTCCAATAGTTTATTTGGCAGATTCTTTAGGATTTTCTATGTACAAGCTCATGTCAACTGCAAATTGAGAAAGATTTACTTTTTCCTTTCCAATCTTCGATGCCTTTTATTTCTGTTTCTTCCTTAATTACTGGCTATTGCCTGTAACAATTGGTATTTAATAGAAGTAAAAGGCTACAGTTTTCTACTTCAAGAGAAAATAGTCTTAGAAAAAGGACAGTAATGACACGTGCAGAATAAGCATATCTGCTTATTTCCACATTTGTTTTTGTTATAATTGTTTTAGTGGATTTGGAACTTTAGCTGTTTATTGTTGATTTGTATTACATTTAAATACGTAATCCAACTGGAATTGGTGTCCTTGTTTTTGTCTCTCTTTGTTTATACCTGACTTTATTTCCATAGGGATATTAGGGAACCTATTTAGGCTAACTGTGGAAGAAAAGAAAGCAATGCCACAACACTGTCAGACTTTTAGTTCATTCGGGTTGTCAAAATTGTTCCAAGGCCACTCTTGTTTCACACTTGGCTTAATCCAATAGTCAGTCAAAATCTGAGGCCTAGAAAATCCGTGTAGTTTTTAACATAGAAACTCTCTCAAGTGAACCAGATCTCATTAATTTCACAAGTTTATAGAAATATCGATAAGTAGAAGAAAATATTTCATCAAGCTACTGACCTGAGTGACCACACACAAATGGTCAAATACTAGTCATTAATTTTGAATGAACAAAAGAATCTAAATTTGTTTACATTTTTGTTGCTATTCATGCAACAGGTTGCTGGTTTTCTACTCTGCTTTCACTAGGTTCATCTATGTAGACAATTCAATTTTTTTTAATATTTATTTTTTTTTAAAGATTTTATTTATTTGACACAGAGAGAGAGAACACAAGTAGGCAGAGCGGGAGGCAGAGAGAGAGGGGGAAGCAGGCTCCCCACTGAGCAGAGAGCCGGATGCGGGGCTTGATCCCAGGATCCTGAGATCATGACCTGAGTAGAAGGCAGACGCTTAATGACTGAACCACCCAGGCCTCCTGACAATTCAATTTTTAGAAATTCATGTTTCCTTCAAAGAAGTCCTCCAATTTATCTTAATTTATGGATTCCATTTATTTGCAGTTAACCAATCAAACACCACTGAAATAAAGTCTGTGTTTATTTTATTTTTCTTTAATATATATATATTTAGAAAATAAATATATGGTCATTGTAATATGTGAAACAAAACTAATATGCACACAATAAAATTATTCTCACCCTTGCTCAGCAAGGAGCCTGCTTCTCCCTCTCCTCCCACTCATGCTCTCTCTTGCTATCTATGTCTCTCTCTCTCTGAAATATATAAAATCTTAAAAAAAAAAAAAACCTAACTATAATTCATTGTTCTTTCTTTTTTAAAAAGTAGTTATATATTTAATCACATGCCACTCTCCAATGATGAAAATTCAAGCTGCTTCCAGTTTTTAGCCACTAAAAAAAATCATCTTTACATATACGTCTCTTTGGGTTTCCTTTTTTCTGAATTGTTTTGTCATATATTCTCCCTGCCATTCTATTGTTCCTCCCTCCAATTACCAATTGGTAGGTTTTTTCATAATATTTATTTTGTGCCTGTTAGATACATCTCTTTTTTCTCCACCTCATTAGTCGGCTTTTGACATTATAAAATAGTATCTTTAATCGAGAAAATTTTAATTATTTACATATTTAAATGTATCCTCTCTCTATGCATTCTGTGATTCCCACCTAATAGAAAGAGAAGATAATAGAGAGGCAGATCGATGTAGACAGATGGATGAATATACACTTACGAGGATGAGGCAAATATATTTTTTAGAAGGACATATTGGAGGGGCGCCTGGGTGGCTCAGTCATTAAGCGTCTGCCTTCGGCTCAGGTCATGATCCCGGGGTCCTGGGATCGAGTCCCGCATCGGATTCCCTGCTCAGCAGGAAGCTAGCTTCTCCCACTACCATTCCCTCTGCTCGTGTTCCCTCTCTCGCTGTGTTTCTCTCTGTCAAATAAATTAAAAATCTTAAAAAAAAAAAAAAAAAAAAACTTTAGAAGGACACATTGGAATTTGGAAATAGTGGTTACCTCTGAGGAGAAGTGAAGGGAAGCTACTTCTCCCTGTGTGTCTCCCTTCGCTGTCTGGATTCCTAGCATATTTAAATAGACTTGTATAACAGCAAAGGGCATAATCTCTGAAGTGAGTCAGCTGTATTCAAATCTCTGCTCTGACACTTACTGTGGGAAATAGATCCAAGTTCAGACACTCCCCCAGAATGTTTCTTGAAAATCCATCACTCTCTTGGAACATTTTCAAAGCTTTTAAAAAGTATTTTTTACAATTTCTATTCATTGCAGCTGTTTTTCAACTGTATATTTTGTCCAGATAATCAAACACACCATTACTTGAAAAGTCTTGCTTCTGACTTGAATAGAAATGATTCCAGTGCTTTGAGAGTGAGCTGAATACACACACACACATTCATTAAATGTCTCCTTATTCGTGTTCCATGAAGGGTTTTTATGATGAATAAATATTAAACTTAATTAGATATCTTTTTGACATCTATGAAAATAATAATAAGAATTCTACTTTGATTTACTGTTCTGATTAATTATAGTAAGAGATTTTATAATATTTATCTAACTTCATGTTACTGGCCTGGACTTTACATGGCAACCTGTTAATTTTTTTACTTGGACGTTTGTATTATTTGTAAGTGGGACTGGTCTATAGATTTTACTGCCCAGTTTCAGTTTCAAGGTTCTGTTGCTTTCATAAAAAGATTTTGTAAAAAAAAGAAAAGCAATGATTTTGAATCTTTAATCATCATCTATGCTCTAGAACAACATAAATTTCATTAGAATTTTCTGTTAGTTAATGGCTTGGTACAATTCACCTATTAAACTCTGTGGTTTAATGCTTTATTGAAAGAAGCAGCCCTTTGAAAACTACCAATTTTTTCCTATGGTAAATGGCTTCCTTCAGTTTTATGTCTCAAGGTTAACTTTTGTAAGTTATCATCATCATCATTAATTTCTTGCACTATCAATTTCTTTCGGATCATATATATATGCATGCATAGAATTAAAGTGTTATCTTACTCCATGCTTATCATTTCTAAAAACAGTTGCTATCTGTCTATCTCTTTTTCATATTTGGTCACCGAAAGCCCAATCTATTTAAAAATTTATAAATTTTCTATTTTTAATGTTTATAAAAGAATTGGCCTTTGGATTCATATAATAGTTTTTTTTTTTTCTTTCTGTATTTCAGAGCTTTTAAACATTTTGAGTTGGATATAATTAATTTTTATTCCTTAAGTCCTAATAATATAATAATATAAAAGCTATAGGTATGACTGAGCCCTCTTACTGCTATTCTTCCATAGGTTCTGATACATGAAACTTCATCATTTATTTTTTGAAATACTTTATAACTCTTAATTTCTTCCGTGGCATATGAATTGCTTAAAAAGATTTCTTAGGGGTGCCTGAGTGGCTCAGTGGGTTAAAGCCTCTGCCTTTGGCTCAGGTCATGATCTCAGGGTCCTGGGATCAAGCCCCACATCGGGGGGGGGGGGTCTCTGCTCAGCAGGGAGCCTGCTTCCCCTTCTCTCTCTGCCTGCCTCTCTGCCTACTTGTGATCTCTCCCTCTGTCAAATAAATAAATAAAATCTTTAAAAAAAAAAGATTTTTTAAATCTTCCTTTAATTTCTGGGGCAATTTTTATTTTTCCTACAAAAAGAAATAGAATCATTCATCAGCTTTACGAAATTAGATAGGTTTCCGTTTTTTCTTGATTACTCATAATCAGAGAAAAATGACACGTGTTTGCGTTTCTTATATATCACATCTTTTTGGGTTTTGTTTGTAATTACATGGAAGATCTTTTCTTAATACCATTATTTTAGAAATTGAGTTTATTTCCTTTATATTATTTGACGGAACAGAAATATTAGGTATTAGTTTCTCTCATTTCAATGTACTATTTCTCCTTTTTAAAGCCAATGAGATGGTGTTGCAACTAACTGAAAGATTCCATCAGACAGAATGAAAGGGTGTAAAATACCTCTGATGGCAAAAAAGAATGAAATGTAGTGATTTAGGAGCACCTGGTTGGTCAGTGGCTTAAAGCCTCTGCCTTCGTCTCCTGTCATGATCTTAAGGTCCTGGGATCAAGCCCTATATCAGGCTCTCTACTCGGCAGGGAGCCTGCTTCCCCCTGTCTCTCTGCCTGTCTCTGCCTACTTGTGAGCTCTCTCTCTCTGTCAAATAAATAAATAAAAATATTTAAAAAGAAAAAAAGAAAAAAAAAGTAGTGATTTAGAGATAGTGATATGAAGCAGGAGCCACCACATCATAACTCCCAATCTCTAAGGTCCTCACATCCCAAAGGGACATAAAGTTGCCATGAATATCACCTGCATAGAGTGAGAATTTCTCTGTGCTTTTTTAAGAGAGATGTGTTCCTTTGCCATGGCGTAGAAAATCTGGCTCCTTTTCTGCCTACACACCAGATACAAAAAAAAAAAAAAAAAAACCACACACACACAAAAAAAAAACCTAGTACAAAATAGCCTTTGGCATATCCCTCAGTATTTAGGAAGAGATAAGTAGAGCGAAGATCAGTTTCCCAGGTGTACCATCCCTCAGCCGAACCAAATGGAAGGCCTGCCTGAAGTCTATTTCTGCAGTCCTCTTGAATGATTTTAACCTTGAATTCTGCTTTGTCCGAATTCTCTCCTTCCTGCCTTGCTTCCTTTTTACTTTTGCATTTGCCTGTTACAGCTTTATCAATATTTTCAGCCTTTATCTGCCATTTTGCTTTAGGTATCTTTTTTTAAAAACAACAAAATAGTGAATTTTCTTTTTTTTTTACACCATTCTGATTATTTGATATAGAAATACATGCACTGATGTAAGTGTCATACAAGGAATTATTCGCTCCACCTTTTTTACTATTTAATACATTTACTTATTCTTTAACACAACTTATCATTAGTTTCCCTTACTTACCTTTTATTAATCTTGTCAGCTTAGTAAGCTTTCTCTTACTAAGAGAAAGTCCTCTCTCTCTCTCTCTCCCTTTTCCTCCTGTTAATTTTACAGTACTTCTATGCATGTCAGTTTTACTAACAGCTAGAATTAAGCCTATATTACTCCATTATTTTATCAAAATTAAATAAAAGTTATGGTCTCTTTCTAATATCTTATGCTTACTTTTCCTACCTCCCACAAGTTCACTGAGCTAAAGCCCTTTGGAACTGAGGTTTCCAGTTAATAGAGCAGTCCAAGAGAGTAGAAATAAGATCCTCTTTTTCCAAAAATATGTAAATGCTAACAAAGAAACGCACCCACTTAAAAAACCTAGAAAATGTTGATATCAAGAAAGTTACCGGAAATTGAGAGAGACCACAGAAGTAGATTATTTCATCTGGCAAAGCTACAGGGTTCAGGGGAGTGTAGACACTGAAGTCTCAAAGCCTGCCTGAGGATGCCGGCCAGGGCACAGGTTCACTGCAGGAGATGAGCTGCAAAGGACAAAGGGCAGCCCTGTTTCTGAAAGTTTCCAAAATAGGGAATTGAAAAGTGTCCCCACCTGCTTGAAGAAGGAAGCTGAATGCTTCTTTCTTCTTAGGGCTATGGGTCAAAATAGACTCATCTGTTAAAAAATTAAAAACCTAAGAAGAGGGACACCTAGGTGGCTCAGTGGGTTAAGTCACTACTTCCGGCTCAGGTCATGATCCCAGGGTCCTGGGATGGAGTCTCATATCGGGCTCCTTACTCAGTGGGGAGCCTGCTTCTCCATCTGCCTGCTCTGCCTGTGGCTCCCCTGCCTCCCTTCTCCTCCCCTCCCCCTGCAGCTCTGTACTCTCTCTCTCTCAATCTCTCTCTCTGACAAATAAATAAATAAAACCTTTAAAAAGAAACAAACAAACAAACAAACACAAGAAGATTCCTCTACTACGGAGCTTCCCAAACTGGATATAAATCACCTAGGAATCTCACTAAAATTGAGGTCCTGAGTTGATAGGGCTCAAGAGTCTGCATTTTTTTTTTTAAGATTTTATTCATTTATTTGTCAGAGAGATATAGCACAAGCAGGCAGAGTGGCGGGCAGAGGCAGAGGGAGAAGTAGGATCCCTGCCGAGCAAGGAGCCCAATGCAGAACTCAATCCCAGGACCCTGGGATCATGACTTGAGCCGAAGGAAGCCACCCAACCAATTGAGCCACCCAGGCGTCCCAAGAGTCTGTATTTATTTCTATCAGGCTGCCCACACTTTAAGCAGCAAGTGTGGGTCTGAATAAACACTACCCTTAGGAAATGTACAATTCCAAGTTACTATAAAAGCTGGGAATGTGAAGAAATCAGAGAGGGAGACAAACCATGAGACTCTTGATTCTGGGAAACCAAAGCGTTGCAAGAGGGGAGTTGGGTGGGGTGATGGGGTAACTGGGTGATGGGCATTAAGAAGGGCACGTGATATGATGGGCACTGGGTGTGTTATATGCAACTAATAAATGACTGAACACTACATCAAAAACTAATGATGTACTATGTGTTGGCTAATCGAATTTAAATAAATACGTAAAATTTAAAAAATTTTTAAATTTAGAAAATTAGAATTAAAAAAAAAAAAGCTGGCCCATCGTGAAACCTGCAGAAACAAATGTTAAAACTTACTACAGGGCACAAGGGACATCCAGTGCAATCTCCTCTTCCATGTTGAATTCAGAGGCAAAATTTAAAACTCACAATATCCTAGCAAATGAGAAATGGTGATCTCAAGCTGGGTCAACTAGCAAAACAAAGAATGCTTTTTTGTCAATGAGGATACTTTTGTTTGTTAGTAAGAGAGAAAAACAATGACTAGTAGCTTAAACGATCAGTACACTGATTACTTCATAACAGAAGTACAAAGTTGGGCAGCTCAGGTTAACTCAGCAGAACGGTGGCCAGAGGATTCTGATGATTCCCATTCTCTGTGCTGCCATCCACAGCAAGTGGGCTTTTACCCTCCAAGTTTTCCTCTAATGCTCCCCCGAATAACTGCAACCATTCCAAGCAACACAACCTTAATTGACAATGTCCAAAAGAGAGAAAGTAGAGGAGGGGCAGTTCTTCTCATAGGTCCTTCTCTTTCTGTCAAAGCAAGAACTTTCCCAGAAGTCCCTGAAACTATCCAGAAAGTCTTGTCTCATGGCTTTTGAGAATGTGTCATATCTCTATCTCTACCACAAATACTGGCAAAACATGACTTTGCTTGGCCCAGACCAGTCAATGGTTCACCTCTCGAAGTTAGGGAGGGGCGGGCCTTCTGGGAATACATTGCTCATTCTCTGATTACTCTCAACGTAACTGGCATTCTGCTCACTAACAAGGGAATGGCTGTTGGTTAGAAAGCCAACACTGTCTACCCAATCTGATGCTCATTTAAAATTTTTTAATTTCTGTATTTCTCTGATAAATCCATTTTGGCTATCTGGGGTGAATGTGGGTTATTTCAGAGTGCCACTGAAAATAAAACCTAGGATTTGGATGACGGTCACATTCCTATCTGATTTCTCAATATGTCTTATACCATCTTTTAAGTGAGATTTGCATTTAATCAACTTACAGCATAGAAATGAAAAAGAATGTCTAAATTTTATATTTGGGGAGTGACACAGAAAAAATATATATATATTTTGGAATATTTTTAGGACAAATGCCGAAGTGTAGATGTGATAAATTTTAGATAAACCTTTTTACATATACATGTTATAGGACTCCTTTTATCCTTTTGATGAGATAAATTTTTAAAAAATGAATTTAGAGAGTATTTCAAGTTTTGACAGCAGCCTGATAGCTGTTCAAATCATAATGCTTGAGAGTTAATCAAACAAGAAATAAAATTCTGGTGTCAAATCATGAGCCTACTAAAGACAATCACTTTATTAAAAGTAATAAGTCAAAGGAGGTTTCCTGTCTTCCACTCTCAGCATATAACCTATAGAAAAGTATAATATTAAAAAACTTAAGAAAGGTGATCTGGCAGGTAGGTCATAAAGAGGTTTCAGTGGTGTTTGTTTTTTGTTGTTGTTTTTCAGCAAAAACTAGTTTTAAGAACTGGAGTGCACTATCAAGGAAAACCAAAATGCTTTAGGTTAACTACAATCTCTACCCCCTTAAGAGTTTTTTGCTATTTTGTTTTGTTGTGCTTTTTTTCCTTTTTGTTCTGGGCTGAGTCACATGTTTCCTCTCGAAGGTCATGAAGCCTGGGAGACTGAACAAGATTAAAATATCTCCAAACTCTGTCTGTTCACTACTTCAATAGAAATGCCAGGCATTCCCCATCCTTTCTCAATTTGATAACCTCCTCCACAGTTCAACTGATCAAGAACAGCCATTTGCTCTATCCCTCAATAATACTGTGTGAATTAAAGATAAAAATCCAAATTCCAGGCCTGCCCTCAGCATTATTGTCTTTTTCAAGTCCCATCACAAACTCAGAGTTGGCTAAACTTCTTGTTTTGTCGGAGTACGTAATAATGAAGAAATAGACCTTCAGGGAAAATAGAACAGGTGGCTGTTGTTTCTAAAGCTAGCATATGTGTAGGCTGTAGATGGACTTCAAGCAGCGGATATCACGCAGAACACGAGGTAGGATTTGGGAAAAGCTACAGGGATACCTATGCATATGGTGATCAGTCAAAAGCATTTGTGGAGGGCATGTAGCTATAACTCCACCTTGTCAAGGGCCTGTGTGTTTAGCTCTGTGAAAATATTAGATAAGGAATAAGGCTTTTTCTGTTTTTTTTTTCTTCCTAAAAGATTTAAATTTGGGTGTTTTCATTTATGGCTACAGTCAAACAAGTAATTAATTGTAAATTCATTCTGAATGTGTTTCCATAGGAGTACACACACCATTTAAAATTGAAAAGCTCCCTAATCATGGACAAATATTGGAGAAATGAAAGGGTGCTTTAGATTTATATGGTACTTAATAGTTTTGGAAAGAGTTAAGGAAAAATAAAGCAGAAAAGTTGTTGCACGCCCACCATTTTGAGCCTCACGAAAACCTTATGACAAAGAGGAAAGGGGATTCAGAATGGTTGACTTTCCCAAGGTCAGCTAAGGAATTTTCTAGACAGGGACTAGATCTCCAGGTTACTCTTCAGTTTAAAGATCTTCTGACCTCCGCCTGGGGGTTTGTGGGGGGAGTTGGGGGAGAGAAATGAAACAGGAGGGGATGGGGAGGGAGACAAACCATAAGAGACTCCTAGACTCACGAAAGTAACTAAGGATGGCTGGGGGGTGGGGGGTAGGTATAGGGTGGCTGGGTCGCGGACATTGGAGAGGGTATGTGCTATGGTGAGTGCTGTGAAATGTGTAAGCCTGACGATTCACAGACATGTACCCTGGGGCAAATAATACATTATATGTTAATAAAAAATAATAATAATAATAATAAAAAATAAAGATCTTCTGACCTCAGGTCAAATGCACTTTCTCATTAACATAACACCACAAGGTTGGTATTTCAAATATAACACATTTGGAAAAGTGCACTCATTAGAAATAACGGAGCCAGAAAAATGGCACCAAGAGTTTTCCGAGTTGGATTCCTATTTCCCAGAGTTAAGAAGGCAAATGGAATAAGAAAAGTATCTTTATCTTCCTCTCTTCCTTCTGTTTTTCTATCTCATTCTCTCTCTACTCCTTTTGCCATTTATTTTAACTTTTTCAAGAATTCACATTAAACTGAATTTTCTCATGTGGGTATCAATATTCAGCAAGATAAGTACCTCTGTTCACATTAGAGTGGCATGTATCACCATTTGTTTCTTTACAAATTTCTATACCTTACCTCATCTCATTAGGGCAAGCTTAAACTCAACATCGAGGGCCTCCTGTCTTTGGAAACACTTCATATGTTATGATGTGATGTGATGTGATGTGATGT
>CM053615.1:11602550-11668633 GCA_028646535.1 Procyon lotor
GGGAGCCTGCTTCCCCCTCTGTCCCATTCTCCCATGCTTGCTTGCTCTTTCATTCCCTCTCTCTATAAAATAAATAAATCTTAAAAAATTTTTTTTAAGTTTCTATTGTTTTTTAAAGGAAACTTCAATCTAAAGTTTCTGAGTTTTGAGCACCTGGTTGGCTCAGTTAGTTAAGTGACTGCCTTCAGCTCAGGTCATGATCCTGGAGTCCCAGGATCAAGTCCCACATTGGGCTCCCTGCTGAGCAGGGAATCTGCTTCTCCTTCTGACTCTCCCCCACCACACTCTCTCTCTCTCTCATTCTCTCTCTCTCAAATGAATAAAACCTTTAAAAATAAGTAAATAAATAAAGTTTCTGGGTTTTTTAATTCTCAAACCAATGAATTAATATCCAAAATTCCAAAAGAGATGACAACTGAAATCTTAAAACTATGTTGATATTGATACTTTATTTCACAGATAAACTGGTGGGTAAACTATAAAACATTGAGGTAAGTTACAATCTCACTTAAGTCTTTTTTTTTAATTTCATCCGTTTTTCAACAATTGGGGGTTCATTGTTTCATACACTCATACAGGCTATAGGCTCAAACAAAAGAGAATTTCAATGAAGAATGTACTATAATCATGCAAATTTCCTGCTTTTCATATTCATAAGCTTTACACTCAACAAACCCCATTTCACAGTGTCAGGGACACACCTCAAGGGTGTCTGGTAGGAGAAGATGATGGCAGAGTCAGCAAACCCTTCAAATTGAAATGTTAAAAAAAAATTAGGAAATGGCAAAATTGCACAAGCAAATACGGTGTATCTCTCTGAAGCTAGAGGGCACACGTTAGGTTCAGTAAAGACAATGATGTAACCTGACCACAGAGCTCAGAAACAAACTGGAAAAAGTGAATACAGGAGTCCCTTGACAGTTCCCCTTACTTGACTAGGGGGCAGCATGCTCTGGCTGTGTAAAGAACAGCAGGGTAACCACAGGCTCATTTAGGTGCAACCAGACAGGTGCCTGTGCTTTGTCAAGGACTCTGAGGTCTTCAGGAAGCATCAGGGATCAAGGAGCAACTACAGACACCAAGAAGCAGAGGTGGCGAGGTGTCAGCGTGTAACAGAGGGTGTTTAGGCTGCTGTAAGGTCTGACACACATCATTGAAAGTTTCTTACCTTCTTAAAATACAGCATTTGATGTTTTATATATATATATAGTTATAAATGTTTCGTTCACTGTGGTTTTTTTTTTTTTTTTTCCAGTTAGCTTTCCAAACAGACACAGACAGAAATAGGCGGAACAATAGCCAGACTCCTGGAAGTTTCTATGGTTGGGAACTTTTTCTATCTCTGCTGCTGTCAGTAAGCCTCTGCAGAGAACAACCCACAGCCAAGGCTAAGCTCCTTTGAGACAGTAAAGCTCAGCGTAGCCACCTACAGAGCATGAACCTTTAATTAAGAGAGGAGGAAGAAGAAGAAAAGTTTCACTGCTGTGATTTAATGAAAGCCAAGGGACCCACTGCTTCCATATTTCTTCTACTGCCACTCCCATGTGGAAGTGCACAACATCATTTCTGAAATTCTGAAACTATTTTCGCAAACCCTAGAACTTGAAGGTGGATGGAGAGAGAAGAAAGGTGAAAGTATCCCAAAGATATCACAAGGCTGGGGAGGAGAGGGAAGGAGGGATGAGTCTGGAAGGGAAGGGTATGAGAGCCTGGCCTTGGGGAGACACAGTGGGTCTAGAGGGAAGTCTGGGCATTGTGTACAACTTTCATTTACAATACAGTCATCTGCACATAATTAGGAGAGCAAGGAGAGGGTGGTGAACATAACTGGAAAGAAAATATGCAGACAGTAAGCCCTCCAAATTAAATGCAGAAATTTTGAATGAAAAATGCCTTGATCAAACCAACAATAATTGAAAACAAGGAAAATGAATCAAACAATGAAGAACATCAAAAATGGGGGGACTGGGTGGCTCAGTGGGTTAAGGCCTCTGCCTTCGGCTCAGGTCACGATCTCAGGGTCCTGGGATCAAGCCCAGCATTGGGCTCTCTGCTCGGCGGGGAACCTGCTTCCCCCTCTCTCTCTGCCTGCCTCTCTGCCTGCTTGTGATTTCTCCCTCTGTCAAATAAATAAATAAATAAAATCTTTTTTTAAAAGAATATCAAAAATGTAGGAAAAGATGAAAGAAAAAAAACTAAAAGAATGGACTGGACTCATGTATTCAAAACACAGGTTAAAAAGCAAAAACCAACTTAAAGAAACATTTAAATCAATGTGAAAATGATAAAGGGAGGAGGAGAATAGAGATACTATACAAAGATAAACCAAAAGGAAGTATTCTGTTTTCTTAGAAATTTTTAAATATTTTTTAATTCTTTGATAACACACGTTTGTTTTCATAGTAATGTTGAACAGTTATAATTAATTAAAATGGAGACTCTAAGACAGTGGTTTGCTAAGGTATGATTCCCAGATCTGGGAACTGTTTAAAAATGGAAATTCTAGGAACCCACCCCAGACCTCTAAAATCACAGATTCTAGAAAAAGGGCCAGCAATCTGTTTTTAACAAGCCCTCCTGGTGATTCTATTTATTTTAGGATTGGAATGAGTCAATGGATATACTACTGACCTTAGTAGCCTGAAGGCAGCCCTCTACCAAAGAGACACTGATATTGGATGTAGTGAAGGAAAACATAACAGGACTGATGGGCAGGAAACAGTAAAGAAATTTGAGAGAATATGGATGAGCCCTCCATAGGGCTCCTTTGGAGTCATAGCCCTCCAAAGGAATTTGATTTTTTTTTTTTTAAACAGTTAGAGACAGAAAACAAAACAATGTAGTATTCTCAAGAAAGTTGTCTAAGACTTTGGGTTCAAGCAGTCATAGATTTGAATCCTACCTCTGGTATTTATAAATTGGGATGACATTAGGCAAACGACTTACCTTCATTAAGCCTCAGCGTTTTCATCTGTAAAATGTAGGATTTCTTTTTGAGAATTAAATGAGCTACAGTAATAAAGTACCTGTCGTAGTGCTAGCACTTAGGAATGGTAAACCATGATAGTTATTATAATAACAAACAGACAATGATGGCCAGCCCAAACAGCTTCTCTAAGTGCTTTCATATATTTTGACTTTGTAATCCCCATAGCAATCTCATGAAGTATATATCATCAGCATCCCCATTTTACAGATGAGTGAACTAAAAACACAGGCACACTGGCTGAAGTTACCAGCTGGTAAGTGACAGACAGAAGATATCCCTCAAGGAGGCTGGCCCTAAAGACTGTGTAGTAACCACTGTGCAATACACTCATCCATCATCGGAGACATTGATGCCAAAGACGATTATCTGGCCGCTCCTAGGATGGGCAGTCAAAACATTCTAACTCCATTTATTTTTCCACTTGGCTTTCCAACTCGAAAGTTTAGTTATAAAGAGTGGGCTGCCTAACCAGCAAGACCAAGTCAGGTCTCTTCTTTTAATACAAAGGTTTTCTGAAGAAATTGTCCTTTTATTTATGGTCCACTAAGCTGGTGCTTTGGTGCAAAAATCTGTCCTTAGCACCACACAGCATATTCAAATGTGCAAACTTTTTACCACTCTCTTATTTAGCAGAGATGTATGATCTCACCCCTTGACCTCTCGCATGCGAGATCAATTCCCTTTCATCATCACCCTTCCATTGTACCATCTGGCAACACCCAGACTTGAATATCAACATTTTATTCTGCCTAAACTGTTGCTGCAGAGGGCTGGTGAAAAATTACACAACTATCATGCGACAGTGCACATAAAATGCTTACCACATCAGCCAGCACACAGCGAGCACCCAAAAGAAAATGACAGCTATTATTACTTATCAATTTTCTTTCATTCCTACCAGTAGCTATTTCAGGCATACTCTGCTCTCCTCCCAGCAAATGACCTACAATCACTTAAGGATTCCCTCTCCTCCTTGCCACCAAGAAGGCTGACTTGCATCCATACTTACAGCTGTGATTCCCCTATAATCAGGTAATTTATTTTGAAGAAGTTACCCCAAATATGTAAAGTACAGTGATCCCAAGAAATTCATGGAAACACATTTTATGATCCAAAGCATTAAGAGTAAATTCAGCGACTACAGGTAAGAAAATGATTAAATCAATTATAGCATACCTGCCTGATTGAAGACCACACAGCTTTTTAAAATGGCTAATTATGAGGCAATATGGCAACAAATAAACCCTTCCTACGCTGACTTTATTAAGAAGGAACAAAGTTGTTATGAGAACATCATGGTTGCAACAATGGGAAGCTTACCATTTGAATGAAAAACAAAAAGAAGAAACCTCACAAATGTTGTACTTGGTTTAATGTTTGTGTTGGGATGATTGATATCTTCCCCTCTATTTGCCAAACTCCCTGGAATGTTGTGACATTGTTTTCACAATTAAAAAAAGAGAGAGAGAGAGAGGCTTTTTTTTTCCATAGACCAGACAATTCTTACATAAGTTATGACATATCAGTAAACCTGCCAAGTTTTTGCAGCCTTTCTCACATTTAACGAATGTACTGAAGGACTGTGCATCTTTAGCCTGAAGATGGCTGGGGGGTAAATAATTTTTTCATTTCCAGCTGACATCCCCTAAGTTTCTTCTGTTTGCAGAACCCTCTATTAAGCTTGAGACTAGTCAACAAGTGAATTGGAGTTGACTTTGATTGGCATAAATACCATATTTATCTTCTCAGATATGTAATCAGGAGACAGCTGTCTGGCCACACTGATTACTAGCATATCTAAGGTTAATGTAATATCCAAGTTTGAAATCTTGAGTATTAGAGATAAAATGTGAAGCCCTCTGAAATAGCAGGCTTCATTTACTCTGCCCTCAGCTTTCAGAAAGAGGCCACAGTGTATTTATTCATTAATTAGTGCACCCAGAGCAAATTTAAAATATATAAATGTATATTATATATAGATATATATTACATTTATCAGTGCAATTGAAGAAGTCTTTTTAAAAGGTATTTGCATCATGTGGCACTAGTAATATTCTGACCAATGAAAAAGTGAAGAGGAGACCAAAAGATGGACTACATCAAATATTGTACCCACTAAAAATACAAAAAAAGTGTTGTACACAACACAAATTTCGTAGCTGCTAATCAAAATACTCAGCCTTCTTTGTTTGTTTGTTTACAAGTTTTGTTTCATGTACTTTCCAAGGATGGATGGATTATAAAACAAAGTCACTCTAAGGGACTCACATTCCTGGATGTCATCATTTTTTTTCCCTACATTTACCTATGAAAAGGGGATTCAGAAGTTATTCACTATTATCTAGGGCCTGTCATTTCGATTAGCTTTTACAAAACACACTTCAACTCCAGATTAGTGTTGTTGGAACTGAAGGGACCCTGGGAGGGGTAAACAAGAGTAAATCAGATTTTGCTCTCAGCTTTTTCAAACAACATTCATCCACTGGGTGCTCCCGTTCACCAGTTTCCCCAGTTTGCAGTGCCCTTCCCTCCACTCCAATCCCAGTCCCACTCCATCCACATCACTGCTACGATTTCATATTGGTCCAGTGTGTGGGTCACAGATACACAGTTGAGAACTCCTGACTTAAAAGACCAGAAGAGGGGGGAGCCTGAGTGGCTCAGTCGGTTGGGCCTCTGCCTTTGGCTCGGGCCATGATCTCAGGGTCCTGGGATCGAGCCCCACATCAGGCTCTCTGCTCGGCGAGGAGCCTGCTTCCCCCTCTCTCTCTGCCTGCCTCTGCCTACTTGTAACCTCTCTCTGTCTGTCAAATAAATAAAATCTTAAATAAATAAAATAAAATAAAATAAAATAAAATAAAATACCAGAAGAATATAACTCCTTATAGAGCACACAGCTCAGAGCTCAGCAGACAGCAACGAGATGGAACCATGTGTGAAGGATGTTGTGCTATATAAAAGGAGAGTCGAGAACAATCTGAGGAAGATTAAACTGTTGTTGGATGTTAGAACATAGGTGCCAGTTCCTTTAAAAGCCCATCCTCTAAAACCATCTACTGTACGTTTGTTTCAGTCTGAGAAGTGTAGGCTGGGTAAGCAGACAAAGGAGGCTCAGAGGACAGATGAGAAGGGTAGAGTTTCAGATCAGGAGCCAGACTTCCGGGAAAGAGGTATAAATTGCCCAGAACCAGGCTTACGATCATGCGATACAGCTGCCATCACAAACTTGATGCTGGAATTTCTAGAGCCCCAGGAACATGACTCCACTACCATTACTGTGGTCCCAGCGCCAGTATCACTTCTATACCAGATATTGGAAACTGGCCACAAATGCTTCACGTCTCTGCCAAACCTTCCTTGTGAAAGTAGATTCACACTACTCACCTCCCAACCCAAGGACCTGGTGAATACATCTGATTTGTAAAGTCACAGTAACATACTCATAGTATCCCACCTGCAAGGATATTTCCTGGCTTCTACCGAAGGGACTCACGAGGAGAGAAATACTCTAGTAATCAAAAAGGTGCTTCGTAGTTGGTAGGCAGCAAGACCCATCACAAATTCCTATTTTGCATTCTACCGTCACTTTATTGTTTGGGTTATTCACTTAATGAAAGATTTGTTTTGCTTAAAAGAGAAAAGGAGAGCAGATTAAGTGATATAGCTCTATAAACTCACCTGCTCTGGCAGGGACTAGTGTACCAAACAGTGAAAAGGAATCCTCACTCATAATCTTACTTAACCATACAGCAACTCCATCAGTTATTTATAGATGAGGTCTGGAGAAATTGGGTAACTCGCCCAAGGCCACATGGCTAGGATGAAATGGGATTCTGACCCCAGATGAAGCCTGGTAAATGTTCGATATTTATCTGAACCACCTCCCCCACCTTGCTCCCCAAGGCTTAGCAATACTTCACTCCTGGGGACATTCCTCCTGGCCACATGCTCCATGCTGACACTGGCGACAAGGTAAGACATTGTTGTCTAAACAGAGTAAAGACCAACAGGAAGAAACACAAATTCAGAGGAGCAGCATCCAAAGAGACGATTCCAGAATAACTGTGAGACAATATGCCAGAGTAGTGCTTTTCAAATTTTTTTTTTGCTCGTGTACTTCCTAAAATAATTTTGAATAACTATGTACAACTCCTACATTTTCTAAGTTGATATCCAAAGTTTTTCATTATAAGCTTAAATAACTGAAAGCATACAATTTCCAGAATATTGTAAATATTTTTACTTCAAAATAAAGCTCTCATCAATTTTCAGGATATCCAATGGAAACTATCTATGTCGCAATCTATTTTAAACCTACATGAATGTGTTACTCTTTACCATTTGGAATTTTACCTTTCCCTTGTCTTCTTGAACTCATATTTTCATTTTACTTCTCTCATATAATTTTATCCTAATAAAATATATATTATCCTTCAAAGTAGATCTTCTGCCATATTTCTCTACACCAAAAATATGTTGTATGCATTAACTGGAATCTAAAGTTGATTTTATTCCCAGTGACCCTAAATCTCTACTATTAATTATTTTTGAATTATCATTTTATTAGCAATGAAACTTGATTTAAAAACTATATAAATATAGAAGTCTTTGAAATATTGATGTCTAATTATTAACTATGCCTAAGATTTTATTAGAAATACATGAACTCTCAATGAGATAAATGGAGACTTTTTTTTTTTTTTTAATTGCCCATGCTTCTGTAGGACAGACTCTAGAATGACTCTTGGCTGCCTTAAATTTTGTGGTTTCAAGTGGAACTTACATCCTTTACTTTCAGTTTTGCTCCTCTGGATCTCACATTTCCTATGTCTTTCTAATGGACCTTTGGGCTGTCTAACTCACAATTACACAAGTAAGAAAAGTATGTTCTTCTCTCACCGTTGTCCACCAATATCCAATCAATTTTCAAGTTCCATCTCTTGAAGGTCTATGTTGAATTTCGTATCTTTTGTTACCTTTTCTCTGGCACTACCCTGAATTTCATTGGCAGCTACTAACTGGCCTTCCTCATTCCTTTTTCTTCTCCCAAATCTATCGTAAATATTGCTACCAAGCCAACCCTGCTTGTCCAAAGTAAACTCAAACCTTGTGAGTACTGTGTTTTAAAACCTTCTATCATTTCCCCATTACCTAAAGAATTCCTTCCAAGTGGTGTAGCCTAGAACTGCTTGCTCAATGGTGTTAATCTTCCTTTTCTACAGCTCATATCTGAGAAAGGAGGAACCCACACCTCTCAAACTCAGAGCACATACACCCAGGGCTATGAGGTACCCACTTTGCCACCATGGGATAATGGCATCTTCCCAAAAACAATCTAAGACATTGTTTATATTAAAAACAAATGTACTTGTATCATGGAATAAAAATGCAAACATTGTATGAATTATTAGGAAAAAAGTTTGGCTTCAAACATATTTAAATCCCACAGCTGGCCATCTCTGGCTATACTACCACACTCCCCTTGGCTATTCGTATACTCCCAGGAAAGTTTCAAGAATCACTCTTGAATTTAAAACCTCTTGGGCGCCTGGGTGGCTCAGTGGGTTAAAGCCTCTGCCACTGGCTCAGGTCATGATCTCAGGGTCCTGGGATCGAGCCCCGCATTCTCTGATCTGCAGGGAGCCTGCTTCCCCTGCCCCCTGCCTGCCTCTCTGCCTACTTGTGATCTCTCTCTGTCAAATAAATAAATAAAATCTTTTTAAAAAAAATGTGAAATCTTCATAAACTATTATCAACTATAATAAATACAATTTTTTAATCATCTTTTACTTCATTTGCATCACTCACTCCCCCTGAATATGCCTCTACCTTCCTGTCTCCTTTGAATGTACTCATACTATTCCTCCCCTGAAAGATACGTATTTTATAGATACATAGTAAAATTTAATCTATCCTTCAAGGGTCATATTTAAAACTCTTCCATGGAAGCCTGAAGAACCACACATCGTCCTCTCTCACCCTCTTTAAGAGGTAATCCTCTGACCCCTCCCTCTCAGGTGACACACATTACATCATTCCTACTAAGGGATCTTCTAAGCATTAATGTACTTGCAGGCAAGGTCTGCATCTAAACGAGTGCCCCCTATTTCTCCAAGAGTGCCTCAAATAATAGGTACTCAGTTACTTTGGCTTTGCCTTATAACCCCATAATCCTTTTTGTTAAGAACATACAAAATATGTGCTCGCCTCTCCTCAGAATAGCAGACCATGGCCCACTCAGAGTTACTGAAAAGTGATTCTCCTTATACAATTTGATACTTAGCGCTGAACCAGAAGATGCTCCCAAATCTTCTCACAGGTCAATGATATAGCTAGAGGACTCACTTCAATCGCCAATATGCCACGTTCAAAGGAAACCACAGAACTTTCAATGGCATTTTAAAAGGTGACTATATCTGATATAAATAAAATACTGAAATATTTACTAAAATGTGAGTCTTACACAGGTATAAAAGAGAACATTAGTGTAGGGTGTCTCCGCCACACAGCTGCTAGGTCATTTCAGAAAATATGGGTCTGACAGATGGAGAGAAACTAGAATTAAACCTTCAGGTATTTCTTGTTCTTTCTCAAGTCATGTTTATTTTAATTAAATTAGGGAAAAGAGAGTCTCATTTCTTAAAAGGAGAAGTCTTAAAGGACTTTCATCTCCCTACCATTTCTTCCCCTATAGAATTCTGAATGGGGGCAGGGTGACATGGGGGGGGGGGAGAGAAAGCCTGTGGCATTTTATGATTGGAATGAATAACTTCCAAGGGAATGATATATTCCTTTCTCCAGAAACGTTTAACAGATTATGCTGTATGAGCTGTTAAGGTAAAGAGTCTTCAATTTGAAGGTAAAATGTAGAGAGAAACATAAAACCAAATTAGGTATCAAACTAATTAGAATCAATTAGTTCTTGCCAATAAATCCTGCATTTGTGTCTGATGCATTATAAACCACATGTTATTTTTAAAAGGTAATTATCTAATTATCATAGCAAGATATGAACTTATAGACACTTTGACCCACTTGTGAAAAATGGATTTATAGACACCCATTTCCTCTGATGTCAGGAAACTTAATCTTACCAATTCAGAGTAAATTTAGTTCCTTCTGTTTTTAATTCCATTCCATCTAGATAAATATGCTGTCAATTCAATATTTCTCTTCCCCATGATTCTTGCCTCCCTGCCATGGGGGAGGGGATGAGAGGTGACCTATATTTCTAACAGTTCTGGTATCTTATTCAACAATCATTGCCATGACAATCACTTCAGCAACAATAATAATGTGTGAGAAACTGTTTTAAGTACTTTAAAATTGCCCCATTTTACAGATTAGAAAACTGAAAGACAGAGAGGTTAAGTGGCATGTCTGGATCTCACAGCTAATCAGGATTTAAACATAGGTGTTAGGAGAAAGACCTTTGGTTCCCCCTGTCTGAGCATCCTTACATCGTGTTATTGCTAGAACAAACCATCTTTGATCATTGGTAAACAAGCCTGCTACCCTTGCACTGAAACTTCACAATCTTTCTCTGCTGGCTGGTCAGAAACTGTGCACAAAGCGCCTGCATCCTCCTTTATTTACCTGTCTACAATGAAAAAGCTTGTCAATAAATGGCTGCTACGATTTGTGGTTGAAAATATTTTGAGATATTAAAATCTATGTGATCTCCCCCAGTATTATGATTACTACTACTGCTACTACCATTATTAATTAAAGGAAGTAATCTGCTCTTGAGGGAATTATAGGATTTCTGAATCTCAGGGAATGGTGGATATAGAAATTGCCTACCCATAATTCTGTCTGAATTTTTCCTCTCAAATGCATATATTATTAATGAATCTGAAGTGCTAAAAATAGAGGCAAGGAACCCAGAAGTAGAGTAAGTGTATAGGTCTCAAGAGTAAGAGAACTGGGGTGCCTGGCTGGTTCCATCAGGTAAGCATCTGCCTTCAACTCAGGTCATGATCCCAGGGTCCTGGGATGGAGCCCTCCATCGGGCTCCCTGCTCAGTGGGGAGCCTGCTTCTCCCTCTCCCTTGGCCTCTCCCCCACATTGTACACACACTCTCTCTCTCTCTCTCTCTCTCAAATAAATAAAATCTTAAAAAAAAAAAAAAAAAGAGTAAGACAACCTATCTGCTGCTCAGAAAGAGGTGACAAAATTCAAGAAAGGTGTTGCATGATGCTTTAAATAACTGAGACCACAGAAAAGACAACCTGGCAGAGATCTCCAAGTCACAAGCATGGCACAGAAAGAGAAGAAATATGCTACCAGCAAAGAAGCCATGTGGACATAAGCAAGGAACATTTCAGAAGCCATCAATGTAGACAGACTGTATTAATCAGTTCGAGCAGCTATAACAAAATACCATAGACTGAGTGGCTTGAACAACAGATAACTATCTCTCACACTGCTGGAGGCTGTGAAGGCCAAGAGTAAAGGGCCAGCAGAAGCAATTCCTAATGAGAGATTCTCTTCCTGGCCTGCAGATACTGACATGTCCTCACACAGCAGAGCAAGACAGACAGCTCTGGTCTCTCCTCCTCTTTTTATAAGAACATCATTCTCATCACAGGGGCCCCACCCTTATGACCTAATCTAAACCAAATTCTCACTCAAAGACTCCCCCTCCCATGCCATCACACTGGGGGTTAAGGCTTCAACATATGAATTTGGAGGAGATACAAGTCCAGGATACAGATGTCCTATGATAAAAGACAAAGGACTTCCTTTCTAATACTTTATCTCTGCAAAAGGTTCCAGATTCATGTCCCAACTCAGGGAAAGGAGAACTCCAAAAAAAAAGAAGAAAGAAATCAAGCTTCCCATCATCACAGCGGGAAAGGCCCTCAGAATTTGGCTTTTAGTTCACTCACTAAAAAAATAAAGGCATAGAACATTATGTGGACACTTGAATATAGATTGAAAGTTACCTCTTCTATTCATTATTATCACTTTTTAATCTGAAGGTGAACATGTGTTTTATCCCAAGAAAACAGAGGAAAAAAAATACTTAAGAAGATGGATCTTTTCCAGAGATAAAAGTTCACTTTATCCAATATTTACAAACCACAGCCAACTAGACGAAGACATCCAAAGAAGTGTATTATCTTTTCACATTATGTAACACATCACTTACTAGCTAGAGTCACGGCTAACCATGTTTTGTGTCAATGATCTTAGAGGTATAATGGGAGATTTGCCACACTGAGAGGAGGTTCTGACTGAGTAATCAATAAACATTCTAGGAAGACTCTGAAATCGGTTTTGGTTTGGCAAAAATGGTCCCTTGGTGAACATATCTTTGTATCGTGAATTTCTTCCAATGTAGAACAATAAGAAAATTAATTCAAACTGATGCAGGCACCATTTGGCCTGAACACACAGATGCTAGAATTCTACTACGCCTGGCAGAGATGGCTGGCTCACTCCTATAGGATGAGCTCTGCGTTGTTCTTTAGACAGGTGTTTCCTGAAAATTGACACCAAAAGTGTCAAAATAAAACCACAATAACAGGTTTAATCAGGCACACAGAAAACATACATAGAGAAACCAACTTAAGCTTACAAATGAAAGAAATGCAAAGCAAGATGGAAAATAACAAATTCAGAGAAACATTTTAAATATTACTCTTCGCACGTAACAGAAATGACAAAACATTTCCTGGCTCCTAACATGATGATGCTTTCAACATCTGGGATCCAAGAAATAACTTCTGGAAAACAGAATAGGTGTATAACACTATTTATGCGTGAATTCTGACACCCAAAGTAGGCCGCTTAGCCCAAAAGATGATGCTGTTGGATTTTTGGTCACGGCTTAAGTTCAGAGGAAATCATCTCAATTGCTTTGAATCTAAATATAAGGAGACAGGAGAGGAGAGGGAATCTTCCTCAAGGTAGTTAAAATGGAATACATGAAGGTCTTAGGGTCTGTTATGACCACAGAAGTTGAATTAGCATATATGGCTAGATATAGTCAAAAGTACAACCGAGGCTAAGTATAAAGAGGTGTAAGGAAGTAGGCTGGCTACTTGCACCTCTCAAGTCAGGCTACACTACAGGTCCTAGACTGTATATACAAGACAGAAAAGCAGCCAGGATTAGCCCTTTCATTGTACATGTGGAGGCTGCCACAGGTTAGGTTTCTTGGGAAACTGACTCAGAAGGAATTAGTGTGCAGGAAGCTGTTGGGGGATGCTTTGTGACCAACATCCAAAGAAGGGAAAAAGACAAGGCTGAGCAGAGAGAGAAGCTGAGCTGTGATGTGGTCTCCATGAAAGGAACCCTTGGGAATTCTTGGGACGTTCTAAAGACAGAATTGATTTGGAAGCTGTTCCCAAATTAGGATGAGAAGTCAGGCCTTTGTAAGTGTCCCCTTTCCATACCCCACTCATGTCCGGTCCTAGAAAAGACCATGACCTTGGATGTGTCAGCTAAGACAGAGGGTTCTTTAAAGGGGCTCAGGGCTATGTGCTGTTGCCTTGCCTATCAACCGCAGAGGCATAATTCTTTCTGTGGCCATGATTGACTTTCTTAGTCTTTTTTTTTTTTTTTTAACTAATTTCACATATTTTCAAAGACTATCATTGAATGACTTTTATTTTTTTTAAAGATTTATTTATTTGTCAGAGAGAAAGAGTACACAAGAAGGGAGGAGGATCAGAGGGAGAGGGAGAAGCAGATTCCCCGCTGAGCAGGGAGCCCAACCTAGGGCTCAATCCCAGGACCCTGGGATCATGACCTGAGCCGAAGGCAGACGCTTAACCTACTGAGCCACCCAGGCATCCCTTTCAGTGACTTTTTTATAGTCCAGTATCAGCAGGGGTCCCATCTACACAATTTAACCAATCATATAACAGCCCTACTTGGCCATTCTTAGTCTCTGAGGTGCCCATTTAGCATCACCAGCACAAAGAAAGTTATCATTCCCAATCAAAAGCAATTGCACTGAATTATCTAAAACAGGTTTCATTAGTCATCTTATTAGAACATCATCTGTACCATTATTTCCTATCGGAAGACTCACTGAAACCAAATTTCAACAACCCTCACAAACAATAACCTAGACTACAGGAGAATAAATTTAATAGCTTTAGACAGAGGAACTAAGGATCGAAAGACCAAATATTGTTTCCAAAGAGAATTAACCACAAATCAGAAGGAATCTGTGTTCTTTACTTCTCACTCCATGACCAGTCATTATGCTCCTTCTGTGTAGCATTTACATCCCCATTTAGGGAGAAGAAAAATGTAGAGAACAATAATCATAATTACGTAAATGTTAGAGGTATGTCTTTGTATCTCAGATTTTTTTATCATGAAAGATTTTTTTATTATTTTCCATCATGGAAAATAAAACTCCACATAACCATCACAGTCAATCAGCCAGGGTGGTACAATTATAGCAAGCAAGAAAAAATATATATATTTCATTAACCTTACAGCTCTCTCATGCTAGTAAATGTAGGACATCCGTTAGGTTTTTGACATATTAAGAACAAAAAGCAATTCTGGTCTTTTCCTAGCTATTTTCAAGAACCTGAGGATGAAAACTGGATCAGACGCCTTTAAGAGGAGGTATCTTTTATGGCAAAATCAAGCCTTGTCTCTTCCTTTTTAGTTTATGTAAGTACCCTTCATGAATCCCTCATAAATATGTTAACATAGTCAGCTATTGGGGAAAGAAAATCTTTGAACCTCTATTAATCTCAGAATTTTCTCACCCAATCCAGTCCTAAACTGAGTATTGAAGAAAACTCGTTCAAATAACGGTAAATTTTTCAGTAAAACAGTTCAAGTTTCATTTCACTCCTTGGTCCCAGGCTCTAAATATTTGCTAAGTTTTGTGTGTACGTAAAGTTTAGGATGGAGGGAGATCGTGCACCAACCTATAGACAAAAAGAACAATGGGAGCAGGCACAGACGACACTCGAATTGCTTCAGTGCAAGTTAGACCCTATGCCCAGAGGTTCAGCAGCTTTGCTCCCCGCTACAAAAATGCCCTTCTTTTGACATCAGCATTTTGTTTCCAAGCAAAAGCATTCCCCGGAGATTTGAGGTATCTCATCAACACCGTCCCATCTCCTATGTTAAACGTGCTATTAGGGAAGGTTTGCTGTGTCTAGAAACTGGAAGGGGCTGTGCACAGGCTATTCCAGCAGCTTCGCTATCGCACTGGCACGTCTCCAGCTTCTCTGCTAAATACATAATTAAATCTCACGGTCGACATGGTGTGATTCATTCCCATAAAGTGTGAAAACAAACAACTGTGCATGCGCTGTCCCCAATTTCAAATTCAAAACAAAAATATCCTGGAATCTTCTATTTCCCTTAAGTTTCAAATGTAATTAGACCGTTTTTTAAAGACAAGTAGTCTTCCAGTTTCCATGTGTTAAATCCAATCTGTCGGCTACAAATGGGTGGGGGGGGGGCAAACGGCTGCAAAATGTAAAATCTTGGTTTCTTCTCTTTATAATCAAGTGCTCAAATTGACTTTTTTTCCCCTAGAATTACCAAAATGCCATTGCTCTCTCATGCAGAGCCTTTGTTTATTTACCAGTTTACAGCCAAGAGCAAATGTTCACAAGTAAGTAATCAGACCCTACAAGTGCTGTTGACTAATGCAAACTTACAAACGGGCAGCGTGTGACAAAGGGCAGCCGGGATGCTGATTTTGGCTCCATTCCATAGCCTTAAGTCACACGGAATTTAAAGGAGATGCCCAGCACCTCTCCATAGACGTCACTACTAAGTTCTTCTGGAGGGCAGTAATTCTTTTCATTCTTCCAAATAAACTTCACATATAATAAACCAGATTTTCCCGGCTGCTACTCAGAAGAAATTCAGTGCATGAGGGCCTAGAGTAAAAACTTCAATCCACAAATAGATTTCTACAGTACATTTGTATTAGTAGACCTCAAAATAAATCAGTAAATATTTCTGGAAGACAGAGAAGTCATAAAGGTATTTTTCTTCTCCATAAGTATCAATTTTGTGGCATAAGTCTAAAATTAACAATCCAAGTAACCGGAATTTTGATTTTAGCTAATATATAAATAGAAATTTATGGAGGTTAAGTGTACTTTATGTAAATGTGTGCCACCTATAAGCATAGCATATGTATATACCTCTTCAATGACCAACGATTTTCCATCACATTTCTTTCATACTTCATATCTGATTCTATTCTATAGTATCTACACATTTCTTTATGTTATATTATCTGTACATACTTTTATATATACCTCCTTATACTACAGTAATTTACTTCCTTTACACTTTAGCTATACGGAATTTATTTTCTCAAGCATGTTACATACACCCCTGCCTCTGTAACTCTGTTAATTCTACTCTCTCAGCTGAGAAGGCCATTCCACAAATTGTCAAAACATCTCCCTGATTATTTCATAGCCCAACTCAAATGCCACCAATAGCTAAATGTTTTTCACCTCGTCATCCCTCACAGTATTTTTCTCTAGTTGCAGCGGTATATTTTTTTGATCTATCGATATGTGCACTGGGATGTCTTTTCCTCTCCACCTATAAAATGGTAACGACTGGTGACAACAACTACGTCTCATTTATCTTTAAATCTTTTCAAAGCCAAGGACAGAATTTTAAATTTAGTCCTTACTCAAAAATAAATAAATAAATAAATAAATAAATAAATAAACAAATAAATACTGATTGAACAAAGGAATAAATGAGCTAAGATCACTACACATATTCACTGTAGGAAAAAAAATTAAATGAAGAAGAGCAACACTAAGGATATTTAAAAACAGCAAAATCCATGTGTAGATTGTACGTGCTTCCCATCTTTTTTTGCATTGTGTGTACAAATAATATTGATTTGTATCTTCTATTTGTCAAAATATATTTTGTCTATTTTATAACCTAGTACATTTATTTAACAGTGCCAGATACCATGACTGAATGTGCCATCATGTTTTTCTTACACATTATATGCATTTACGTAGTATTCACTATGAGGACACAGCATGGACAATACTCACCTGTTAAATATTTTAATTGTTTTTCATTTTTCTGTCTTCTTCTTCCTATCTCGAAAATGTTTAATGTTACAAAAACAAAACTAAGTAAATCCTAAGTACTTTATTGGCTTTATTCAACAATTTATGAATCTTATAGCATCCAGTCTAACAGACTGAAAGGAGCTCCAAGGAGCTGCATAAAATGAAAAGCTTTCATAGGCAGAAGGGAGCAGGAACAAAGAAGTTATATTAGACCAAAAAAATACCAAAATAGGTTGGTTACTGGAAGGTCACTTTCCTTTAGGGGATGGCAGGGGTCTGTCAGGTATATTACCTAACCAGGGCTGATCAGGTGATTCCTGACTGGTTTTAAGTTTCCATTTTTAGGAGAGCCAAAACTGTTATAAAGTTAGGTCCTGGTTTGGAGATTTGAGGTTTAACATAAGCAAATCCATTGTGAGCTTGTTGTTCTATTTTTAACAATAATATAAATAAGTTTCCACCACCACTACTAACTCCATTGTTTTAAATTGTAGCTATCACCATGGCCTCTCTCACATGGACTTAGGCAGCAGTCTATTACCCGGTCTATTTCTCTTCTTGGTTTTCTTTGGAATATTCTCAAGTGAGCACACAGAATGATCTATCACCTGTCAGATCATATCCCCTATCTACTCAAATCACCTGATGTCTTCCTGTTTTACTCAGAGTAAAAGACAAAGTCCCAAAAAGAGACCAGATGACTCTTTGTAACAGACTCCTACTCTTCCCCCTCATTATTTTTCTGGTCCAATTTCTCCTCTTTCACCCTGCTTCAGACAAGCTGGTCCCCCTCCTCTCCCTGAAATATCCTAGTACTTCAAGTCAGAGCCTCTGTACCTGTTGCTCCCCGCCAGGGTCTACCCAACCCTAGACTTAGCTAAAGAAAACTTGTCTCCTTGAACTGTACTGCATTTTGTTCATGCTCATGCCATGAGAGTGTAAGTACTCCACCCTCTCCCCTCTTTCACATCTTTACTGAAACAGCAATTCTCAGAGAGGACTTAAAAATCATTCTCTATCACAGACCCCACACTATCTCTTCCATAGACTCATTGCCATTCTGCCCATCTAATTTGCTTAGTGTTCTTCTCCCTCAACTATGAACTCTGTTTTATAAGAGTAGAGTGTCTCCAGTTCCTAGAATTGTGTATCTAACACATACTTGAGACGTAATAAATACTGGTTGAGTAGATGTTATAATGAATAGACTTTAGCTAAACATTTGCTTACCTTCAAGATTACTTCCTCTCAGTGGTTCTCCTCTCAACTACATATAATCAAAATAAATGGAGGCTTGTCTTTCCATCTCTAAAAACATCTGTTTTCTTTGGCATATTGAATGCTCACAGCTAGCTGACTACTCATAAGTGCACCCACACACTTTGTCCTCCTCATTTTGTTGTATGGTTAAGAAGAATCAGTTGTGTTTGCTGCCATTGCATTTGTTGTAATTATACAACTTCATTAAATATTCACATACCACTAGACTATGGATCTGCAAATAGAGTACATCACTATGAAAATGCCATTAGGAATATTTGGTAAGATTCAGTAAGGGCAAATTGCTCAAAAAAAAAAAAAAAAAGATGCCATATTCGATAATAAAGTATTTTTAAATTAGCCATAAATATATAGAAGGCGCTGTACTCATTGCTTTAAAAAAATGCTTTTAAGTACTTAACTCTACCTCTCGCCTAAAAAAACCTCTGGAAATTACAGATGATTCAATACGGGGCTAATTTATGAAAGAGAAATAAATCATAAGAAACTTCAATCACCAAAACATGACCTTAACCGTAGTCAAAACGTACATTTTCAATGTTTAAAGTCAAAATAAAATGGACATAGTTATAGACGATATAGATATAGATACACTTCTTAAAAAATAATCAACTTTGTTATTTAACTGACTTACCAGTAATAATAGTAACAATAGATTTATATAATCTTTCTGCCTCTTAGTTTTATTATCAACAAAATGGAGAGAATACTAGTTGTGCTGCCTACAATGAAGCTCTATTGTGAGAATAAAATAAAGTTACATATCACAAAGTGCCCTGGAAAGCTATTAAAGATGTAAGCTGCTGTTATAATTAAATGGATTTAAGGAAAAGCTGAAAGTAATAAAAGACACCTTTCCTTCCTCATTCCCCTTAGACATATTCTTTTCTGGAATTATCGAGGCATTTTCACATAATACTGTTCTAAACTTGAAAATTCAAATGCATCAGGCATTCCAAGCATAACTGGAACAAATTCAAATGAACATCAGATTTCCATTTAAATCCAATTTCACTCACTTTCTCCTTCCTCTGTTTCAAGTCTCAGAACACTCTTTCCTCTTATAACCAAGCTCTTGTCTCAAGAGTCAAAGAACTCACTTGGGTCAACTTCCTACCTGGGGCAGCAGCCAGCTTCAAGGGGCTTCATCTGGGCCTGCACACCGAGGTGATTCCCACAGCAGAGACCTGGCAGTTTGCTGAGAGGAGTCCCGAAGTGCTCCATGAATGTAAATGATCTGAAACAATAGGACTGCAGATAAGGAAGGGGGCCCAGGTTCCTACTAGTCCAATCATTCCAACCTTTCCATCCATCGCCTGAACTGAACAGGTGGCAAGCAGACCCCACCTGGCGGGTAGCAGCTCTGCCATCCTTCCGCGTGGGAAAGCCACTTCATCAACAGGGTGACAATGAAGCACAGGATGTATTTAGGTTCTGGTTTGAGAAAACGGAAAGAGTTCCACAATTTTTCCAAGGACTCCGTCAGGACAGGCAACAGACCTGGTGGGCTGGGAGTGGGCTTGGGATTCAGAGCTTTACTACTCAGCATGTGATTTTGCGCAAATTTCTTAAATTTTCTTAGTCTCAGTTTCCTCGTTCGTAAAATATACAGAAAAATGCTTGCCTCAGAGTGAGGGGCTTATTTTTTGTTTGTTTGTCTGTTGCTTGCTCTTATAATTAAAAATAATCTAAGTATATTTGCATCCATTAGCCAGGATGAGTAGATCTTTATTTTTATTATTAATTATGAGATTGGTATTTTAAAACTCTAACTTAAAAGTAAATCAGAGCTTTGTGATATTTCAGACTTAACAGAGAGAAGATTCTCTTCTTTCAAATAAGGAGGAAAGATGTTTGTGTCAAGTGAAGAAAGCTTTGTGCATTCTCTTTTCACGTTTTGTCACACATAGGAGTTCACTTACATCTGGACACAGCACCCTTCCTGGCCATGTTGGGTAAGGAAAATGCAGCTGTTACAGAAATATTTTAAATAATAGAGCAACAGCAAATGTGAGCAGTAGGCTTACAATTTTCATGTTCTTAACCTTAACTCTGTTTTCAGCATTCCACGAGCCCCAGATGTTCAATTAAGTCTCAGAGAAATTCACATTCTAGTTCTTTATCAGGATTAAAGATTTTAAATAAATAAAGGTTTGACTAACACAATCCCTCAAAATCATATCATATCAGGACACCACATATAGTTTGCATAATGTAAACAACATTCTTATTATAACAGAGCGTCTTCTAAATAATGTCTGTTTTTCAAATCACCTAAATAGATGTCAATTAAATTAATTTAAAAACTAGAAAAAAATCGCTGTAACGATGTGTAGTAAGCATATATAATACCTTAACTTCTAAGTTTTCTAAGTAGCTTTAAATATATACCTAAGAGAATAGTTATTCGCCTTCTAAGTAACTGACTGAATACAAAACTTATTAACTTTCTTCCATAGACAAAAACTGTTCCCAAAAATGTTTTACAAGAAGAAAGGTCTTTTTTTTTTTTTTAGTAGAAATTTAATTAAAAAAAGACTCAAGCAAATCACATACCAAGTGAGGGGGAAAAATGGTTGATTCAAAGGACTTTTGTGTTTGTAGCTGATATTTAATAGATTTTTGTATTACAGCAAACCTGAAAATAATCATTTCTCATCATCTTTATCAGAAACTCCAAAAGGCCAAGCCACATGCAGAACTGGTAATTGAGTGTTAAATTGGGTGGTGGTCATCCCTTCCAGAGAACTCATCTACTGTCAGATCCTCAAATCTTTCCTCTAGGTTCCTAAGTTCCTCTGTGACTCATTTCTTTTGTATCTAGTGTGTTGAGAATGTTAAGAGCAGCCTTCGTTTTCAACTTGCTATAAACTGCATTATACCATTCGATAGATACAAGAGGACATTCAGTAAATATTCTATAAATACAAGTGATATATAAAAGGAAAGTAAGGAGTTCGGGGAGATGGAACTTTAAACATACTTTCAAAGCATTCTTGTGTTTTGAACGAGGATGAACTCAGACTCTGAGTAATGTTAACGATAAAGCTCATTAAAAGAGCATTAATTCTCAAGAAGAAATTATAACTATCTTCCAGGTTTAACAATTAAAATGCCTTACAATCATTTTGCATAATACTTTACACAAATTCTGAAGCTTGTTTGGGAAGTTAACAGTTATCAGAGTTGCTTCAGAGTAAAGATACAATAAGCCTCCAATCTTACGATGGGTAAAAATAAACAGTGATTGAACTGTTATTTTCTGTAAAATACTACTGAGTAAAATAAAGTGGCTGGCATCAGTGCTTGCTGCCTTGACCTTAAAGACCACTGCATCAACGCTGAACAGGAAAATACTTCATACAATGTGTTTAGAGAAAATTATTGTATACCTTCAGTATATACCTATCAAAGAAAACTCAATCCAGCTGAATATATTAATAAATTTTAGTCGCAGAAGTCAACACTGCATGCAGGTTTTTAGGGTACTATGTACTATGTACTAGTACTATGTACTATGTACATAGTACTATGTACTATGTGCTCTCTCATGCTAATAAAACAAATGAAAGTATGAAGAATATCTTCAATTTTCCCCATTCATTTCAAACTGTTTTATCTTTAAGAAAAACAATTTTTCTTTAATGTCATGTCCTTTATTTTGAGGACATGACAGGTGCTTAATTTCTTCAATTGATGTGATCTGAATCATGCTTAGAATATTATCTGTTCTTTTAAAGTCTGGCTCAAATTCTACTTCCTTCAAAAAGCTTTTTCTGAAAGAAATCATTTCTGTCCCCATATATTTTATACCCTTCTCCCATTTGAATGCTTTTGTTTATTGATCATTTGCTAAGTAAGTGATTGCATATGACCTGCTGCCTATAAAGATCAAATATACACTAAGGTAAAATTATAACAGAAGTATATTCTTCAGTTTACACACACATTTTTAGTAATATACAAAGAAAACAGCATACACAGTAGCAAACATTAGGTGCCTGCATTTATCTCAAAATTGAGATGTATCACTGTTTTTGACTCCAAAAAAAGGCCCACAATCTTGCAGTGAAAGCATTCAATTCCTTAGCATTTCTGAGTGTTCAAAGACCCCATGAGTCTTCATGAAGAATGACATCATTTTCTTAAGCACTGTTGAATCTCTAGTGTCTCTGAAGAGCCAGGTCATAAATGCAAAATTGATATTCATTAGAAGTTGAAGTACTATATTTTCTCACTTAAACTTAAAAAAATATTAAAAGGAGTTATTATTTTCATTGTCATTTATTTTACAAACAAAACAACAGAAATAAACAAGTAATTTATTTGAGAAAATGCAGGTAGGAACTTATAAGATTCAACAGGTCTTCCGGGTTCTAAACCTTGCTTTAAACTACTCCACTCTGTTTCCTATTGTAATAATTATCACATCCCTCTTTCCTTCTTTTTTTTTTAATTTTATTTATATATTTGAGAGAGTGAGAGCGCGAACATGAGCAGGGGGTCAGGGGAGCAGGCGCAGAGGGAGAAGGAGAAAGAGAGGGAGAAAGCTCAGCAAGGAGCCTCGACACAGGGCTAGATCCCAGGACACTGGGATCATGACCTGAGCTGAAGGCAAAAGCTTAACCAAATGAGTCACCCAGGTGCCCCTTTTCTTTTCTTCTTCGTATTAGAGTGACATAAGAGCAGGAGTCTTGTCTTTACAACTGTATTATGTGGGACCTTACATATGTAAGCATCAGTGAATATTGCTAAATTAATGTTTGAATTAATGAATCAATTGATTCTAATGCTTTCAATAACAAATTAACTAGTATCATAAAGCAAGTAATATTAAAAATAACTAATATTTGGGGGTGTCTTGGTGGCTCAGTTGGTTAACCATCTGCCTTTGGCTCAGGTCATGATCACAGGGTCCTGGGATCAAGCCCCACATCTCTGCCCAGCTTCTCCCTCTCCCTCTGATGTTCCCCCTGCTTGTGCTCTCTCATGCTAATAAATAAATACAATCTTTAAAGAAAATTTTTGATATACGTAAAAATAAAATTTGAATTTGTCTACTTATGCAGGCTCTCTGTCAAATAAATAAATAAGGTCTTTTTTTAAAAAAATAGTACCAATAAATAACTAATATTTGATATTATGTGCCAGGCTTTTATTTTTAATTACTTCTTATTTTGAGATCATTGTCCATGCACAGGCAGTTGTAAGAAATAATGAAGATCGTATACCCATTACCCAGATGTTCCTACAATGGTAATCTTGCAAAACTATATAGTATGATGTCACAACTAGGATACTGACATTGATACAGGCAAAGTACAGTGTCCTTCTATCACAAGAGTTGCCCTTTTATAGCCACACACATCCCATCACCATGATGATGGTGATGAAATCACCCCATCCTATGTTTAAGCATGCTTCACCCAAACTGTTCATGCATCCACAGTTTGGATGCATGGTGATGAATGGTGATGACGGTGATGAAATCACCCCATCCTATGTTTAAGCATGATTCACCCAGGGGCGCCTGGGTGGCTCAGTGGGTTAAAGCCTCTGCCTTCGGCTCAGGTCATGATCTCGGGGTACTGGGATGGAGCCCTGCATCAGGCTCTTTGCTCAACGGGGAGCCTGCTGCTCCTCTCTCTCTGCCTGCCCCTCTGTCTACTTGTGATCCCCCCCCCCTCTCTCTGTCAAATAAATAAATAAAATCTTTAAAAAAAAAAAAGCATGATTCACCCAAACTATTCATGCATCCATAGTTTCTTCCTTTTTATTTCTGAGAAGTAGTCCATGGTACAGGTTTATCACAGTTCATTTAACAATGAGAATTTGTATTAAACATGTCTTTTTATAATGATGTTTTGACAACCAGGTCCTCATTGATCCTGCGGAAACTTCTCCCCACCCTCCAAGGCCAACCAATTCCTAGAAATAGTGAACATCTACCTACCTGCCATACCCCTACCTACCATGCATACTTCCTCTGTTAGGCACTTGCACTGCAAACCAATATTCCCTCTGCCCTAATCACCCCACGGCCAAGTACCAACCCCTATATCCCAGGACTGGCTGAAATTATTCAAATTAGCCAATCTTAAACCTTTGTACTGCCTTTCCTTTTCCTTCCTGCAAGAACCACCACAAAGACTTGCTCATTTTCCTCTCACACCCTCTGCCCCATGACGAACCCTGGGAAGCCTGAGCCATCAATCCTGCCTCCCATGACCTTTTAACTCTCCCAGATCACTGGCTATCCTGAACCGCACAGCACATGCCCATAAAGTACTCACTTATCAGCAGGCCTTGGTCAGCAGGGGCTCTCCAGGACTATGGGTCCACGGTCCATCCAAACTACTTGGATATCTTCCTGTTGGAGGGGCCCCACGCGCAGAAATAAGATGGGATCCCACTGCTGCAGCTTAAGTTGCAACAGGCAGTTCCAATTTGGTCACGCTGCCAATCCAGCCTTCGACAGGCTCCCAGTGCCTCTCACTACAAGACACCAGTCCCTACACGAAAAGCTTCCGTGTTCCCGCAATACCTGGCTTCATGGAGACTAGGAGCCTTTAAGCACGTGTGGTCTGGGACCTTGGCAGATGCCTGACTTCCCTTGAGAACACACAAGAGTGATCCGGGTCCTGACGAGGTACGGGTCCCCGCTGGTCCACAATTTCTTTCCCTCCAGAGCCCCGAACAGAACCGCATGCGCAGTGCACCCTCTTACTCCAGGCTCATGGCTGCCGCTGCCACCGCAGGATCAACCACGCTGCCAGATGTGTCTTTTTGGAGGCTTCTCCTCAGCAGCCCCACCTACCAAGCGGAGGCAAGAGGTTCAAGTTCTCTCCAGATCTACCTTCGGGGTGAATAGGTTCCAATAGTGAGATTATGACTTGGAATTAGTCAGATCCTTGGGTCCTCAAGAGCCTAATCAGCGATCCTGCCTCTAATGCGCTTGGAACTGTTGGAGACCCGAGGTTCGGAACCACGGAACGTGCATGCGCAGTGTATGCCAGCTCCCCAGGCCTGCGGAGGCTGTGGACTGCCTAACAACCTGAATACCCTCCCAGGTGCAGGGCGGCCTTCCTCCAAATAGGATCTGATGCTGCGCCTGCAAAGGCGTAACTGCAGGGCAAGGTATGCCGCCTCCTCCTCTTGGGAAGTGTGAGTAACACTTTTGTCTTTTCAGCGGCCGACATCCTGGGATCTGTTGGCCTCACCATACCAGAATAATGACGAGATTGTTTTAATTTGGGGTTATTATGAAGTTTCTATGAACATTTGTGTATAGGTTTTAGGGTGAACCTAAGCTTTCATTTCTCTGGGATAAGTGCCTAGGGGTGCAATTTCTGAATTACATGGTGATTGCACATCTAGACTTCCGTTTAAATGCTTATATAACCGTCACAGCAACACTGTGATGTTGGTGTTATTTTTCCCACTTGGCAAATGATGGAATTGAAGCACAGAGAAGTTCAGTAACTTACTTAAGATCTTACAGCTAGTAATTAGCAGAGTAAGGACTCAAACTCAGGGAAAGTATGTATATATTCCAATGCTACCAGTAAGAATAAACATTTTATTATGTGATATAATATGATAATTGTTAACACCATGAAGATATCGCATCCCTTCCCAGCATCTCTTGGTTAACACGATTAAAAAAAAAAAATTCTTAGGAAAATTTAAAGATCTCATGGAACCAATTTGTATCTTGGGAGATACCACATGATAGCTTAAAGAATACATTTGGACGAAGTTCATTTAGAATTTATATCTCTTCTTCATATTGCAAAATTTTTCAAATTCCCCTGTCATCACCATAATAATCCAATAATGAATGCAAGGGCATTATCCTGAAAGATGAGAGCAGTGGAAATGTTTGTCCTCATGGAGTGCCCTTATCAGAGTCTCTTGATATCATGTCTTATGCAACAGTCAAAATGTCCCCAGCTGGATTCAAGTAGTAAGTTGGCAGCAGGGCTGTCACTTAAATCCTCACTTGTTCTTCCCAAGTTTAATGTCCAGAACAAATAGCTAAGAGATGGAGGATTTCCACTCTAACCAAAACTTCACAAATGTTACAAAAGGGTATATAGGATATCATCAGATGGCCTTATCCTTAGATAATTAAGCAGGATTTTAGAGGTCTGTAGTAACATTTTCTATGGAGTCAAAAGTAACAACAAAACAACTCAAGTCAAATAACTCATGCATCCTCTACCGTCTAAAAAAATAAGACATTATAATTTCAGCTGAACTGAAGACCTTTGCAGAGGTCTAAACAATCCCATTCTTCTTCCCTAGAGCTAAACCACTTTCCTAAATTTGGGGTTTATCATTCTGATGCATATTTTTATTCCCATTATATTCCTATGTTTTTATTCCTATTTATGTTTAAGAAAAAAGTATATATATTTGTTAAATAAAATATCATCACAGAAGTTATTGATCTTTATATACATGGCTTCTTTCTATCATGCTTCTAAAACTTACTTTACCCACTGGAAATCATACTTCTGAGTTTTATACTAATTGGTGCCTTGTCTCTATGTTCGTACATCGTCTCTACTTTTTTCTTATTTCACTGTTGAATAATGCTACACTGTATTATTATACTTCAATGTATTGAGTCATTCTGTTTTTAGACACTTAGATTGTTTTTTATTTTTACTATTACAATGTTTCAATAAATATTCATGTTGATATCAGCTTGAGCAAATGCACAAGAGTATAGTGAGGATATATATAATATATGCCAAATAATTATCATTGCTAAATCATAGATATATACCTGTTCAACTTGACCAAGGATATCTTTGGGATCATAACAAAAATCAGATGACACATTCAAGGTGGACATTTTAAGGGGAATGTAATAAAAACTATTTAATATGCATTATCAAGTTTTAGAGACATAGGAAATAGCACAATGCTCTGAAATTAGCAAGAGCAGCTGGCTATCACTACTCTTAAACTTTAAGTAGCAAAGAGAGGAAGCAGTTTTAAGGGTCTAAAAAATGTAACTCCATGAAGAGAATTCTATGACAAGATCTATGGTGTAAGGGATAGAGTACAACAAATATATGTGAGAGGAACAAGAAAATAAATACCATAAACTCACTTACCTCTCATCATCCAGTTTTTAATTGAACCCAAATGGAAGCCAAAGGACCTGGGAGACTTTCTCCTAGGACAAAAGGCTGGGTAAAGAGAGTGGATCAGGAGAAATAACCAGGAAGTTTCCACCGTAATAAATGTAGCAAAATTGCTTTACAAAGTAATTGTATTATTTTACACTCCCAGCAGAAGTATGTGAGATTCCACATTCTCATCAATGCTTTACTTTCATGACTTTTTGCTAATCAAATGGGTGTGGAATGATATACCATATAAATATTGTCCTTATTATGTCTTTTGTAGGTAAGCATATTTTCTTATGTTTGTTAGCTATTAATGTTTCCTCCTCTCAGATTTCTTCCTCAGATCTGTTGTTTATGGTTTTTCTTAAATTAACCACCTTTTTTTTTTAAACATACCCCCAATGACCTCTAGGTTTTCCCCTATTTCATTTTGAATGGAACCTACTTCACTTTGAATGTCCCTTTCTTACTCTCCCAAATACACTTGGTTCGACTTCTGGCATCCCCAGTAATAATTGCGTAACTGCCACATATTATCCATTTCTCCTGGTCTTCGTGGCAAGGAGCTGGGTAGTGATACTATGTGTTACTAAAGCCATAGCATGGCCATTAACATTACATTCTATCCATGTCTCAACTCAGGCAAAAAATGAAAACTTCAAAAATTTAAAAAAAAAAAGTGAAAACTTCTATGTGCCTTTTTTTCATATGTATATTCTCTTCAAGAAAGTGCACTCTTTTCCATTTAAGAAATAGGAATTTAGTTCAAGGAAGAAGAAGAAGAAGAGAAGGGGAAAATAAGGAAGAAAAAGGGGAAAAATTGAGAACTTTGGACACTTCTGTTGAGATACACAGACGTATTCTTTACCACTAGCCTTAACTCTGTTGGTACTCAACTAAATAGGGTCTGGTTGCTTCTCTTGAGAGATTTACATTTAAATGATCAAATAGATAAGCTCTAAAGTGCAGAGAGGTGGAAAAGAGTAGTTAATACTTTTGGTGAGGAGTTCTCAAATAGCAGTACAAGAAATCACTTTGGCTGCATTAAACATGTTCCTGTTTGCTCTACAGTTGAGCATTGAGTCCCAACGTGTTGAACAGTGAACGATGTTGAACTGTGAAATAATTGGAGAAAAAGTTTGAAATCAAAAAGTTCCCACAGTTTGAGCCTTTTGAAGTAAATATATCTTTATGTTTTAAGAAAACTGATCATAGGAGAATCTAATCAAAGATTTAACCAACATTACAAGATGACAGCCTCTAAAATTAATTTTTACTTCATTTTTCACTCTCTCCCTTTGAATATTGGATCCTACCTAGGTCAAGGAGAGCTGCCAGGTTGCCAGGAAAAATTATAATAGTTCAGACAGTTTGCATGTAACTTAGTGACTTTTTATTTTCAAATACACAATTTTCTCTTTAATTAGGCTGAAAAATGTGATGATTTTCTCACAATGAAATCTTCACCAGAAAAATAGATTAAGTTGGTGTGAAATGTTGGGCCTCGGGAGCAAATGGTCAAGAAAACATTCATGAGAGGTCTTCAGTGCAAAAAGGGTGGTTTTATTAAAGCACAGGGACAAGCCTTGTCGTGGCGGGGGTGGGGTAGAGAGTGCAGAAAAAGCTGCACTGAGGTCGTAGGGCTGGTTGATTATGTACTTTCAAGTTGGGAGGGGATCAGGGATAGCAGAAATCTCTAAGGAATTCAGAAGCAAGGTTTCTAGGATCTTGAGGGGCTAGCTGTTGTTAGGAAGAGGTCATTTACTTCTGTCTAGTAAAACCTTAGTCATGAGACCCTTCAGATAGATTATCAGTTAGCCAGAAGCTTGGAGAATGATTGTTAACATATATCTTGGGGGAGAGTGAGTGTAGGGATAAAGAAGTTTCCAAAGGAATTTTTACAGGATCCTGGAGGTTGGGCTAATGTCAGCCTAGGGTTGCTTTTTGCCTGTAGCAAAATGTGAACCTTGAGGCAGCCAAGCTCCATGACGAAGGTCACTGCCTATCTCAAGTACTCTTCCAGAGGCTGTAAATTGTAAGGAAGTTTAATTTTGTTTTCTTTTGGCTTTGTTCTCCACATCATAAGCGTTCCAGATTAATTTAAAAGAGCTATTTGCCTATTCCTTGAAAGCATCGCCATATTATGTGTTTTAGGTATCAATGCTATAATTAAAGCCAGCAAGTGAAATATTTTATCAGGAAATCCCGGAAGGTATCTGTGATAAAGATGAAAACTATGAAAATAATACAACTCATGGAGCCAAAGCATCTAGTATAGCTAACGCATCTTTAGAAGGGAATTTATATCTCTAATTAAAAATAAAAGCAGACGTCCATTATATAACAAATAATATAGAAAATCAATAAGGTCAACAATTGGTTCCTTAAAAAGTCTAATAAAATTGATAAAATCATCATAATATTCAGGAAGGAAAAGAGAAAAAAAGCACAGATTTCCAATACCATCATTAACTGAAATGTAACTATAGATTCTACAGACCTTTAAAAGTTTATAAAAAATATTCTGAATACTTTGTGCTAATAAATGTAGCAATTTTGATGAAATAGAAATATGTTTTTGAAAAATCAGTTTACTGTAGTGTCTCGGTCGCTCCATCAGTTAAGCTTCTGCCTTCAGCTCAGGTCATGATCTCAAGAGTTTTGGGATCCAGCCCCGCTTGGGGTTCCCTGCTCAGCAAGGAGTCTGCTTATCCCTCTTCCTCTGCAGCTACCCCACTCTTGGTCCTACTCTCTCACTCTCGCTCAAATAAATAAAATCTTTAAAGAAAAGAAAAAGAAAAATCAGTTTACCAAAACTGATACAATAAGAATAGATTACAGGGGAGTGCCTGGGTGATGCAATTAAAAATCAATTTACCAGGGTGCATGAGTGACTCAGGCAATATTAAGCATCTGCCCACCTTCCACTCAGGTCTTGATCCTGAGTTCTGAAATAGAGCCCATCACGGGGCTCTCTGCTCAGTGAGGAGTCTGCTTCTCCCTCTCCCTCTGCCCCTCCTCATGACTCATGCTTGTTCGCTTTCTCTAACAAATAAATAAAATCCTTAAAAAAAAAAGAAATTATCAGAATAGATCTATATGGATTAAATAAACTAAATTTGGAATTTAAAAACTTATCGAAACTCAAATGGCTTCACTGGTGAATTCTGTCAAAAATTTAGAGAAGTGATAATGCCAGAAGAAGAAAAGGAAAAAACACTAACCGACTCATTTTATGACAGCAGCATAATTTCTGATACAAAAAACAAGAACTTACCAGAAAAGAAAATTACAGCCAAATATCTCTCATGAACATAGGCCCCAAAATCCATAATTAAAAAAAAAAAAAATCCATAATTAAATATTGGCAAATCAAATCCAGAAATATATTAAAAAGGATAAAACATAATGGCAATTATAAAACATAAAGTGGAGTTTATCCTAGAAATGCCATACTTATTGATTTAATACTTAAAAATCAATAAATATAATTTATGACATTCACAGATTAGAGGAGAAAAATCATATGATAAAGATGCGGAAAAAGCATTTGGCAAAATTCAATATCCATTTATGATTTTTAAAAAACTCTTAGTAAACTAGAGATAAAAGAAAAAACTGATAAAAGTTATCTATATAGAACATATGGCTATTATCATTAATTATAATGAATACTAATGGTTAAATATTGAAAGCTTTCTCCCTGTAATCAGGAGTAAGACAAGAATGTCTTCTCTCACAAACTTCTACTAAACATTTTACTAGAGGTCCTAGACAGTACAATAAGGAAGTAAAATAAAAGCATTGTGTTAAGACTGAAAAGGAAAAAAAGTGAAATTGTTTTTATTTAAAGATATCATGATTATCTATGTAGAAAATCATGAAGGATATATTAAATCTACAACTAATAAATTTAGCAAAGTCACAGGATACAAAGTTAACAGAAAAATTCAGTGGTTTTTGTATATATTAGCAATGAACAATTGTACAATGAAATTTTTTTAAATAATTTATTTTTTTAATTAACATATAGTATATTATTTGCCCCAGGGTACATGTCTGTAAATCATCAGGCTTACACATTTCACAACACTTACCATAGCACATACCCTCTCCAATGTCCGTAACCAAGTGTAGTAATTTACAATGTAGGCTAAAATACATTCAGTGATAAATTTAACAAAAATCTGGAAGACATCTGCAAAATAAAATATTGCTGAGAGAAATTTAAAAGGGCTTTGAAGTCTAAAGACCTACCGTATTTGTGAACTCAAAAGATTTAGTATTTTCAGGATGTCACTTGTCCCCAAATTCATTTATAGATCCTTCGCACTCTGGAGCAAAATCTCAGCAGGATTTTTTTTTTTTTTGGGTAGAAATTCACAAACTTATTCTACAGTTTATTTGAAAATGAAAAAAAAAAAAAACCTAGAATGGCCAAATCTATCTTGGAAAAGAAGGTTTGATATTAGAAGGATACATGACTTCAAAATTTATCCTAAGCTAGGATAAATTGTAATTTATCCAAGGAATATGATATTGGCAGAAGAATAGAGAAATGTATGAACAGAAATGGATAAAAAGTCTCGTTCTAAATCCATATATATATATATATATATATATATATATATATATATATGTATGTATTGGCCAGATGATGTTCACCAAGGAAGCCAAAGCAACTCAATGAGAAAATGAAAGTCTTTCAATAGATTGTTTTGGGAAACAATCTACATCTGTATCTACATAATTTGACCTCACACCACATACAAAAAATAACACAAGATGCATCTTGGATATAAAAAGTAAACTAAATCTATAAGCCTTCTAGAAAAAAAAAAGAAGTACCCAGGCTATGTGTGTAATGTTGGGATAGGCAAAAATTTCTTAGAGAAGAATTAGAAAATGCTAATCATAAATCAAAGAAATGATAAAGTTGAATTCATCAAAATTTAAAAACTGCTTTTCAAAAGAAACATGAGGAAAGTATAAACTATATAATGGAAAAATATTTATAATCCATATATCTGACTTGATTCTAGAATATACAAAGAATTCCTGTAACTCATTAGTTTAAGAAAAAAAACTTCCCCCTCACACACAAAAATGGAAAAATGGATTAAACGGACACTGTATAAAATAAGAAATGTGAATGAACAATACCCCTATGAAAAGTAGCCAGCATCATTTGTCACCATGAAAATTCAAATGAATGAGATGATGCAGGTACAACTAAAAAACTAAAATGAAAAAGACAACACTAAATGTTGATGACAATGTGGAGCAACCAGGATCACATATTTCTGAAAGAGTGTAAAATACTAGAACTGTTTTTAGAAATCCTAGAGGTTTCCTAGAAAGTTAAATACATCTACCTTACAAGCAAGGATTTCCACTCTTAAAAATTTACCTAGATAAATGAAATCATATATTCACAAAAGTCTTGTATAACGATGTGCATGGCAGTTCCTATTTTTGTTATAATAATCAAAAACTGGAAATACCAGTAAGAGAGCTAACAATCAGCGACCTATTCATACAATAGGAAACTACTGAGCGATAAAAAGTAATGATATTTACAAATACATGGATGAGTCTTTTAAAACATTTTGTTGAGTGGGGGAATAAAAAAAGCCTTATATAAAACATTGCATACTTTATGATTCCATCTGGATGAAGAGCTAGAACAGGCAAACGAAGCCGGGATGACAAGAATGTTAAAAACCAGACCAACAGGCCAAAAACTGGAGTTGCTTGTGTTAAGCCCCACATCACCAAACTGAGACTGAACTCAATTAACAGTTTTGGCTCTCCCAGAAATAGAATCTTAACCACCCCCCCAACCACCTTGGCTTAAAAACAAATTTGTTTTCTCATAATTCTAGAGGGTAGAAGTCTGAGATCAAAGTTTCAAAGAACTGAAATCTTAAAGCCGTCAGTCAGGAATTTCCTGATGAGCTGTAGATAGATAATCTACCTCGTAGACTCCCACCATCCCCTAAAGGAAAGTGATCTTGCAGTAAGCAACCTACTTTTTGTCTAGTGTAACTTCCTTGTTCCCACTCCTTTCTGCCTACAAGTCTTGCATTTTGTGTAAGTCTTGCATTTTGTGTGGCTCCTCAGAGCTCTCTTCTATGTGCTAGATTGGATGCTGCCTAATTCTTAAATCATTGAATAAAGCCCATGAGATCTTTAAAATGTACTCACATTTACTTGAATTTTGTTTTTTAACAGTCTTGGGACAGTGATAGGACTTGAAGGAAACGTCTGACACCTTGATGGACAAGAAGAAACACGGGCATTGTTTTCTGCAGACACTTTGAGTTCTTTCTCCTGGTTTCCGAGGGTGGTAGGTAAGTTCTTTTCAAATCTGAGCTCCACTATCTTTGTGTTAAGCTCCTGAAATAATTGGCTTTCCAGTCCAGGGGTAATGGGTCAGTCTACACTGACAAAAGACTAACAGATCACCAGCCCCTAACCTATGGTTAGTCCAGGTTCCAGTCTAGGGCTTAGCAGGTCATCTTGAGCTGGCAGAGAGTTCCACCAAGAACCCTGAGAATTTGGCTTGGCAACTGTCAAAAATATGGCTGGACAGAAATGTAGGTTGTACATGATTTGCAGCTTGACTGTGTGCACTCTTGCCGGTTTTCAAGGGAATTATCTGTCTTCTTTCTTTTGGCCTATCTCTGGGAGTTGCTGGATCTCAGGAAAGTGGTGTCCTTAGCACTATCTTTGGAGGGCTTGAGTATCTTGAGTCCAAGGAGTTGTTCAATACTGCCAAAAATATTTAATTTGTCCTGAAGGAGCCTGAGAAGATATTTGAAAGGATTTTTGTAAGTCCCTCCATGGTCAGAAGCTGGCCAAATTTGAAGCTGATACTCAGAGATTGATAGGAACTCTGTCCCTTTGGCCTTTATCCCTAAGCTACGTGAAAGTATGTACCCAAAGGAAAAGAAGTACATTCCAAAAGCAAACAGTTCTGAATCTAGGATATGGGAATCTTTTGATTTCCATCTTAGTTGGACATCTTCTAAGGAAGCAAACTGAAGGTAATGTAGTTGGTTGGGAGGGTCAGCCCATGCTGCCATTCAAGTTGTAACCCAGTTCAATGAGGGTTTAAGAAAAACTGTCCACATCTTGTAAATGGAGTCTTTACAAGAACAAAAATACAGCTCTGGAAGCAGTTCAAAGTCCACTTATCCCTTTTACCAATACCCAGACCTCCCCTATTCACCTCAAAAGGCTTTTAAGTATTCTAACATTCTGGTTTTAGGAAATGAAAATCCCTCTTGGAGGAACTTCCATTCTTTTACACTGACTTTGAGATGTAAATGTTCTACCTGGTTTTCTCCAGGAGCTCATATCTAGGCCATCTCTTTGAAATGCAAACTTCAAGGAGGTAATTCTTACCAGGAGGAAAAAAAAATGGGGGGAGTTCTTTGGAAAATAGGCAAATGAAAATCTTAAGTGTCTTCTCTAGAAATATTAGCAAAAAGCTTTAGTCATCTGAGCAGATCATATTAACTTATTCCAACTGCCAGAAATACAGTTTGGATTTAACTATCATTTGTAAACTAGTGACTTTTGTATTATTGTACATGACACATAGCTAAAATTTTAAAAGCTGTAAATCTCTATTTGTGCTTGTCTCTACTGTTAGATAAGTACGCATGTGCTTTATAGATTTAGATATTTATCTACCTCTGGATGGTATTGCCAAAATTATTTATATTGCCACAATTATTTGTAAAGGAGCTCTATTTGACTGGCAAAGGAAAAATAAGCACTTATCAAATTAACTATTTTCATACTCTCAGAGTAAAAATGAAACTAACCCAAATGGTTTTCAAGTTCATGTGATCTGGGATAGTCTTTGGTAAATAAAATAAAAGCTAGTTTCAGTTTATTATCTTAATTTAAGTAGAAATGTCTTCAAAGTTATCAGCATTAACTATAATGCAGAACTATAAATTTACTTAGGTTTACTAGTTAAATAAGTTTGTTATCTGTTACAAAATTTGTCAGCAAGAAAAATAACTTAGTATATCCCTACCTTTTTATGAATACCTTGTGAAATTTTCATGAGTAATCTAAATATTTAGAAACAAGCAATTTGGATAGATATAAGTGTGATAACAGTTTTTAGGTGACCTTTTCAGCAATGATTATATTTTATTATATTTCTACTTAAATAGTTTCCATAATTTTTGACAACTTAAAATCTTAAAGTTATACTGCAATAAGTTAAATGATGGATATTCATTCAATATCTAGATCATTTCTAAATAACATAAAACACTGAAACATTAATTACTGAACATATGTTTTTCCACTGTGGCTTCCTTTTACAGAGGAACTAAAGATATTTGGGTCTATTAGTAAATATGTTTTGTGTCACATTGAAAAATTTACTATGAGGAAGAATATACTTCTAGAAATTATGAAATATTTTAATAGGTTTGCCAATCCACAGAATGGTAGTGTAAAAGTTCACAATTGTTTAATTCTTAGTTTTCACATGGAATTAAAGATGCTAAGGGTTAAGAATTCTAATTGATACATATAATTTAAAACTACTTAGAAATAATAATGGTGACAGGAAACAGCTGTATAATGGAAAATACAATGACTAGTTGTCCAGAATTAAAACAAACAAACAAAGAAGAGATAGGACCAAATCCAAATGGATGTAAAAAAGTTGTAAAAGCAACTTTAGGAAGGGAATTTTATGTGTAGTCAAGCTGGCTAAGATTGGAATGGATTTAAGTTTGTTTTCTGTTGTTGGTATTGTTTTAATGAGTTTTAATATCAAAAGTACACTGGTACAAGATTAGAATTTGGCTTCCTTTCTGCTCAAAGGACAAAGTTTTCTTGGACTTTTGGTCTGCTTTTGATTAGCGATTATAAAAGTTTCTTTAGGTTGTAAGTAGTTCACCTAAACAGCAGAGATTTTGTGTTTTAGCAAAATAATTTACTGTGCTTCACATTGTCCTTATCAGGTCTCTGATTACTTAAGAAAACCCAATCTTAATATTGAAGGAATTAAGTTTTGCTCACAACAATATAACCTTACATATTTGACTTCAATATCTTCTGTCGTCACTTTGGTTAAATAGAATTATTTTTTTCATAATGATCTGTGATCCTGTTTAGTCAGATGTTCAAACCTTTTGATGTTTTGAAAACTTCCCAAAATCAAATTCTAAATGGAGTCTTTTTGGCCTCAAAGTAACTTTTGAGATTTCCCAAAGAATCCCTGGAAAAAGGTCCCTGGAAATACTTAATATAAGTGTTATGGAAATTGTATGAAATTCCTAGAGATCTGATATGTTCAGGTATAATGTTATTAGTCATAATTTTAGTTATGATCTTAAAATGTATTTCACAGAAATAACCATATTTTTTGTCAATTTCATAATGCTAAATTCTCATCAGATCTTTAACCAGGGGCATAGTCTTCTGTCATTTACAAATAGTTATTATTTTACTGTAATGACTTTTGCAACAGTGACATTATGGAAAGGACCTTACCAAGTACTCTTGACCACTGAAACCCCTGCTAAATTAGGTGTTAAACCTTGGGTGCATATTTTACAACTAAAGAAGGCTCCCCCTACATCTAGTCCTATATGCAAAATGCTGGAGATCTCAAAATCAAATTGGCTAGTAACCAACATCAAGCTAGACTGCTATCTGCCAAAACATTGGATCAAGAATATTTCTTTTCATTCTTCTTCCCTCTTTGATTATCCTTCTCGTAATTCTTCTACCATGAAGGTCTTTATGATTATTTTGTCCACCTTTTTGCCTTCTCTGGCCTAGAAAGATATATCTCAGGCCATCGCCAACAGGAGTGATCCAACCTCCAGATGACTGTTGGATTTGCCATGATGCTGGTAATCCTGTAGTTCTTACTGTCACAAACTTTATTTTGAACAATTTAGTTTGTCTATCACAAAATCAGCCTCCTCACTATTATGTCAGGTTCCCTAACCCTATGAGTCCATTGCCCTGCCTCTGGTTAACAACTCCAAACCCAGAAAGACTTGCAGCCACTCTCTGTGCAAAGAAAGGGACACAAAGGGGCACCTGGATGGCTCAGTGGGTTAAAGCCTCTGCCTTAGGCTCAGGTCATGATCTCAGGGTCCTGGGATGGAGCCCAGCATCGGGCTCTCTGCTCAGTGGGGAGCCTGCTTCCCCCTCTCTCTCTACTGCCACTCTGCCTACTTGCGATCTCTCTCTCTCTCTGTCAAATAAATAAATAAAATCTTTTAAAAAAAGAAAGAAAGAGACACAAAGTAAGATTAACCAGAATAAAACAACCTATGCAGTCTGTAGGCCCTTAAATTTCATTGGCTTCCAAGGCTGTCAGCTTTCTAGTCCCAAGCCATGGACTTAAACAGGAATTTCCAGGAGATATTCATGATTCAAAATTTGCTTCCATTGGGTAGATCCCTACCTGCCTGGCAAATGAGGCTATGATCAGTAACCTCTCCTTAACTCTTAAAGATATTGTAGATTCTGCTGCTAAAGCAAAAATCTGTAGATTCTTTGGCCAAAATTGTCCTTGATTATAGGATAGCTGTTGGATATCTTTTAGCAGAGCAGGGAGGTACTCGTGCTATGGCCAGCACCACTTGCTGCACTCAGATGGACACTTCTGGACAACCTGAGACTCAGATACGTAAGATCCCTGAACAAGCCAGTTGCCTTAAGAAAGTAACTCCTTTGGTGGGATCTTTCTCTGACGTATTGATTCTGACTGGCTTGGGTCTTGGGGATCATGGCTCTGAAGTGCACTCCAGATAATGGGAATTTTCCTATCTATTATACTAACCATAGTAATCTTCCTGGTATTCTGTATTCTCTTAAAAGCTTCAAATGTGTGTTTGCAACAGCTAACCACCAAGCAGATGGTATCCCTAAGAGTAGAACATCAAAAAAGGATCCAAATGTGAGCCCAATATTATGACCTGTGAATGCCATAAAGAAATTCAGTAAAAATAAAAGCAAGCACCTATAAGAACTCCATAGCAGTCCCTGGGAGTAGTACTAATGCCTTAAATTTTTATCTCCATCTGTAAGTTAAGCTGCGAGTCTGATCAGAAGGAGGGAATTGTTAAAAAGACAGCAGCCTCAAAATGAAACTTTAGGCCAAGCTCATGTCACCAAATGGAGACCTAACTTAATGACAGTCTAAGGTCTTCCAAAAAAGAAATCTTAAAACAATCAAGAATCACCTGATCAGTATTAGTTAGGTTATTTGCCTGATAGATTGCTACCATCTCCTAAAGGAAAGTGACTTTGCAGTAACCATCCTGCTCTTTTGTCTAATATTGACTTCCTTATTCCAGCTCCATTCTGCCTACAAAAGTCTTTCCTTTCGTACAGCTCCTCAGAACTCCTTTCTATCTGCTAGATTATATGTTTTCTGATTCATGAATCATTGAAAAAGCCAATAAGATTTTTAGAATTTACTCAATTGATATTTGCTGTCTAACAGAATTAAAACAGTGATTGTTTGTAGGGGCTGGAGATTAACTGAGAAAGATCAGGAAGGAACTTTCTAGGATGATGGAAATATTTTGCTTCTCAGTAATGGTATGTGTTAAATGAATATATGTATTTGTCAACACGCATGGAACTTCAATTTTAAAAATTTATTTGTTGGAAATGATGATCAGTTGACATTCAAAAAAGAAAGGATGAATTAAATTCATTAGGATAAAGGATGAATTAAATGAATTAAGGATGAATTAAAACTAGCTAAAATGGTGTACCTTAGCCTACAATCTTATATTCATTAGAAAAACCAGCTAAGATTTCTTAGCTTAGTGTTTTGTTGCTCCTGTTTTTGTTTTGTTTTTGGGGTATTTGTGTGTGTGTTTGTGTGTGTGTGTGTGTGTGTGTGTGTGTGTGGTTTTGCATTTGGGCACCCAGTATAATTCAAAGTCTTTTTTAAATGACCTTAATATACATAGTCATAATACATTAAAAGTGATTTTCAGGGACACCTGGGTGGCTCAGTTGGTTAAGCAGCTGCCTTTGGCTCACGTCATGATCCCTGGCTACTGGGATCGAGTCCCACATCGGGCTCCTTGCTTGGCGGGGAGCCTGCTTCTCCCTCTGCCTCTGCCTGCTTGTGCGCTCGCTCTCTCTCCCTGACAAATAAATAAATAAAAATCTTTATTAAAAAAAAGTGATTTTCAGAATAAAGTTCAAAAATATCACAAGAAATGATTCCAAATGTTGAAGCTAAAATGCAGATACTCCAGCCATCGAGATCTAGAAAGTTATTAAAAATGAGTTAGAAATTGGGTTTTGAAATTACTGTTAACCCAAGTGAAAAGAGAAATATAATAAGTTATATTAAACGTTCAATATCTAATTTTTAAAAAGTCCAATTCTACATGGGAAGCAAAGTTTTTTCTAGCATGTAATCTTGTTAAAAGAAGGAAAAAGAACAAAAGTACCAAAGAAACAAGACTCCTGTGACTTCTAAGAACCTTAGCAGTTAGCTAATCCAGACTTGCTCTAAAATTATAAGACTGGTGAACACACTGATTTCCCCAATAGGGAAAGGTACCACGCATTTCCCCAATAGGGAAAGGTACCACGCAAGTACAGTCTAACTGGGAAAAAAGAAGGAAATGAAAGGAGTTCCAGGAACGCACAGGGAATGCCCAGCAACTCCACCTCTTCTAGATCCTGTTTGTCCAATAATTCAGCAAATTCATGTGTCTTCTGCACAAACAAAGGGAAAATATGGGGAAAATATATGGGAAAAAATATAGGGGAAAAATATGTTTAATACCTTCTTTGTTTAAATCATGTATATATAGAGATGATCCTCTTTCTGAGTCACATGGAATATACACATTTAAAAATTCTAACAATGCAGAGGAAAGAGGGGGTATTGGGTCAGGGATCTGGGCATTGCAGTTTGCAAGGGAAATCCCCAAATGACTCACACATGCACCTCCAGGAAATAACCCAATGAGCTCTATTAGTGATTTGCAAATTTTCGTATACCTTAAGTCCCTCTGGACCTTAAGTCCCTCTGGGGAACTTGTTCACATGCAGATTTCCTACCCTGGTAAAGATTCAAATTCTGTACCGGCCCCAAACTTTGAGGCCCAGAAATCTACAAGCTTAATGACCACCCCAGGTGATTCTGATATAATGGCATTGGTAATAAATAGTACACGCTTAGAACAAGAATAACTTGGGTTAAAGAGTCACAGGTCCCAGTGCTGCAGAGGCATGCCTCTCATGCCAGCCAGAGAAGGGGTCTGACAAGACAACTGAAAGATGGAAATGTGCAGCAGGGTAACTGTGACCCAAAGAACACTCACCTCAACTACAGACCCTGAGCACTCACAGCTGAATGTAGGCAAGTAGGTCCAGTGTTGGAAGAGCTTCTGATTTTTGAAGAGACACATCTTTATGTAAAATAGCCTGATTTTATTTGTCGTTTTTTGTTATTGTTGTTGTTCATTTGGTTGGTTGGTTGGTTTTTGGTTTGGTTTTTTTGAGTTCTGTACCCAACACGGGGCTTGAACTCACAATCCCGAGATCAAGAGTAGCATGCTCTACCAGTTGAGCCATCCAGATGCCCCTTTGTTTTTTTGTTTTTTAACGTAGGTAATTAATGTATTTAAAATAAGGCAAACCCAACATATGGGTATGGCCAAAAGCACAACTTCTGGCCTAGTAGAACCTACCCACTGGCCATCAGTTTGCAGTCTTTAATCTTGATTATGGTGGTGTCCCATTCAGTCATTCTTTCAGCTCTTAATCAACCTAAGAATCCAGAAATTGCTAAATCATAGTCAAAAAGGTTTTCCTTTCTGGTGAAGGAGAATTACTACTGTGTTGTAGTCAATGAAGGAGATCCGTAGTCATTTTATGCCTGATAATTTAGTGCTGTATCTGACATCTTCTATACAAATTATGATCCTCACTGTCTTCCAACCAGAAAGATCACCAGCCTCTGCAAGGGATGGGTAACAAGGATGCCAAAAGGCAGGGCCAAGTTTTCAAAAGGGATAAAAAGGAAAGAGAATCTGCTTAAGTATGTAAACAAGGACTTGGTGGGGACCCAAGACTTCTATTGTGCAGGGTTTGAAAGAGAGGATTTGACTGGGCCAAATTTCAGGACAGTGATGGTATTTGTATTCAGCCCTTGAAGTTCTTGGGGAAGGTCAGTGTGAATCCCTGGAATGCCTGACTTTATATAAGCTGTCTCCTGCCGAGTCTGTTTGCATAATTAGTGGCAAAAATGTAATCTTGCTACCCTCTTCAGTTTTGACAGTAATATTTTGAGTTGAACTTTTAAAAAGCATTAATACATTAGACTTAGTCTACAAATGATAGAAAAATGGAACAAATATTATATTCCTCTAATTTCTCAATAAAATAAAACAAGATAATGTAATTACCATAATAAATTTTATGTAAAACCATTTTCCATTAATGGGTTATATATTCTATCCACAACTGATAAATAAAACCAATATTAAACACCAGCATGGATAATGTCACTATCAAAAATTCATCTTAAAATATTAAAAATAAAGGATCAAAAATGAAAACTAAAAAATTCAAAATGATTTTCATTATTTTTCTTAGTATGCATTAGTCACTCTTCTAAGAGTTGTACAGATATGCATTCATTAAAGTTGTCCTCCAAGCAAATCATTTGATTTGAGCTAATATAGACAAATAACTGATCAACTTAAGACTTACTTTCTCCTATATCAAGTGTTAGTAACCCATAATTATTATTCCAGTATTCATCATCAGATATCATTATCTAATGTAGTAATAAGAGTAGAAATTTGACTGGTGATATCACTTAATCTGAAAGCCCAAGAATATAAATGTTCACGTATTTTTGAGAACTTCAGATAAAAGTCACTAAGTGAAGGTTTTAGACATTCGGAGAAGATTCAAGTTGGAGATCCTTTCTAGAAGACAGTTTCTTTAAGCAGGTAAAAAAAAAAAATTTTGTTTTTTTTCCTACGATCAGTTTCCACAAGGACATTATTTATGTTCTGAGAAGAAATAACCTTACTTTTTAAAAAAATAAATGTCTACCTTCATTATCTTAGGAGGATACAAACACACATGCATAGTAACAATTTCACTTATTTATAAAGAGTTTCGTAACTGAAGTGTTGCTTCCATTATTCTTTGGAAAATGGTCACGTAAGCCTAGATAATCCGATTCAGCTTGTCCATCTTAGAATGATATAAACAAGAGATCCCCAACAACATGATTAAAACAATAGTTTTGTTGTTTTAGGGTCATAAACTCATTCTCAGTATAAAATGAAAAGGCAGTTTTATAATTTATACATCAAAACGTTTTGAAGTCTTAGGAAAGGTTATGGAAGCCCCCCAGATAGTCCATGCACTCCCCTGTTTCCCAGTCTCCCTGCAGTTAAATTGGGTCCGTAGACTAGTTTTGAGCGATACATGTGCCACTGTAAACCATTAACTGGTGAAAGCAGGTAAGAGGCAGTGTGTCTCCATCATCTTGGAGACCACGCACTTCTGATAGCAGAGCTGAAACAGAAAGAAGGGCCTTTATTTGGTTAAGAAACTGAAATTTCAGGGTGTATCCGTTACCACAGCATAAACTATTCAATTGTGTATATTATGTAATAATTTCATGTAGAGTATATAAACTTAAATAAGATATATAAAATCAGGAGCAAAAAAAAAAAAATATGAAGAGATGAGTGAGTGTATGAGCTATGATCTGTGAAGGAACAGGGGACAATATCGAAACAGTTAAATCTATCAGGACCTAACTGGTGGGAAAAAGATAGTGAAGATGATAAATAGAAGAGTTGAAGAAATTTTCTGGAAATTGCCTGCAATGGTGGCATTTTAGACTGGTACCAGCTTTAGGATTATAAAAATGGATGGGTTTCCTTTTAAGGCCCAAGATTAAAAAGAACTCAATCATGAGCTGAAGAAGAGTAATTAGAAGATTATTCCGTTGTGGAAGTCAAGAATCATGCCCATATGTATAGGAAATGGATCATCGGGAGAATACTATCACCAACGCAGTATTGCAAATATAAGCATGGACTCTACTGCTATGTCATCTAGGTTCAAATCTCAGTTCCACTATTAGCTCCTTGTGTGACCTTGGACAAGTTGTTTAACCACTCTGAGCCTCATGTATCTCACCTGTGAAAAGAGATTTCTTTTTTTTTCCTTAAGATTTATTCTATTTTTCTATTTCAGAGATGGGAGGGGGCAGAGGAAGAGGGAGAGACAGAATCTCAAGCAGACTCCCTGCTGAGCATAGAGCCCTACACAGGGTCCCATCCCACAACTCTGATATCATGACCTAAGCCAAAAACTAAGCGTTGGGATCCCCAACTGACTGAGGCACACAGGCACCCCTGAAATGAGATTCCTAACCTGACAGCGTTAAAAGGCTGTTGTGGGGACTAAAGGAATTACTGCTAGAGCATTAGCATAGCGCCTGGCATCTACCTAGTGCTGTGCAACCACTCCCATTATGTCATTATTAAAAATCATATTTTAATAAGCCAGAAAAATCAGTAGAATAAAAATACTAAGCATCAAGTTTGATGATACCCTATATAAAGTACAGAATTAAAACTTAAGACAATTGACTCCATTAAAGGCCATGATTTAGATTTTCAAGTTGAGGGAAATAGTTTCATAGGCACTAAGGCCCCAGAACATTTCTTGTTCTTCGTTCAGTTCTCAAACGACTGACTACTTACAGAAGTCTTTTATTTTTTAAGTGGGAAAGAGAAATGTCTAATTCATTCTGAGGATCAAAAGTTAAATCATTGTACTATTAGTAACAATTGTTTGGAATGAAATATTCCTCAGGTTTGGAAGCTATTACTCAACTTTAGCTCAGTAATGCTGTATGTTTTCATTCCAGATATGGAAAATGTGACAGTGATAGATGATTATTCAATCTGATTTCTATCCCAAATTTGTAAAATAATTTGACAACAATGAGTCTAACAGGAATAAAGCATGCATCAAATAAGGAAGTCTACGATACGCATTCCATTTTTCATGCACATCAAATTATCCTTGACATTAGAAATTTGAATTTGTTATATTTTCTCTTCTGCCACGATGATTATTCTATCTTGGCATTGTTTGTCTTAAAAATAATAACTGCTAGACAATTCAAGAAGCTAAAGGAGGAGGGAGCACACAAACATTCCCTCAATTATTACAGTTTTTATCACCATTTCCATTAATTAATAATGAGGATGTTTAGACTCCCAGTTAACAATCACTCGAAACAGCAGTATCTTATTTAGAAGATGCATCATTCAAATTACAAATTGATGTAATGAATTCTAATGACTCCTTTCCTTCTACATTGAAGCTTAATCCCTATTCAAAGTGGATTAGTTAGTATTTAAATTTATCATAGGATCAAGAGTGATTAGTGGCCGATCATAAAAAAAAAAAAAAAAAAGAATCCCATGAAATTCACGGTTCTTTATCACATGCAAGACTGAGGGTGAGCGATTTCAAAAGTTCCAAGGATGGTGCATTGTACTGAAAATCTTGCCAATGATGCCTGTTCCTGAGGTGTTCTGCAGTAAAATGCAGCCCAGAAAGAATGAGGTCCACTTGTACAAAAAATTATTCTCTAAGGAATGAAGCAGCTGCATACTAATGGTCTGCTAAGTTCTTATTATCTGCATTCTCATTGACTGCTCAGCTTTGGAATGTGTGACTCTAAGTCTCCTTTGCCAACTGAAAGATTTTCTAAGGAGCTTTTGAAAACATTAAAGCTCCGGAAAGACTTAGCTAAGTTTGAAGTTTGACTGAAATGAATATACCAGAGATACGGTTTGGTAATTGAAATTGCCATTTTCCTATGGTTATGTTTATGTCCTTTCAGGATAGGTGTAGGACTGAATTAGATTGGAGAGTATTGCAAACTCAGAGAGACCAGAATAATCAGAGTAATAATGACAACCAAATGCCGCACTTGCTCAGAACTACATTCTGCTTCTGAGACTGTAACTGATAAAAATACTGAGGTATATCAGAGTTGCCTTTCACTGTGGCATAATGAAAAAGTCAAAGGTCTTTTCTAAAACATCCCAGGCTTCCATTAATAAACAGAATGGAAGCATCTTCCCCTGAACTCACATAAACCCCTCTCCACAGTTTTCAATACATTTACTAGTTTTTAAAACTGAACCCAATTTCTCTAGAAAAACATAAAATGTTAACAGTGGTTATGTTTTATTTTTTAGGAAGTATGGTTGGTAGAATGGCATGGCAGAAGTTAGCTTTTTCAAGTATCTCCCCCTTTGTGTTTGCTTTCGGTGCCTGTTCATTAGCCCTTTGAACTAGAGAAGCTCTACTGTTCAGGCTGCAAAAATATCCACCTTCCCCTTTGTAACGGAATCGTCTGATTTGAGCGAGACAAATAGGTCTTATATTTTCTTATCTTTTCTTTTAATGTACTTCTTAATCTTTTTAATTTTTGCTTATAAGTTTACGTATGTTTTCAATATGAGAATCTAAACCCATGCCTTCTTTTCCTCGCCAATGTCTTTACTATTATTGTACTAGTCATTCTGGGAAAAATAGGAGACCTGGAATTTTTATTTTGCATATATAAATTATTTAATTATACTTATATGTATAATGTAAAACCAGTCAGTATATGCATTTTTTCAACTGTTGTTTGTTTGGTTGAGGTCTTATGGATATATCCTTCTTTAAGACACTCATGACATAAGACTAAAGTTAACATCCCTTTACCCACACTTTCCATAGTTTTATTAACACCACTTATTTTTCTTCCTTTTATTCTGCAAAAGCTGGGTCATCTATGTGTAGCATAGGGTTTCTCAACAAAATGTTGACATTTTGAACCAGATAATGCTGTGTTGAAGAGAGCTCTTTTGTGCCTTGTGAGATACTTAGCATCAACCCTGACCTCCATCCATCAATATCAATATCACCTCCCAAGTTGTAATGATCAAAACTGTCTTCAGACATTGCCAAATATCACATGGTGGCAAAATTGCCCCCAGTTGAGAATCAATATTATAGCAGTCTAGGTAATTACAAATTGCTTTTATATGTATTATAAGGTACAATCCAAACATCACCCTTTTAAAACAAATGATATGATATTAGTATTACATTTTGAAGATGGGAATATTAAAGTTCAGGAGTTTTGACTTAAGTAATATGTTTCACCCTTGAGAAACTACAAGCACATGTTATGATCACAACTCAATGAAGTTATAATAGAGTTGGGAATATTTTGAGGAAAAAACTTAAATCAATAATGGATGGTATCTACTTTCAATAATAGGTAAAACTAGAGAGAAAAGCAACAAGAGAAAAGAAGACTTGAATAACTATAAACCAACTAAAGTTAAGAGACATTTTTAGCACATTCCACCCAATACAACAGTGTGCATTTTTCTCAAAGGCACACGGAACATTCTCCAAGATATGTGAGGCCATAAAAGAAACCTTAATTAATTTAAAAAGATAGGAAAAATACAAATTATGTTATCTGACCCCAATGGAATGATGTAAAGGACCGATAGTTGGAAAACTAACAAATATGTGAAAATTAAACAACACACGTACTTAACCAATAGGCCAAAGAGTAAATCAAAAGTGAAATCAGAAAATACTTTGAAGTGAGTGAAAATAAAAGTACAACGTATACAAAATCATGAGCTGCAGCTAAAGCAGTACTTCTAAAGACTTTCTAGCTATAAATGTTTATATTAAGAAAGAAGAAAGATCTCAGGTCAATAACATGAGCTAATGTGGGAAAAAGAAGAATGAACTAAACTGGAAGCAAGAGAAGAAAGGATATTATAAAGATTAAAATGAAAATTAATTGAATAGAGAAGAGGAAAGATTTGAGAAAAACAGTAAGCCAGAACTTATTCTTTGAAAAAATCAACAAAATTGACAAACTTTTAGTTAGATTGATGGTGAGGATTGGGGGATGGGAAGAAGGAGGATAGGAAAGGAATATAGAGAACAGACTCAAATTGTTAGAATCATAAATAAAAGAGGTGGTGCGCCTGGGTGCCTCAGTCAGTTAAGCGTCTGCCATCAGCTCAGGTCATGATCCCATGGTCCTGAGATCAAGCCCCACTTACAACTCCCTGCTCAGCAGGGAGCCTGCTTCTCCCTCTCCCTGTGTCCTTCCCCCTGCTTATGCTCTCTCATTTGCTCTCTGTGTCAAATAAACAGATAAAATCTTGAAGAAAAGAAAATAAAATAGGTGACGTTACTACAACCTTACAGCAATAAAAGAGGAACATTAATAATTACTATTGTATACTGAACAATTGTATGCCAATAAGTTAAATAACTTAGATGAAATGGACAAACTCTTGTAAAGACCCCAAATACGAAAGCTTACTCAAGAAGCAATCTGAATGGACCTGTAATAAGAGATGAGACTAAATGGGTAATCAAAAAACAAACCAGCAAGAAAATCCCAGGCCCAGATGGTTTCAGTGGTGAATTAAAAAAAACATCAAAAGAATTAATACTAATTCTTCATAAACTCTTTCAAAAAATAGAAAAGAAGAGAACACTTCTCAGAATTCACCCTGCTATGAGAACAAAAGCACTCCCTTCCTAGGATACATTAAAAGAATAAAGGAACATAAACCCCCAGCCGTCATGTTTTCTAAAAGTAGGAATGCTGGAAGAATATTTAACATAAATTGAACATATGAGCAAAAATGAGTTGCAGGTATCTTTCCAACTAATTTACCTCCACTAAGATACAGCAACAATATAGTTCAAAGGAGTCCTTGAATGGCTCCTTCAAGATTGAAGCCTACTTACTCATGACACTTATTCTGATTCTTAAACGTATTCCAAGATAAATACCCCAGTTCCCTCAAAGAGTGTTCCTATAGTGTAATGTCCAAGTCCATCATGCTACCCTTCTCTATATGCTTTCTGTTACCATTATAATGCCAAATTTGGACAGATAAGCCTAGAGTGCAATAGGACATCTATCATTATTGGTTTGGTCACTGTGCATCTAAATAATGAGGAAGATTATTATCTAATTACAAAGTGTGTTGCAAATTTCTCTCTATTATAGAGGTTCTACCACCTAAACCAAGTTAGTTATAAATCCAGTGTAATCAGCTAATATGTGTATGTTTCCTCCCAAATAAAATTTTGGAAAACTTAGAGAGACACATAGAATATGTTTAAGGGAGTAAATTTGATTCATCAAGGAAAGTGAAGGGTCTGTTGTCTCATAAGTAAACAGACTGACTTGTATATTATCTGTCAACTAAATGCAACATGGAGCCAGATCACTCCAGGGTGCTAGACTTTGGTCTATTGCTGTATCCTAGTTATTAGGAGCCATTGCAGAAATTTAAATGGGGCTGATGACCTGAACTACATTAGGGATTCTCTATTGCATTCCCAAATATAAGCAAACATTGTATTGTAAATTGCATCAGCTCATAATACAGTTAAAATTATTCACTGCGTGACTCTGCCAAAAAGAAAGTCATAGCAAATGGCAAAGTATTGTGTCAAATTTTCATTAAGTTTCTAGTCTCCCTAATTAACACATTCTCTTCCCATTTGTCCACATTCCTCTGCAGAGTTGGAGATGGGCCATTCCTCAGAGGTAGACCAATAGTAGTGGCCAAGAGACAGACTGAATATCAACATACAGGGAAATCAGAGGACAACTGAGATCACAAAGAAAGAGATAAGGAAAGAGATTTTTTTTTTTAAAGATACAAAGCATTATAGAGAGCCAGGTCTGAGGGACAGTGGCTACACGTTAACTGTAGACATAATAAAGAAGTCTAAATCAGGTAGCTCCAAAACAAGTCAAAATACAGTCTGGAAATCAGGACTGTAAAGGCAGAGGAGCATTAGTGACCTACCTTTCTCTGTCTCTGGCTCTGAAATAACGGGGTGGATTTTGTAGCTGAAAATTGCTGAAACAAAGCATTATCTTTCTTTTCTTTTTTTAAAGATTTTTATTTATTTATTTGAGAGAGAGAGCACAAACAGGAGAGCGGGGAAGGGCAGAGGGAGAGGGAGAAGGGGACTTCCCACTGAACAGGGAGCCTGATGCAGGGCTCAATCCCACCACCTGGAGATCATGACCTGAGTCCAAGGCAGATGCTTAATCGACTGAGCCACCAGAGGCCACAAGCATTTTCTTTCTATATGCAACTTAAATTAGACCCAATCTTCACTATACATCAATAACTTAAAAAAAAAAAAAAACAGATTATTCATACTTGTGGGGGTCTTTAAGCCAAGATAGAATTTAAGGAGTCCAGATATTTAGATGAGGAAAAATTGCATCCTTTTTTCACTAAACCCTGGAAGTTATCCTTTCTTTCAGTTATGCCTCTGAGAGATAACATCACAGTGGTACTGGGGGATTCATGGCCTTCATCAGGCTGCCACAGTGGTCTATGGCACACCAAAGTTGAAGCACACAAAATACAGTAAATTTCAGTGGGAAACCATGGTGCCAGATGCTAGATTGGGCACAAGGTTTAGAACAAATATGGTAGAGCACAGATTCAAGAGGAGGAACCACAGAAATACCGACTCCAGTCAGTAGTCAACAGTTATTTCTTCTTTCTAATCTTTTGATAGTCATATTCAAATTCTATTTAAATTTTTAAAAAATATACATATGTATATATATATATGGCACTAGAACTTGATCTAACTGGCCTCTAGCTACTCTACTCCAGTGAGCTACTCCACTCACTGTAATCCAGCCTTCAACCTTAATCCTTACGAGTCTCTTTACTTAATAGCTTAGTCACATTTCCTTTAGTAACAACCTAAAATATTGTTTGTCAAACTTTCCAGAAGGAAAGCTCTCATTATTAGAACTATATCTTTGGTTCTTTAGGAAGTGTGAAGCCTTGGCCACATCAGCTAAGAGCTACCATCTATTGTAGAGATCCGTGAAGCAAGTCATGGGGATCCCCAAGCTATGTTCAGTACTCAGAAGGACCTAGTATGTCTCTTCTATTTCCCACTCAGAGGTTTATAAAAATTAAAATGACAAGGTCTCTTGCGTTTGGCTGGAATCGTATCAGCTTAGTGTGTTGATCTCCTGCATCAGACAGTCTGTTTAGCTGTTATTATATATAATGTCTGTAATTTTTTTACAAAATGACAAAATGCATTTGTTAACACTCAATACACAGACCTTTTTGTGAGAGTCATGAAAGATTTTAGTGATAAAATGATTGAAGAGCAGCAGCCTATATGGATTTACAGGAGTTTCAAGTAAACTAATAAGATTTCACTTTCAAATTCCAACATCTTAACTAAAAATTTAGCCACAGTGAAAGTTGTGGAAGGCATGATACTTAAAAAAAAAAAAAAACAAAAACAAAATCATAAATTTAACAGAGCAGTTCAGTGGGACAGGGGCAGGATCGAGCAGGGTTCTGGAGAACTCCTAGGATCTCATAGTGCCAGAGCAGTAAGAAAGAGAGAAGATACATTGCAGAAATGTTAGGAGTGTAAAACCAACTTTAATCGTGTTAGCAGAGGGAGCAATTTTCCTTCAGAGATACATCAGGTTAGTTTGCGTGAATTACTTCAGCCTGGTTACGTAGTAACACACTGGCTCCACAGCTGGCTTTGCTTCTGCTAGAAGAGGTTATGGATTATCCTGTCTTTTGACCAGGTATTAATAGAGCTCTCCTCAGCAACGCAAGTGATAAATGAGATGAAAAGATAAAATCCCGTGCTTGCCACAGCAGCCCTGAAAGCTGAATTAATGAGAGAGTAAGAGAGTGAAGAATAAGAAAGCAAGAGGGGGAGGGAGGGAAATGCGAGAGAGAGAGTCTCCTGAAGCAGCTTACCTTCACTAGACAAGGCAGATGTGCTGCCTCTTTGGCTTGGCTTCTAATGATCCTCTTTGTGAATGAGTTAGTGCCTTCCGAACACGTGCACTAGGAGCAGCCAGTGTAAGAGAAATTATATATTCCTAACGTGGTTGCCATGTACACCACAAAATTTTTACCTGACTCCAGGACTGTAATCTGAGGGAGATGAAAACTTTATCCTCATTACTCCGTATTTAAGCAAAATAAATTAACTTTAAAAATTAAAAAGAGAAACCCCAGCTATGAGAATGCATCGAAGGGAAGTTTTTTTGGTGCAGAGCACAGACAAGCTATGAGGTGTGGGCATTCATAGTTTCATCAGCTATATTTCCAGAGAATGAATTCAGTGAACACTACAGTTGCTCTTCTGTGTTTGTGGGGGAGGGCAGCCCAAAAAGGATGAATTCTTTTGTTGCATGGGTTAAGAAGTCCTTACATGTGAACCATAGTGCATGGGTTCTTGTGTGGCAGGGAAAGGGTAGGGATAGGGGGTTTGCTCTCCCTGCATCACTTTTAACTCAGAGGGTTGCTCCCTCCAGTACACCAGTTCTGTCCCAAGAAGGAACTAAAAATTCGATTGGTCTAATGAGGATGCTGTAGGGCCTGCTTAATAGTGGGCAAGATCACTGTTGTAAAAGCACTCTGCTTTTCCTCTCTGTTGTGCTGTAGGTAGAGTGCATTCATCACTGTGAGCATGGTGGCCAGCTGGGGGTACAGTGAAAGTGTGGATGAAAGATGAGCCTAATCATGTACTTTAAATCAGTTCTAAGATAGAGATCTGCTTTGGACTAAAACATTTAAGAAATAATCTAGATTACTGTTGTTACTGTTTTAAGTCAGTCTGACATGTTTCATGTTTTATTGACTGGCTTACTAATTGTAAGCTCTATAGCAAGGCATTTCTGTCACTTTTGTTCACTGCAGTAGCACGTAGGACAGTTCCTGGCATAAAGTAGATGCTCAGTGAAAACTTTTGAAAGGACACCTTGATTTCCACTCACATTATATCTTATATATGCAACTACCTTAGAAGTCTCACAGAAAAGAGGCAGCATTGACAAAGGGTTTAGATATATCTGGATTACTTGACTATACTGTCACTTTGAGACAACCAAAACCTATGATAGATCACTAATAATGGATTTTACTAAAACTGGGGAAGTTGGAAAATCCCAGCTATGTTATGATGTTCAAAGGTGAGAGGAAATCTTTAACACGTATTAAATGTAAAAATATTATATTAGGCTTAAGCTTAATTATATTTTGATCCACTGAATAAAACTTTAATAATACTTAAGATGGTATATCACAATCTAAGTTAAGATGGATGGAGTATATGGGTGCCTGGGTGGCTCAGTTGGTTGAGCATCTAGCTCTTGATTAGAGCTTGAATCATGGTCTCAGGATCATGGAATCGAGCCCTGCATACCCCCCTCTGCTCTCTCTCTCCTTAAAAAAAAAAAAAAAGGATGGATGGAGTATAAATACCCCCAGGAAGTCCAGCATCTTTCAGCAAAACTTCTGCAAAGACCTTTCCTCTAGTTGATTTCTTCAAATATTATAATATAGTCGGCTTATGTTCATGATTTTTAAGGGATTTATGGGATTTACAGAAGCTAGAATATGTTTCCATGATAAATGAGAAAATGGATAGATCTCCAGCTATATTTCATTCCTAAAGGGAATTCTGTCCTTTACCAAAAATACATGGAAAAAAAAATCTTTTCTTTTGTAAAAATATCACTTGTTTAAATTGTAAATCAAATTCCTTCAATTATAATCTAAAAATAAAATATTCAGCTTAGCATCAATCAGCAATTCTTTGTTTGGCTTTGTGCGTGTATGTGCGTGTATGTATGTTTGAGTGTGTATGTTTTGAAATGTATAGCCATTGGAGCTAGAAAATGATCCTTTTTGAATCATCTGATGATGTTTTGACATCACCTACTGATGTTTCTATTTGTTTTCTTTTAAAATAAGACAATTATAAACTAATTTTACAGTAAAAATACTTGTATTTTGTTAGTTTCTCAAACAACAAGGAGTCAATGTTGCCCCAATTTTGCCAACAAAAAGGCTAAAAATATAGTCTAACTTACTATTTGATTATATTCTAGTGGAATAGGAGAAAATTAACTTTTTTCAGGCATTACATCCTAGTGCTTCTGATATATGACATATTTCCTTTAGTACTTTATATTTTTATTATTAGATCAATCCAAAGTATTCCATGGACCACATTCTTTGGCCTCCATGTGTGTGCAATTACTCAATTTTACTCCAGCTTGATGTGGCCAGAATATATTAAAGGACTACATAGGACTATATAAGATTCAGCATGCAAAATTTGCCCTTAGCTATATACTTATCTCTATTAAAAAGTGTCTACTTTGTGTAAAAATCCATAAGAGACACCTATCTGGGTTCCCAGGACCAAAGAAACTTCTGAGCAACTGGCATTCTTGCTCTTTAGGACTCTGTCTTTTAATACCAATAACACTATTGCCTGAGTGGTAAAGAACTCAGAGCCAGTTGGATATATTAGTACTTATGGTCTGCATTTAGTGTACTGAGTCAAATTCTGTGTTCCACACAGGACTATGGAAAGGAAGGAACTCAAAATTAGTAATTGAAATGAAAAATACTACATTTAAAATAGTTAAGATAGTCTCCAGACATTCCTGGTTGGTTATAATTTAATAATTATAAAAGTTTCAACCATAGGGCAAAATGCAATGATCTTAAACTCCAGGTGTCAATGATGAACCTCAATTAGAGAAACAGAAGTAATTAAGAAAAAAATTAATAAGAGATAAGCAGTACTCTGATAATTTGAAACCCAGGTCCCATTTCCTCTGAATAGCTGCCTTTTAGAGTTTTTAGGCTCAAATTTTGCAAATACTCTCAAGAGAAAATATATAAGCTATGATGTAAATAATAAATGCAGTAAATAATAGAGAGCTCAGTGGGCTTCATCGCCTCATTTCTTTAGGGTTATTTCTCTGCCTGTTTTCCACTCATTCTTTTTTTGAGCAATACCACTGAGTTCTCCAAAATTTGCCCCTCTTTTCCTTTTTATCATTCAAACTGTCATTCATTCTATCTTTTGGGGTGAGACGGGGTGGTGGTAAGAGTGGTTCCTATCACTCTTAAAATAGAGGCAAAGTTGAATAAATCTCCCAAATTCCTCACCCTTTCCTCATAGTCCTAATAGACCCAGACAAGTGTACTCAAATTAAAGTCATGGAGAGATCTTCTTGCATAATTTTTGTTTCTCTTCTTTTATTTCCTATTTCTCTCTTTTTTAATGATCCTGGGAAAACTGAACAGTTAAAAAAAATAAAAATAAAAAACGGGCAAAATACTAAAAGATAAATATACTTTAAATTAGTAGTTGACTCTACAAGCCCCTGTCTATAAGCAGCCAAAGTATGTCAGGGAGAACTCACTCACCATGGCTGCATGTCAGTGGCCTTTCTGCTCTTATTTCCATGGAAACTGAAGGAGTTTTGACAGAATAAAGCAAGGGAGAGTTTTCATACAGTCCTTTATGTCCTTATGTTAGCAGAAGAGCAGTACCCAACCTCTGCCCAACCCCTAGAATTGTTAGGCCAAGGGGAATAATACGTTTTGTTACCTCTCAAGCATCCTTATTTCTATTTCATTTCCACTTTATGTGAAAAGAGAGATGATTCAAAGTGGAATTTTTTTTGGTTTCTCCCCAATACTTTCAATAATATCAAACATTTCAGCCCTCTGTTATAAGACAAAGTGATGCAAAATCCAGAATTTTGTGCCTATGAATGAACTACATGCAAAAGCCAAGACATTTTCAAACTAGTAATTCTAATAGACACTTGCCAACAGTTTCAAGAGCAATTAACTTCAAATCCTCTTCATTATTGGGCTGATAAACAGTTTCTTCTGTGAGCACAAGCTTGATATAGGTCACAGATGATTAATGCCCAAATCTCAGTGGAAAATCTTACTTTCCTCTGTTTAATCTTCCAAACTGAGCAATTCTCTATTTAAGCTTTTTGTTAGAGCTCGACAGATGAAATTCAAACAATCACACTCCTTTATCAAGACCTGTCTACATTTCCATTTAGATATCTTCATGCTTTCATTCTTTCCAGCAATGTTGTTGAACACCTATTTTGTGCCAGGTACTAGACTCACTTTCTGTCACTAAATGGAATTGACAAAGATCCTCCCTTCTGGAGCTGACAACCTAGAAAGTGACCCAATCAGTCCATAAAGCCAAAATTACATAATCACAGATTAAAATAAGTGCTAAGATGGAAGTAAAATTAATACTGTAAAAGGATTCTGATAGGAGCTGAGTAAGACAATGAGGAAACATCATTGACCAGATAAGAAGGACAAGAAAATGTGAGAATTTGAAATATCAGAGAAAGAGAGCTCCAAGCAGAAAAGATGGAAGTACAAATGATCCTAAAGCAGAGAAGAAACTGATTTGAGGAACTGAAAGGAATCCCAGGATGCTGAGAGACAGTAAATGAAGAGAAGAGTAAGACTGGAGATAGAGTCAGGAAGGATAGATCAAGACTATATCATCTGCTACCTTGTAGAGCATAGTAAGAGGGTAGACTTTATTTGAGAGATGATGGAAACTTGGGTATATTGGATAGCAATGAAGATGGAGAAAAATGGTTCCTGTGGAATTCACAGGTCAAACTGGTGAAATGAACGAAGAAGATAAAAAATGGAATAATAAGGATGATTCTCAAATGTCTGGTTTTGCAAGTGAATAGGATCATTTTCTGGGATGGGGAAGATGATGAAAGAAATAGATTTAGACAAGAAAGCCATGGACTTCATTTTAGAGATTTTTACTTTGAGATGCCTGAGACACATGTAAGTGGAATTGTGAGGAATTCAGTTATGTATTTAGTTACGTATTAGAACTCAGAGGCTTGCTCTTGGCTGGAGATGGGGATTTTAGAGTCATCGAGAGCCTTAGGAATTAATGAAATCTTTTAGGAAAAGACTATAGATAAGGGGAACATCCTCCTAAGACACGAGTCTAAAGATCAATATACGGAAGGAAGTGCTTTTTCAGAGAGAAGCTATTTTGGGAAACAAACAAAATAATAAGAATAAATTTCAAGATGAAGGAAGTAGTCAACTTTTCCAAGTATGATGAACATGGAAGTGTCCACTGAATTTCCTTAAACGGAGTTCACTGGTTAATAGGCATGAGCAGTCTCAGGAGGGTATTGATAACAGAAGTCAAGGTGGGGGGCAGAGAAAAGTACCTCGAAAATGTGTAAACAAAAAAAAAAAAAAAAGAAAATGTGTAAACAGGCAGTATAGGTAGGCAGCTTATGAAATGTAGTACAGAAAGTAGCTAAAAGGTAATGAAAGACAATAGAATGATGAAAGACAATAGAATAATGAAAGACAATAAAAGGTTGTTTTGCTCTGTTTTGTGACTTAAAATTTTATATTGGTTTATCTCATGATGGGAATAATGCAGAGGCAGAGATTAAAATAATTATGTGAATATAATTTTTGAAGCAGAGATTTTGAGAAATAGAGATGTTGGGTTCCAGAAGGTATCAACCTTCAAGAGGATGAAGGACCATTTTTTGTGTGTGACAGAAGAATGGAAAGGGAATTAGATAAAGGTGCCATTTCATTTAAGATTTGGGGACAGGAGAGGGGACGACAGAGCTTACAGCTGTTGGTTTCTTTTTTTCCCAATGTAATTGAATGAATGTGAAGAAGGGAAATTTTGAAATAATCATTGAACATAGTAGAGGAAAAGCTTTGTCAAGAAGTCCTGGGCAATATTGAATACTCACTTAAGGCTGGTGATTTTAACTTATTCCAATACAAGTCAGCTACTTTACATGATTTTCTCCAGTAAGGCTTACCTGGAAAAGGATTAGGCATAGAAAAAAATTAGCTGGTTGGGTTTTAACTAAGATTGAGTTTTGTCGAAGAGAACAGATAAAGACTGGGAAGTAGAGAAAATTTGTAAGGAAATGATTACAGTGATGAACCTTAGAATGTAAGCTACATAAAAAGGCAAATGAAAGTCAGCACAGGCTTTTACACAGAAGGCCATGTAGCAGATAATTTTATAAACTCAAAGGATTTTACCAATGCTTAAATTTAGGGTCTTTATTTGTAAAAGTGATACTGAATCTGTAAAGTAGAGGTTCAGTGCTTCTTGTTCTGTAAAAGTTTATGTATGAATAGAAAGGCATTATGGATGGCCAAAGACGTGGACTATGCCCAAGAATGTCTGCGGCTTTTATCTCCATCCTTGCCTCCCTATAATCTCCTTCATACCTCTGACTGAAAGTTTGCGTGCTTCATTGCTGAACCCCCCTTGTTAGTTGAATTTCTGACCGGTCTGTCAATGGAAGGCAGTCCTGGGAGATACAGAATTAGGAAGAAGGGAGATGCCGTTTTTTTCCCCATCATTCTGGCCAACTCTCCAGCAGCAGCAGTAGCATCCATGGGCAACTAAGAGTAACTCTAAGTGACTGTGGACTCTAGTGGTGTTGGTGCCAATTTCAGCAGTGTCAGCGTTAGTGCAGCGTCCTGGATGAGTCCAACTCAGCTGCATCAGTGAGGTTCCATTTATAGCAGACACAACAGCAATCCCTCCAACAACTCAGTATGGAGGGACAGGGTCCCTCCAGCCTGGGATCATTCAGCAGCTTTAGATCTTGATTTTAAACAAACAATGCCCCCCCACCCTTTTTTTTTTTTTCAGTTTCTTTCTTTCTGTTTGCTTTCTAAGACTTTCCAAAACCTTTTAGTCAATTCCCTGAATTAAATCCCCTCTGCTTGAAATATCTTGAGACATTTCCAATTTCCTAGTTTGATACTACCTGATAAAGAGTAGAAAAGAATGGGGACTAAGACGATAAGTGGAATTGATCATACTGTGGTCAAAAGCCAGATGTCAAATCATATAAAAAAAATTGCTCATGTATACCAGAATTCAAGACAAGCTCAGATCTCAAAAATATGTCATATCCACATAAAACTATGAATTCATAAAATGTGGCAGACATGAGTATCACAATCAGACAGAAGTATGCTTTTTAGTTACCATTTAATAATCCAACAATTTTCTAAGTTTTTATAGGACAATAGTTCTTTAAAATGCTTTAAAACTTTAAAATTTCATGAAAAAAATAAGTGAAAAAAGCTGGATATTATACATATAATTTCCATTTATTTTCCATAAATTATGTATGTATTATATATATAATATATAAATCCCTCTCTCTCTCTTGTCTGTCTCTGTTCCTTTTCTCATAACACCTAGTAACATCCCGTTTAACACCCCATGAAACAAGTATTCTGCTGAATGCACTTTGGGAAACTCTGCTGTGAGGGAAGCTGCCCATCTGGTCCGTCTATTCTGGACTCTTAAATCTCAACTACAGTTGGCAGTGCAGCACACTTTGACCAGATATCTATATATAAAAATGTTCTAGAAACTTTGAAGGCAACAGAAAGATTAGTGGGAATGATTAAACCAACACTGTGAAATGAATAATTTCCAGTTTAATAGTTAATTTCATTCTAAATATACATGTGTGGATTTACATGCACATATACGTACACAAACAGCAAACTCTATATAGTAGTAAACAGTGAGTTCTGATGTTATCCACCTCCTCTGTAACACAACTAGTGACATTGTTGTCTAATGAATGACTGAATGAATAAGTGACCTAGAAACTAGGCAGTACTCGACCTAACTAGATAAGCTGTTCATTAAGTCAGACTTTACTGCACTTTCATTCATCTTTTTCACTCAGTAAACATCTCTTTGTGTCCTTACTATGTAGTAGGTCCAGCTAGATGTTGGGGAACTAAAGATACATAGGACAGAGTTGCCACCCTTGAGAAATTCAGGTTCAGAGAGTGGGAAAGACAAACACACAAAGAGGTATATATGAAAGTAATGTACCTATTTTGTACGATGGCAGCGACACACCAGATGCCTAACACAACCCTGTATATGTGCGTATGCAAATGTGAAAGAAAAGGAGAGCCATGGAGAGTGTGTATGGGTAGGGGTGTGGGAATAAAGGAAAGCTCTCCTTCATTGCTGTTTGTGGTGGCAAAAGTAAAGACAAGTAGGAGCAAGAAAACCATCTCAGGGAGCTACTACATTAGCATACAAGGTTGGAATAAAAATCAGGAAGTTGCAATAAGAGAGGACCCTAAGTGTTATACAAAGGTGACTCCAAGTTATGAAAAAGGGCACATTTCTTTTGCAATCTGTATCTTCAAGGGAAGGCACAACTTAATTCAAACAAATGAATGCCTTATGAAAGAATCTCAGATCTCAACAATAGGCACTCTCTTAACCTATATCCACCCTGCACAAGGCATACCTGGGAAATTCTGACTTACCTCTTGTGCTTCCTACTAAATATGACTGTGATATTCAGGGTTCTAAGAGTAAGAACAGAGGACACTGAAAAGATATGTAACCTGTATAAAAAAAGAAGAGCATTGTAAATTATTTTCTGGAAGTCATAGCTTTCTTTTATATTTCTCATGCAAAATGTTCTTTCAACTCTACACCCTAGTCCCTCAACAAGCTAGTTAATACTTCTGATGTCATCTTGACATTCCCCTCTCACCTTTTGCCCATGGAGCAGAAATTATTTGCTATTCTACTTAAGGAGAAAAAAAACTTACAAGTTCATAAAAACTCATTTTATAGACAAGTTAATGTGAACACTAATATTCATATTAAATCTTACAGCAAGTAGACACAAAATTTCTCATCATTGAGTAGAGATCCCTGAATTCCTCCAAATCCTAGTCAGGTTCCTAGAATCATGTCTTTAGGAACTGACTTGGGTCTAAAGGAACAGAGGCAGGTGGCCAGAATCTTTTCCTTATGTCTGTTACTAATATAATGTCTCACATATTAAGCCTGTAATTGACAAAAATCATCTGAGACATAAAGATGAAGAAACAGGTAGATTTCATAAAAATAAGTCAACAAAATGTTTCCATAACAACTGTGTTGACCTTTATTGAGGCAATTGGAGGAAGGTCTTTGAAATTTAGAGTCTTGATAAGTGAATAATTTTTTCAGAAAAGAACAGTTTCCTATAATATGGCCCCTATAAAAATGGCGGCGATTAACCATGAGTAACCATGATTCCAGATTGTGATTTAGAGACTATCTAATACAGCTTTTTTTATTTGACATATGAACTACTAAGGGCCTGATAGATGAGTTCCCTACTGAGGATCATTAGCAGTACACAAATGAGTACTCATGTTTCAGTCCCTTCCTGGATTATAACGGGCTGCCTCATATATTCTTTGGAGGTGTCATACTGTTGATGTGACATATCACTCTGAATACAGAGCAACAATCAGACCCCCTAATCCCATTTCTTTTTTACACAGATATTACCATTTCAATGTGTGGCTTCTCATTTTGCTGCGAGTTTTTTCTTCCCCACCCACCCCCTCTTTAAATCAGGCAAAGAGACAAGTAACTGACTTCAGTTTTCAAAAATGTAACCCGCAAGTGCATAATTCTTCCTGTCAGATTTCCTTTTCTGTAAGTTGGTGAGTTTATTGTGGTAGCACTCAAAAGGCTGAGCCTGAAAAGTTCTATAACATATGGCATACATTTAACATGGCTTGTGAATTAAAAATAACAGCCTGCCATCTGCCTCTGCAAGTTGATTTTATCAAAGTCTAAATGAGAAGCTCAAAGATATGAGTGTTGTCAATTAAAATAAGAAATACTCAGGTTCAATACAGAGTGACCAATTCATCTGCCCCCTACCCCCCACCAGTCACCATTGGACTAAAGTAACCCATTTCTGCCTCCCCACACCAAAATTAGAACCTTGTCACAATTTAGCTTCCAAAGTTACCTTCCTCTAGGAATATGTTACATGGGTGTCTTTTCTGAGGTTAGTGCCCTCCTAAACAATTGATTATAGTTTATAAAATCTTGCTGTAATATTTAACTTATTCTCTGCTAAATTTGAGAGTCTATTAAGTAATTGATATTGAAGAGAGGGATGGGATGATTTTTCACTATACTGTAGGAATTTCTGGAAATGATCTAAAATTCTGAACTCTGAGACAGAAGCCCACATATCACTTTAGTTGTATTAGCGTTTTATCAAACAACTACACCAGGAATATCCCTAGGGAGGCAATGCTCAGGTACAGGGTTTAAGGCAATTGCTGCTTTCAGAAAGTTTGTATCATAGTCAAGATAAGATTTATACCCAAGAAACAATTTGAAATGAAGCCCATCTTTGTATATCCCAGTGCTCACCTGAATATACTGTTAATAAGTACAAGAAGTGTTCTGAAAAGAGAGAGTTCTCCTTCTGAGTCCCTGTTACTCTTTATTTGAGGGCAAGAGGCTTAACTTATATATGTTTCCATTTTATTACTGTGTATACTGGTTTTGTATGAAGGACAATAAAAAATATATGAAGTGCTGAATTTGTAAGCAATGTGTAAAGGCTAAAGACACAACCATAAAAAACATAAAGTGAGGTATTAAATAATCTTAAGTAAAATACCCAAACCTCAAGACTAATTTGATTGAACTTTCAAAAGGAAAGCTCTATATGAAACTGTAATTTCTTGACTGGGGTTAAAAAATAAATAAGAGTACAATACAGAGGTTCCATGAATCAGGTGTCATGGATGCCAACATTGGGAAGTAAACTTTGCAATGGAAAAGTGGATATTTTCTAAGCATGAAGATCCAGGATCTCTTGTCAAGTCATGAGGTAGCGAATGACACAAATATTAGGAGGAGCCATTCACATAGACTACAATATGAGTATTGTCGTTTTCTAGAGCTGTTGCAACAAATAACCACAAATGTGGTGGCTTAAAACAGCAGAAATTAAGTCTCTTACTGTTCTGGAAGCGAGAAGTCCAAAATCTAGGTGTTGGCAGGCTGAGAGAGATGAGTCCCCTATTAGGGGTCATTCACCTCCACTGAAGGCCCTAGCGGAGAGTCTTCCCTCACCTCTTGCAGCTTCAGGTGGCTCCTGCCATTCTGCATCCTTACCCCAAGCATCCTGCCTTGTGGCAACATAATTCAGTCTCTGCCTCCATCTTCACATGGTCTTCTCCCTATGGTGTGTCAAAGTTCCCTCTCTTATACAAATTATTGGATTTAGGGCCCTCTCTAAATGTGAAATGATCTCGTCTCTAGATCCTTAACTTAAATGCATCTTCAAAGACCCCATTTTCAAATAGTCACATTCATAGGTAGTTGGGTTAGGACATGAATACATCTTTGGGGGTGGAGGGAACACAATACAACTCACTGTAAGTATATAAGTTTCCTTCATTTCCAAATTAGAGTTTATTAGATTTGAAATCTAGTTTACAATTTCAATTTGCTACATTAAAAATTTATGGTAAAGATCCTAGAAATTTTTACTAGGATCATCTTTACTAGGGGGCATCTTATTTACCAGAGTTTTCTCTAAAACTTTCTTTTTTAAAAAAATTATTTATTTTGAAAATGACAGAGAGAGAGTGTGCATGGCGGGCAGAGAGAGAGGGAGAGAGAATCTTAAGCAGACTCCACACTCAAGGCAGACCCCAACTCGGGGCTTGATCTCAGGATCCTGAGATCACGACCTGAGCCAAAACCAAGAGTTAGTCACCTAACTGATTGTGCCACCCAGGTGCCCTAAAACTTTCAATTATTCTACCTGCTTAACTATATTTCTTTCTCCCTCTATACAAAATCATCCATTTTTTAAAAAAAAATTACACATATTTTAAAAGTTATATGAATGGGATTTCCTAGTAAACAGATTAATTTAGTTCAGTGACCTTAGTTATTGATAGTTCACAAAAAGTTTTGGAATGTACTCTGAGGCCTAGGAAGAACCAGTGTGAGTTGGTTCTACTCTTTTTAGTGTTAAACCTTGAACATCTCTCTGATTATAAATCTGCTTCCAATTCTAGGAGCAGATGTCTAAATAAACTGGCAATCAATGATATAAAGTTGAGGAGGCATCTAAAAGTTAAGAATAATAATGCTTACTAAGCATCCCACTCTCCAACCTAGAAAAGCATTCAGTGATTCATATTTTATTCCTTCAAAGGCAATACATTTCTGTCTAATCAAGAAAAGCCCTTTGGAAGAATGTATGCTCAAAATTCCATTAGTAGCAATGTAAGAGAAGAACCCAAATGATGAACTGTGTACATTTTAAAATGAAAACTCACACCACAGGAATGCCCACATATCAAATAAATCAATGCAAGCAAGCAATCATCTTAATGAAAGCCTATGGTTAGCAGGTGTAAATGCCACTGTGATCTCTTACAATTACAAGGAAAAACCCTGATTCTGGACATGAACTATTCACTGTGGTTACAAACAAATCAACCTCAATAGCATGAACTAAATGGAAACATAATTGAAGTTGGTTAAACATCTACAGTCTGTTCATTTATCTTTCAAAAACAGGAGAGCTGGAGGGATTTTCCCACCAGTAATTAGATGCTTTTACCCAAAAACCATCAATAGCTGTTTCAAACAAAACACTACCTTCCATTCAAAATACATTTGAGTAAGAAAGGAAAAGAGAAAAAAGGGTAACAAAATGACTCTTTAAATAGAAAGATATCCAAGTTTAAGCCCAAATCCCAAGTCATCCACATCTAATAGAAAGAAAAATTCATTCAGTGGTTAAGAGGAAATTGTCAATTGTATGAATAATCTACTATCAACTATGAGGGGCCATACTTAAAGCATTTTATTTATGTAGATTTGGGGTTGTGGCAAGCCTACACTGGACTGACCAATGTGGTGATCATTATGTAGGCATTCACCCCTCTGCTTGGAGTTAGTGTGAAAGATCATCACCAAATTCAGTTGCACTGAAGTGTTATCAGTAATAAGCCCCTTCATTGTCTATAATGAGTGCTGGCAATATCATCTATTAGAATTTGAGATGGTGAATCATGTTTGAGGTTTTAGGTTTAAGGAAGATACTGCTTAAGCATACATCCAAAAAGAAACATCAGGAGATATATAAACCCCATATGTGCACTGAGTGTATCAAGTGGAAAACTGACAAGAATTGACAGCATTTTAAGTGTACGTTATAATTTAAACAGTCACTTTGGTCAAATAGTGAGGGAATCCATCAAACCAGTATTTGACTTTTTGGTGACAAAGCAATTTGTTCACACTGAATTTTATTTTTATCCAGTTACCTCACATGTATTATCTCATTCACCTAATAAGACAACTCATGCCTTGAAAATGAATTTCTTCCCTTTGGTTTTAGATTTCTCCTTCTCCATCCATTCTTATATTTTTATGTCATTTGAGGAACTTTAGGGTGGGAACTTTAAGAATTCATGCTGCATGTATTTAAGTGTAACATTGACACCTCTGAAATATATTCTGTAAATCTATCCCCTACATTTTCTTTTTTTATTTAAATAGACACACACACACACACACACACAGAGATATATATATGCACATATATATATACACTCTAGAACTCAAGATTTCTATTGCCTCTTCAATCTCAGTCCATAGACATTCCATTTATTCCAAGAGTAATGAAACTCAACAACAATTTTTTCTTAATGGCTTCTGCAATTACTGACAGAAAGAACCAAAATAAGTACCAGGTACTACAAAATATAAGATGAATCAGAGCCCCAACGAGCAATTCAAACCAACGATCCAAAGCTTTTATTTTATTTTTTTTTAAGATTTTATTTATTTATTTGACAGAGAGAGCACGAGAGCGAGCACAAGCAGGGGGAGGGGCAGGGAGAGGGAGAAAAAGGCTCCCCACAGAGCAGGGAAGCCTGATGTGGGACTTGATCCCAGGACCCCAGGATCATGACCTGAGCTGAAGGCAGTTCTTAACCAACTGAGCCACCCAGGCGCCCCTAAAGATCCAAAGCTTTTAAAATTCTCTTAAAATAGGAGTGTATGTGGAAGGGGGAGAGAATAAAAAGTGTTATAACTAAAACACCATAAAAATGAGGGGGGTGGTAGAAAAGAAGATTCCAAGAAGGAAAGAATAAGTTTGAAAATCTCTCCTCATTGGGAACTCTAAACTGACAAGTACATAGATTATAGTTGACTGTTTTGAATCCTCTGTTCCTCCTAGGAATATTCTATGTTCTTTAAGAGGTGGTCCCTGAGAAGTAAAATGTCCCATGGCAGATGTCCATACATAAAAGTAATTGTTTGAAAGCAAAATTGAACTTTTGGGACTTCGTCAAGATAAATAGCTTCTGCACAGCGAAGGAAACAGTCAACAAAAAAAAAAAAAAAACAGGCAACCCACAGAATGGGAGAAGATATTCGCAAATGACACTACAGACAAAGGTCTGATATCCAAGATCTATAAAGAACTCCTCAAACTCAACACTCACAAAACTGATAATCCCATCAAAAAATGGCCAGAAGGCATGAACAGACACTGCTCCAAAGAAGACATACAAATGGCTAACAGACACATGAAAAAATGTTCATCATCTTTAGCCATCAGGGAGATTCAAATCAAAACCACACTGAGATACCACCTTACACCAGGTAGAACGGCCAAAATCAACAGGACAGTAAACAACAAATGTTGGAGAGGGTGTGGAGAAAGGGGCGCCCTCTTCCACTGTTGGT
>CM053615.1:11669133-11695696 GCA_028646535.1 Procyon lotor
AATGAACTAAGGGTGGCCGGGGGGGGTGGTGGGGTAGGGATAGGGTGGCTGGGTTGTGGACAATGGGGAGGGTATGTGCTATTAAGTGCTGTGAAATGTGTAAGCCCGAAGATTCACAGACATGTACCCTGGGGCAAATAATACATTATATGTTAATAAAAATTAATAAAAAAAATAAAAAAATAAAAAAAAAAAGAAACGAACTAAGGGTGGCTGGGGGGGGTGGGGGGTGGGTAGGGATAGGGTGGCTGGGTTGTGGACATTGGGGATGGTATGTGCTGTTAAGTGCTGTGAAATGTGTAAGCCCAAGGATTCACAGACATGTACCCTGGGGCAAATAATACATTATATGTTAATTTAAAAAAAAAAAAGGAAAAAAGAAAAAAGAAAATGCTAAGTTACCTTTTTCAGTAACTGAGAAACCAAGTAGACATAAAATCAGTAAAGATACAGAAAATATGAACAGTATAAATTCAGCTCAAGGGGCGCTTGGGTGGCTCAGTGGGTTGAAGCCTATGCCTTCGGCTCAGGTCATGATCTCAGGGTCCTGGGATCAAGCCCCGCATCTGCCTCTCTGCTCAGCGGGGAGCCTGCTTCCCCCTCTCCCTCTGCCTGCCTCCCTGCCTACTTGGGATCTCTTTCTCTCTGTCAAATAAATAAATAAAAATCTTTAAATTCAGCTCAATAGTTCACACAACTGCAGATTTCTTTTTGGTGAGCAGTTTCATCATATGTTGGGCATATAAAGCATGTCTAACCAAATTTTAAAAGATTGAAATAATATGTATTATCTGACCTCAGTGGAATGAAACTAGAAATAAATAAAAAGATAAGTACAAAAGATCTACATACTTAAAAATAGGGCAGTATATTCCTAACTACTCTATGGTTCAAAGAAGAAATTACAACAAAAATTAGGAGATACTTTTAACTAAATGGTAATGAAAATACAACATACCAGAATCTGTGGGATGAACAAAAGTAGGGCTTAAAAACAAGATTATAGTCTTAAATGCATATATTAGGTAATAAGAAAAGAGCTAAATATAATTTATCTAAGTAGCTGTCTCCAAACTTAGAAAAAATCATCGTAAATTAAACCCAAATAACATAGAAAGAATGAAGTAATAAAAACGATAAAAATAATGAAATAGAAAATAAATGTACAGTAAAAAAAAAAATCAGGTAACTCTGAAAAGATTACCAGAATTAATAGATGTTTAGCAATACGGATCAAGGGTTGGGGGAACCAAAAGGAGGAAAGGAAGTAATGAACAAATGAATGAATGAAGCGAGGGAGAGAAAAAAGGAAGGAGGGAAGTTATACCAGTATCAGTAATGAAAAAGCCCACAGATGGTGTCAACAGTAAATTTTTCTAATTGTAGAAAATAAAAATCTTAGCAGTCTTACAGAATTTTTCTAACAAAGGGAAAAATAGTGATCACTTCCCAATTCATTCTATAGAGCCAGTATAATAAAACCTAATAAGGTTGTAATTTGAAAAGGATAATTATAAGCAAGTTTTCTCATAAATATAAATTAAAAAATATTAAACAGTGTATCAGCAAATTGGATCTAGTGATATCTTAAAAGGGGTGACTAAGCTGTAATTATTCTATAAATGTAAGGTTGATTTAATCTTCAAAATGAACCAACATTTCCCCACGTGAATCAATAAATAAGATGAGCTATTGGACATCCCAATAAATGTAAAAATTTTATGTGATAAAATTCAACAACCATTTCTAATTTAAAATTTAGCAAATTAAAAATACAAAGGAACTTCTTTAATCTGATTTTAAATTTTAAACCTACTTTAAGCACCATATATAACTATGAAATATTAAAAAATTTCTCAAGATTGGGAATGAGGCAAAACTGACCTCAGGGACTACTTTTATTCAAGATTTTACTACAAGAGATTCTCCCTGGGCACATTAACTTATGCCACTCAACTCTACCAGCCTCCATTCTACTACCTGGGACTCAGAAATACATCCAAATAGAGCTCTGAAAGCTATTTTCTTTAATTTATTTTTATTTTGATGGCACAGTTTAAAAACTAAGCATAAAAAGCTAAATTTTGCATATATTCTATAACATTTTATATCTCTTCAAAATTTTACTTTTTTAAAACTTTAAATTCAATTAATGTATAGTGCATTATTAGTTTCAGAGGTAGATTTCAGTGATTCATCAGCCTTATATAATACCTAGGCCCTCTTTAATGTCCATCATCTAGTAACCCAACCCTCCTCCCCTCAGCAACCCTTAGTTTGTTTCCTGATTAAAAGTCTCTTAGGGTTTGTGTCCCTCTCTCATTTCATCTTGTTTTATTTTTCCCTCTCTTCCCCCATGAACCTCTATTTTGTTTCTTAAATTCAATGTGTGAGTGAGGTTATGTAATTGTCTTTCTCTGATTGACTTTATTTCACTTAGAATAATACCCTCTAGTTCCATCTAAATCATGGCAAATAGCAAGATTTCGGTTTTTTTGATGAGTGAGTGGTATTCCATTGTGAGTGTGTGTGTGTGTGCGCGCATGTGTGCATGTACCACAACTTCTTTACCAATTCATCTGTCTGTGGACATTTCGGCTCTTTCCATAGTTTGATGATTGCGGACATTGCTGCTGTAAACATTGGGGTGCAAGTGCCCCTTCAGATCACTACATTTGTATCTTTGGGGTAAATACCTAGTAGTGTTATTGCTGGATCATAGATACCTCTTTTCAACTTTTTGAGGAACCTCCATACTGTTTTTCCAGAGTAGGTGCATCAGCACACATTCTCAGCAGCATAAGAGGGTTCCCCTTTCTCCACATCCTCACCAACATCTGTTGTTTCCTGACTTGTTAATTTTAGCCATGCTGACAAGTATGAGGTGGTATCTCATTGTGGTTTTGAATTGTATTTCCCTGATGCCAAGTGGTGTTGAGCATTTTTTCATGTGTCTATTAACCATTTGTATATCTTCTTTGGAGAAATGTCTTTTCATTTTTTCTGCTCATTTCTTGCCTGGATGTCTTGTGTTTTGGGTGTTGAGGTTGTTAAGTTCTTTATAAATTATAGATTTATCTATTCCAGATTGCCCAGTTTGCTGACATTATAATTTTTCATAATATTCTCTAATTATTATTTGTATTTCTGTGATGTTGGTTGTGATCTCCTCCTTTTCATTAAAGATTTTGTTTATTTGTGTCCTTTCTCTTTTCTTTTTGATAAGTCTGGCTAGGGGTTTATCAATTTTATTAGTTACATCAATTTTATTAGTTACAAATTTATTAGTTACATTACTACATTACATTGAGTTACATCAATTTTTCTTATTTACATTGAGCTGTTCTACTAGTATTTTTTTGTTGATGTTTCTGTATCATTTATTTCTGCTCTAATCTTTATTATTTCCCTACTGTTGCTGGCTTTTAGGCTTTATTTGCTGTTTCTTTTCTAGTTCTTTTAATAAGTGTAAGATTAGGTTGTATTATTTGTAACTTTTATTACTTCTTGAGGTAGGCCTGTGTTGCAATATACATCCCTCTTAGGACTGCTTTTGCTGCATCCCAAATTTTTTGGACTGTCATGTTTTCATTTTCATTTGCTTCCATGCACTTTTTAAAATTTCTTCTTTAATTTCCTGGTTAGCCCATTCATTCTTTAATAAGATGTTCTTAACTTCCATGTATTTTCCAAAGTTTTTCTTATAGTTGACTTTAATTTTATAGTGTTGTGGTCTGAAAATGTGGAAGGAATGATCTTAATTTTTTTTTTCATTGAGGGCTGATTTGTGATCAGTATGTGATCTGTTCTCCAGAACAGAAGAGAATGTGCAGTCTCTTGCTTTGGGATGAAATGTTCTGATTATATCTGATAAGTCTATCTAGTCCGGTGTGTCATTTAAGCCATTGTTTCCTTGTGGATTTTCTCCTTTGATGATCTATCTGTTGCTGTAAGTAGAGTGTTAACATCCCCTACTATTATTGTATTATTATTAATGAGGTTCTTTATGTTTATTCTTAATTGATTATATATTTGGGTGCTTCCAAGTTAGAAGCACATAGATGTTTACAATTGTTAGATCTTCTTTATGGATAGACCCCTTAAGATATAATGCTCTTCATCTCTTATTAGTCTTTGTTTAAAAATCTAGTTTGTCTGACATAAGTATGGCTACACTAGCTTTCTTTTGATATCCATTAGCATAATAGATGAGAACTATCCCCTCACATTCAATCTGCAGGTGTCTTTAGGTCTAAAATAGGCAGCATATAGATGGGTCTTGTTTATTTTATCCATTCTGATACCACAATAGCAACAGTAGAACAGAAACATTGAAGGCAGTCTTATGGAAGTCATATTGTTATTCCACAGATCTGAGCTATATAATTCTTAAGTTGTTTTTTATGAAAAAAAATTAAATGTCTGTCTTGTTTAAGCCATTGAATTTAAGGATTCACTTCTATTTTTAGCAAACATAAAAGCTAAATGATACAGTAGCCATTGTGAAAATATGGTTCAAGATTTCTTATTAACCCAAAGAATACAAAAACACTAATTCAAAACTACATATGCTCCTCTATGTTTACTGCAGCATTATTTACAATTGCCAAATTATGGGAATAGCCCAAGTGCCCATCAATATTTGAATGAATAGGGCGCCTGGGTGACTCAGTCATTGAGTGGCTGCCTTCGGCCCAGGTCAGATCCCAGGGTCCTGGGATCGAGCCCCGCATCGGGCTCTCTGCTCTGCAGGAGGCCTGCTTCTCCCGCTACCATTCCCTTTGCTTGTGTTTCCTCTCTCACTGTGTTTCTCTCTGTCAAATAAATAAAATCTTTAAAAAAAAAAATATTTGAATGAATAAAGAGTGATGTGTGTGTGTGCATATATTACTATATATTTATATATACTATATACATCTGTCTTTATATATAACCACTAGGTTATGATGAATAAAGAGTGATATATATATGTGTGTATGTGTATATGAAATCATATAAATTATATATAATTATATATAATAATGAATGGATACATGAATAAAGAAGAGGGATATATGTGTGTACGTGTGTGTGTGTGTGTGTGTGTGTGTGTGTGTAATATCATTCAGCCCTAAAAAAGAATGAAATCTTGCCTTTTGTGGCAACATGGATGAATCTAGAGGTATAATGCTAACTGAAGTAAGTTAGAGAAAGACATATATGATTGCACTCCTATGTGGAATTTAAGAAACAAAACAAACAAACCAAAGAAAGAAAGAAACAAAAAAAAACAGACTTTTAAATCTGGGGAACAAATTGATGGTTACTAGAGGGGAGGAAAGTAGGGAGATGGGTGAAATAAAGGGGATTAAGAATACACTTATGGTGATGAGCATTGAGCAATTTTTAGAATTGTTGAATTAGTATATCATACACCTGAAATTAATATAACACTATTTTAGTTATTATTTTGTTTTTTTAAGATTTTTATGACCAAGCTTTAAAAAATACTTCTTAACCAAGGTTGGTGGGTAGCACCAGTTGCTTACTACACTATCTTTTAGGGTGCTAACCACAGAGAAGATAGATAGAAAAAGTTCCCTTTGATTTTTTTCCCACATATTATACCACTAGATGATGATCACTGAGAGTGAAACAAATTATTCCATTTAAATGATTATATCTATCTATAAAAGCTTTCCTTCATGGAAGCAGTCCTCTTTTTTGGACATTCCAGATGGGACTTTTTCCTGGCAATTCAAGTCCCACAAGTGATTACCTCTGCCATAGGGTATGTAGAATAAAGGTCAAAAGATCAGAAAAATGCGACCGTTATGTCCGAACATACTGCATGTGTTTTGGCAGAGGGAATATAAACGTTAAGGCAGATCACAGTATGCTTGCCAGAAAATTATATTTTAAAAAATGAATAAAATAGTTCTTATCATTTGATAAGATAAGGGCAACTTGACAGAAGTACCCCTAAACCTAGAAGAGTCAGTTTGGCCAATATACAAAGTACCTTACGATTAACGCCCCTCCTCCTTTGCACTCCAATGACCAGAAGGAAAAAATTCCTAAAACCTTGAAAACAAGAAACTGATATGTGTTTACAAGCATAGAATTCTAAAATCCCTCAAAAATAAAATAAATAAAATTCCTTTCTTTTGATGCTGATGAACCCATTTTCATGGGTTTATTTTCATAAAATAATCCTTGATTACTGTGGAGAATAATCCAAGGAAGTCTGTCAGACCTAAGAATATTCTTCCATAGTTCTTTTTGGCTTATCATCAGCCAGGGCTATTGCTTCTCATACCCTGGGATCACCGTGTGTGATTTGTCCCAAAATGGCAGATCCCTTGGGCCAAAATAGACCTGAGCAAACTAGTATAGAAGATAAGTTTACAGGCTTTCTAAATTAAGGCATTAGCAATAGAGCTGTAAGTGAGAAAATTTAGATTCACCAAATATTTTCAGTAAGAAAAAGAGAAATTAGGAAATTACAAGAATATCCAGAATTCAGTGTTCTGGGAGGTAGTTACTTTGAAGTTCTACGTCTCAATGAATGAAGGGTCAAAGAAGAAATTACTTTTGAAAATGAGAGCATGTGAGGTCTATGAATGTTTCAGTAGGGTAATAGTATTCCTAAAGAAGGAATCTGCTCTCAGTGATAACCTACAGGGGATCAAACAGGAAGAAACTTGCATAATATAAAGAGAATTATATTGACGTTTTAACAATTTCCCTTGCTATGACTCTAATCCCAAGGATGACATTTGAATGACAGATAAAAGATGTTCCTGAATCAGTGTTGATGCTCTCTAATTCATTTCTTGGGAGATGTAAGACTATAATTTGAGAGGAGATCAGCCGCTTGACTGAATATCTTATTTTCTAAGAAAGTCAAATATTCCAAGCAGAACACATAACAAATTAGAACTGATCCTGTTTGACACACACACACACACACTTCAGCCATATATTTTTTCCCCTCTGTCTATAATCTATGTCTATATTTTCTCTATACTCTAGCCAGCTTTTCAGCCTTCCAAATCAGAGAAGCCATATCTTCAGAAAACCTTTTCTTGATCTTGCCAGAAAAATGAGATGAAATATCCCAGGAATAAATAGCTTGTAAATTGACTCTTTTGAAATTGGTGCTAGGATTTTTACTATTAATTACTTACAGAGCTGTTTCTCTTGTGTAATGTTTAAGGTCAGATAACTCCTTATTCCTCAGAAGGGGACTTAATGGAAAGAGTCCCACACCAAGCCCTGGAGCTTAGGCTTTTGCCTTGTGGCATACAGTTGGCATAATTTATCCAAACTCCAGTAATATACTCTAGAGAAAATTATGTTTTAAATTATTTTTACTGTGAAAGTCATGCATGCAGAGGTTTAAAATATAAATTAAAATCTCCTTCCCAGTCTACAGTACATTCTCTAGGAATAATTACTCACTGTTAACAAATTCTATTTTTAGATCTTCTGGCAGTTTCCAATATAATTTATGTAATATATATGTGCCCTTATATCATGATTTGACCACTTTGGATATTATCTATTGACAGTCCTTTAAAAGATAAAACATCTAATATATTTACACTGTTCCTCTGCTTCCCAATTTTTATTTAGAATTGATCTTTAAACTTAAACTTAATAAATTAGAGCTTGTACTACTTGATTTAGTTAAAGCTTAGACAGTATCTACTGACTTGCCGCTTGGAAAGATTAGAGTTTTAACACTCAAACTTCCTTCTACCAATCTTCTCTTTTTCCAAATGTACCACTTATAATATTATTTTTAAATTGTCAAGATTCATATGTTTATATTCAGCTCTAACAATAATTATCTTCCATGTTTTGTAGAAGGTAAATCTAAAGCTTAAGAACTAACATTATATATAGCATTGTGATTATATAAGCATTTCATATACACACACACACACACACACACACACTCTCAAACATATATAATAAAGCAGCAATAATTATATAAAAAAGCTAAAATATTTGAAACAGTGCGGTAGTTCACGGAGTCCAAACCATAGATCTAAGTAATAGGAAACAAAATCAAGACAGATACCCAAATATTTTTCAGACATTTTAAATATGTATGTATGTGTGCATACATATAACCAAATACAAAATAACATGAACTTGAATATACGAGGAAAAAGAGTTTATATTACACATATGGTTTTGAAACCAGCTAACCTTTAAAAAAAGAAAACAGAGACAAAAAAAACAAAAAACAAAAAGAAAAGAAAAATTACAACCCTATACCGTACTTTACAATAAAAACAAAACTCAGATAGGTTAAAAATATAAATTGGAAAAATAAAAAACCAAAATTGTTCTAACATGTAAAAACACGGATAAATTTCAACTCTGTTATGTTGACTAAGAAAATCAAGTTGTATAATGTGTACAGTGTTTCTTTGATGTTGAATTTAAAATTCAAAAATATATGTTTTATAAATATAAAAGTGAATAGTAAGACTTTACCATATAGATAAGAGAAAATACACACCGATTTCAATAAAGTGATTTTTATTTTAAAGATTTTATTTATTTGATAGTGAGAAACACAGCGAGAGAGGGAACACAAGCAGATGGAATGGTAGTGGGAGAAGCAGGCTTCTCGCCGAGCAGGGAGCCTGATGTGGGGCTCGACGTGGGGCTCGATGCGGGGCTCGATGCGGGGCTCGATCCCAGGACCCTGGGATCATGACCTGAGCCAAAGGCAGACGCTTAATGACTGAGCCACCCAGGTGCCCCAGTAAAGCGATTTTATGTAGTTTGGGGAAAGACTGGAATCAAGGAGTACAAAAAGAAATTCAATTGCCTTTAAAGAAATGACATCTGAAACAAATTTGGCAAAATATTAAATAATGATTTGACAGTATTGGGCAGTGGCTGCACACATGTTCATATAATCTCTATACTGCTCTTAATGTTTGTAATAGTTCAAATAATAAACACTCTGAAAATATAATAAAGTAGCTAGTGTTAATTCTTCTAATGCATTCCATTAGTATTTTAACTTACCCATATTTTGTCACTATCTACCATTTGAGGGTAGGAACTATAATTTTCCACAGATTTTAAAGTGAGGAAAATATATAAAACAGGGATTAATTTGCCTAAGCGTAAATGGTCTTTGGTGGCTATCTGATGCCAAAATCTGCACATTAAATTATAATATTCAGTCAAATAGCCTTTCTATGAAAGATGTAAGAAAAGCTTTTCTAGACTTGACACAAAACTCACAAACTGTGAAGAGAAAGATTGATATATTTTGACTGGGTAAAAATTTAAATTTCTGGGGCACCTGGGTGGCTCAGGAGGTTAAAACCTCTGCCTTCAGCTCAGGTCATGATCTCAGGGTCCTGGGATCGAGCCCCGCATCGGGCTCTCTGCTCAGCAGGGAGCCTGCTTCCCCCTATATCTCTGCCTGCCTCTCTGCCTACTTGTGATCTCTCTCTGTAAAATATATAAACAAATCTTTTTTAAAAAATTTAGATTTGTGTGCCAATATTAGCACAAAGAAATGACTAAAGGAGAAATTGGAGTTTTTTTTTAAGTCAGCTTTTTTTTTTTAAATATATACTATAAATTATTGTAATTTTAAGTGGATAGCCTGATGGATTTTGTCAGTTGTAAACCTTATACCACAAAATTCAAGATCTATTTCCATTATTCCAGAACGTTTCTTTGTCCCCCTTCTCAGTTAATCATTCCTCCATCCTGACCTCAGCCCTCCCCCTGACTCTAAGCAGCTATTAATCTGCTCTTTGTTACTATAAATTAGATTAATAAATCTTTTCTAGATGTACATGTAAATGGTGTCATATACTTTTTTGTGTCCAGATTTTTACTTTAAAATTTTTAGATTCAACCATGCCGTATATTTCAGTAGTTCATTTATTTTTTTTTTATTGCCGATAGTATTTTTTTTTTTTAAAGATTTTATTTATTTGACAGAAACACAGCGAGAAAGGGAGCACAAGCAGAGGGAATGGTAGTGGGAGAAGCAGGCTTCCTGCCGAGCAGGGAGCCCGATGCGGGGCTCAATCCCAGGAACCCAACATCATGACCTGAGCCTAAGGCAGGCACCTAACTGAGCCAGCCAGGCGCCCCCAGATCCTTTAATTTTTTAACATAAATTATATAATCAGTTTTTATTTTATCTGTATTTTTAAAAGCTTGCTAAGATTTCAATTGAGAATATATTGAATCTGTCAATCAATTTGGGCAGATTGGCATTTTGACAGTATTGAACTTTCTGATCCATTACCAAGGTATATCACTTCATTTATTTAGACTATTTAGATATTCTTTCATTTCTCTCAGCAATAGTTTAAACTTTTCATTGTAGAGGTGTGCTAAATTATTCCTAAGACTTTCTTCTTTTCATTGTAAATGATTTTTTTACATTTCAATTTCCAATTGTTTGTTACTAGTATACAGTTAATTTTTATTTATTGATTGTGTCTGCAAGTTTACATAATTCACTTATTAGTTTCAGTAGGTTTTTGTAGATTTCTTAGTATGATATTCAGTATAGGATTACAGAGAAAAGTGAGCATCCTTGCTTTGTCCCCAGTCAGTATTAGGGAGAAAGTGTTCAAAATCTCACCTCTAAGTGTGATGTTAGTTGTACATTTTTATAGATGCCACTTATAAAAGTGAGGAAGTTTTCTAAGTCTACTTAGCTGAGAATTTTTATCATTAATGAATGTTAAATTTTGTTAAGTACTTTTCCTTCATCTACTGGAATAAGTATGTAATTTTTATCCCTTTTTCTGTTAATATAATGAGTTACATTGACTTGTTTTATGAATAACATTCAATTAACAAACAATCTTACATTCCTGGATTAAACTTTTATTTAGTCCTGACATATTAACTAGTCTGTGATCTAATTGGGGTTTATTATAACTCTTAAATTTCAATGTCCATATTCTTCCCCAGACTTTGGAAAATTTTAACCATTTCTTCAAATAAGCTTTCTGCCCATTTCTCCTATATTCTTTTTTCTGAGACTCCCAGAACAAGTATGCTGATACACTTTATTGTCACTTGTAAGCTTTTTTTGCTTCATTTTTTTTTCTTTCTGTTCCTCTAACTTGATAATTTCCAGTGACCTATCATCTATTTCATTGATTTTTTTTTCCTGATTGAAAAGCCTGTTCTTGAACCTCTAAGTGAATTTTTCAATTCAGTTATTATATTCTATAGTTCAGAATGTTTGTTTCTTTTTTTTTTTGTAGTTTCTGTATTTTTGTTGATGTTCTTTGATCATGTATTGTATGTGTGTTTAAGTTGTTTATCTGTTTTCTTTTAGCTCATTGAACTTTTTTAAGATGGCTGTCTTCAATTCTTCATCAGGTAATTCGTATATCTTTTTTTTTAGCATAAGTTACTGGTGATTAATTTTGCTCCTATGATTTAAATATGTTACCTTTTCCTTATATGTCTTTTTTCTTGGTTTGGGGTTTGATTTGGTTGGTTTTTGCTGGAATTTGGACATTCAAACAGCCACTTGGCTTCATACAGTACTGGCTTATACAGGGAAGACCTTCACTGTCAGCCTGGATAGAGATTTGGAGGACTTCAACCCTTTTGGGGGATGCATCTTGTTTCTCTTGGGTATGTCATTTCTCAATTAGACAGGTTTGCCAGTTTCTTGTCTCTACCCTCCCTCCCCCAGTGGTTTTATTCTCTTGCTCCCTCTGGTGTGTACCTCTGGTACTACAGTTTCTCTAAAGTAGCAACAGGCTCCTGAGTTCTTAGTTCTCAGTGGTTCCCAAACATCCAAAATATGCTCGTACTCCATCAGCACTCTAAATTAAGCAAGACGGAAACTAGTCTCTCAGACAGTTCCCTGAAAAGTTGGGATACTGGATGTATGTTCCACTTTTCTGTTTCCTTTCCAAGGAAAAATCTACAAGCTTGTGTTTTTTCCAGATTTATTCCAAGCTGTCCTGGCTTGGGGAAGAGACTATTGGGGGTTAAACACAACAACTTTTTTTTTTTTTTTTTACCTGTTTCAGTGCAGTTGTTCTTGGTTTTGCACTTGCCCAGAATACTGTGGCTTCTTAACTGATTTCTTGAGTTCCCATGAAGACTTTTTGCAGCATGTATTGCTATTAACTCTGTGTCTCAGTAGAGGAAAAAGTTCTGAGTCCTCCTATTGTACCACCTTGCTGACCACTCCTGTTGGCATCATTCTTGGATGATATTTTCCCTGGTTATCGAATTCTATGCTGACAAGTTTATCTTTGAGCATTTTAAAGATGTCATATTTACTTCTGGATTTAAGTTTCTGATAAGGAATATTCAGTTATTCTTAAGTTTATTCCTCTGTGAAAAGAACAATGTGTTCTTTTCTTTTTCCGGATGATTATCTCTTCCTCATTGGTTCTTAGCAATTTTGTTTTTAGATTTATCAATTTGTTATTTTTAACACATTTGGAAACTATTTTAGCCATTATTTCCCCTGATTTCTTCCCTGCCTTATTCTTTCTCTTCTCTCTAAGATTACATTGCAAGTGTATCTTCTAGACAGGACCCAACAGGTAACTGGGTTCTATCAAATATTTTTAGCCTTTTTCTGTATGTACTTCAATTTGGATAGTTTCTATTCCCCGTCTCCAAATTTATTGATGTTTGTTCCTCTATGATAGCTAATCTGTTTTTATTCTCATTCAGAAAAATTGTCATTACAAATTGATTTTTTCTTTATAATTTTTAAGATTTCTTGGGTTCTTTTTATTCCATTTGTTCCTCATTTTATTTATATTTTCCTTTAAATGTTTGAGCATACAAGTGTATTTTAATAGGTGATTTCGTCTCTGTGAATTCTAATATTTCTGTTATTTCTGGATCTCTATATTGAGTCTATATTGACCGAGTCTATATACTCGGTCTATATTGACCGAGTTTTCTATTAAATGCTGTTTTCATGCCTAGCAATTTTTCCCTGGATGCTAGAATTTGCAGTCGTGATGTGTATTAAACTTTGTTGTCTTCCCGTATGCACAGTTGAAATTTGTTTTAATACTTATTAAAGTATTAAAGATAAATTACTTATAAAGTATTTTTTTTTCCATTTGTAGGGTAATCTGAAGTACCCTTCATTTTAGGGGTAATTGAGCTCCACTAAAGAATGACTTTATTGAGGTCACTTTTAATTCTCTGAGCATGAAATGAGGAGTCTCTGTTCTAAAACATTGAAAATTAATCAGCATTCCTCTCTGTGTTAGCTCTGGGAATTGTTCAGCTTATACTTTCCCAGTGATCCTCTGTCCATCTTCATGAAGTTTCATCCTACCATGCACAAATTTGTATTCAACAAAGACTGAAAAGAGATCCCCATCCAGATTACTGAAGTTCTTTTTACTCAGTAGCTTCTTCTTTTCCAAAACTTTCCAAAACTTCAACTTCCAATCTCTGCACCATCCTCAATTCCAGTGTCTGCCTGCCCGTTTTAGCAAGACTGCCAGTGCTCAGCTTGGAATTTGCTTCTCTGCAACAGTGTCCAAAATATGCAACATGACTGAAAGTAAGGGTGATCATAGGCTCACCTCACTGTTTTCCTTACCCTAGGAATCTCAACTATCATATTTGATAATAGTTCTTTCATACACTTTATCCAGTTATCTAGTTGTTTATGAAGAGTAAGTCAGAACCCTCTTATTCCATCATGGACAGAAGCTGACAACTTTTTTTTTTAACTAATGAACAAGGAAAATGTGATCATCCCTGTCCCACTCTCCCATAAGTCAAGTATATAAACAAGCAATAGATTTATTTCTCTCTAAAAAAAGAAAATGCCCAATAGACTTATATTCTCATTAGTAATTAAGTGAATTTTATAGTACATTGGATAATCTTTCCTCTCATCAGATTAATAAAGATTTTAAATGTAATACTTAATTGCCACAGTCATCAAAATTAACTACTACAAATGTGCCTTCATGATTAAAAACTTTCAATAAGTTAGGAATAGAGAGATCTCCCAACTTGATAAAGACTATATGCCAAAAAAACCTATGGCTATCATCATACTTAGTGAAACACTCAAAGTTTTCACACTAATATCAGGTATAAGACAAGGATGTCCCCTCTTACTACTATTTCTTAACATTGTATTGGAAGTCCATGCTAATGCCATAAAGCATGAAAAGAAAAATGGTTTATAGTTTGAGAAGAAAGTAATAAAACTGCCTTTTGTTCATAGGATTACGTGATCTCTGTAGAAAATCCAAAAGAATTGACCAAAAAACTTTACCAATAAATGATTATAGCAAGGTTCTAAGATACAAATTAATGTACAAAATCAATGTTTCCTATATGCCAGAATAAAATTTGATGGAATTTGATACAGATGGAGTTTAGTATTAAAAACAAAATACCATTTATGTTAACACCTAAACAAATGAAATACTCAGGTATAAATCTAACAAAATGTGTATAAGATCTGTATGAAGAAAAAACTACAAAACTCTGGTTAATGAAATAAAAGAAGAACCATATAAAAGAGAGAGATTCCATATTCATGTATAGAAGACCGTATTGTCAAGATGTCAGTTCTTTCCAACTTGATCTATAGATTCAAAGCAGTTGCAAACAAAATCCCAGAAAGTTGTTTTATGGATATCAACAAACTGATTCTAAAGTTTATGTGGAAGGGCAGGATACTCAGAATAGCCAACATAGTGTTGGAAGGGGAACAAAGTTGGAGGACTTATACTATCCACCTTTGAGACTTATTATCAAGCTGCAATAAACAAGACAGTATGATATTGGTGAAAGAATAGAGAAACAGATCAATGGAACAGAATAGAGAGCCAAGAAATAGGCCTACATAAATAAAGTCAACTCAATTTTAACAAAGGAACAAAGGCAATACAATGAAGCAAAAGTAGTCTTTTCCAGAAATGGTGCTAGAACAACTGGACAGCCACATGTAAAAAAGTATATCTAAACACAAACCTTACATCATTCACAAAAATGAACTCAAAATGGGTCACAGACCTCAATATAAAGCACAGTACTATATAATTCTTAGAATATAACACATAAATAAAACCTAGATGACTTTGTTCATAATGATACCTTTTTATTGATTTATTTTTTATTGAAGTATATTTAACACACAATGTAACACTACTTTCAGGTATACAACATGATGATTTGACAAGCTTATATGTTATGCTGTCCTCACCACTAGTATAGCTATCATCTGATGGTGATGCCTTTTTAGATACAATACCAGAGACATGATCTATGAAAGAAATAATTGATAAGTTGATCTTCGTTAAAATTGAAAACTTCTGCTCTATGAAAGGTGATGTTAAAAGAATGAGAACGCAAACCATAAACTAGGAGAAATATTTGCAAAAGACACATTTGATAAAGGACTGCTATCCAAAATATGTAAAGATTACTTAAAGCTCAACTATAAGAAAACAAACATCCCAATTAAAAAGTGGCCCAAGACTTTAACAAACACCTCACCAGAAAAGACATATGGATGTCAAATAAGCATATGAAAAGATGTCCCATATCATCTGTCATCAAGGAAATGGAAATTAAAACAATGAGATACCACTACAAAGCTATTAGAATGGCCCAGTTCTGGAATATTGACTATAGCAAATGCTGATGAGGATGTGGAGCAACAGGAACTCTCATAGTTTGCTGGTGGAAATGCAAAATGATATAGCCACTTTGGAAGACAGTTTGTCAGTTTCTTAGAAAACTAAACATATTCCTACCATATGATCCAGCAGTTGTGCTCCTTGGTATTTACCCAAAAGAGTTGGAAAGTTATATCCACACAAAACTCTGCACACAGATGTTTATAACACTGTTACTCATAATTGCCAAAATTGGAAGCAACAAAGATGTTCTTCAGTAGGTGAATAGATAAATAAACTGTGGTACATCCAGATAATGGAATATTATTCAGTATTAAAAAGAAATAATCAAGCCACAAAAAGACATGGAGAAACCTTAAATACATATTGCTAAGTGAAAGAAGCCAATTTGAAAAGGCAACATACTGTATGACTCTAACTATATAACACGTGAAAAAGACAGAACCATCATGACAATAAAAAGATCAATGGTTGGAGATGGGAGGGGGATAAATAAGCAGAACAGAGAGAATTTTTAAGGCAGTGAAAATATTCTTTATTTTATTATAGGATGGATACATGTCATTACACATTATGTCCAAAGACATAGAATGTACAAAACCAAGAGTGAACTGAGGACTTTGGAGATGATTATTATGTGTCAGTATAAGTTCATCAGTTTTATTTTTTATTTATTTTTTAAAAGATTTATTTATTTACCTTAGAGAGAGTGTATGCACTCAAGCAGGGGGAGAGAGAGGACCTCAGACAGACTCCACATGGAGTGTGGAACACAATGCAGGGCTCCATCTCATGACCCTGAGATCATGACCTGAGCCGAAACCAAGAATTGGGTGCTCAACAGACTGAGCCACCCAAGTGCCCCTACATCTAGTTTGATAAGCATTAAAGTAGGCATTCTAGTAGAATTCGAAATCTGAATTAGGTGAGATATGCCAAGAATTATTTCCATCATACCAAAGCAATTTCAACCACTTAGTGGTCCCATCTTTGTAGGATACTAAGAACTGGGAATCACCAACAGCACTTTATTTTTGTAGAAAAGAGCCCTGAGTAGATCAACCCCAAGTTCTTTTCTAAATGTTTCAAATGAAATCAGACTGTACATTATTAAACTTAAATTATTTTGGCTACCTGTATAGTCCTAATATCTTATTAAACTTGTTGCTTTCCCATTGCAATTAAAAAGTACTCCCCAGGACAATGAACAATCACTGGTTTCAGAGAACAGAACTAATGTTCTATAGAAGTATGTGATTTACCAGAGAAGGCTTTATGACTTTGAGCCCTACAATATATGGATTTTATTTATTTATTTATTTGTTTGTTTGTTTGTTTGTTTGTTTATTTGACAGAGAGAGAGAGATCACAAGTAGGCAGAGAGGCAGGCAGAGAGAAGAGGAAGCAGGCTCCCTGCCAAGCAGAGAGCCGGATGCCAGGCTTGATCCCAGGACCCTGAGATCATGACCTGAGCCGAAGGCAGATGCTTTAACCCACTGAGCCACCCAGGTGACCCAAGCTCTACAATATATGGGACCAAGATATTTTCATAAAGGATGAAAGTCATGAAATAAGGAGGATCTATAAAACAGAAAAAAAATAATTTTATATAAGTCCTTAGAAATTTTCTAGGGGCATCTGGGTGGCTCAGTGGGTTAAAGTCTCTGTCTTTGGCTCAGGTCATGATCTCAGGGTCCTGGGATTGAGCCCCGCATGGGGCTCTCTGCTCAGCGGGGAGCCTGCTTCACCCCCCTCTCTCTCTGCCTGCCTCTCTGTCTACTTGTGATCTCTCTCTGTCAAATAAATAAAATCTTTTAAAAAAAATTTAAAAAAAAAGAAATTTTCTCGGTTTCTGAATCTGAAACTCTGTTGTATCTTTGTAAAGACAATTGTGATCCCATTACCGAAGAGCTTAAAAAGGAAAAGTTTCCAAAAGACAAAACAAATTATGAGATCTGCTTAACCACACCATACAAATATAGAAGATCAGAACTAGGGATAAGTGTAAGAGAAGAATGAGCAGATAAAGTTTTGGGAAGAATTTCTAAAACAGTAGCTATGTTGAAAGCAGAAGATAGGGCCGTATGATGTGATATTAATGAATAATGGAATTAATTACTACTCCTGTTTGATTGTGCTTTCTCCATCAAGGAGAATTACCTCAAACTTAGAAGCATAGAGCACACTTTCATATTTTAGTCATTGTTCCTGCTGAAAATGATTTATGTTGGATAAGACATAGAAAACTTATTTTTACAAATGTATCACTAACCTGACTAAGGTCAACATATCACTCACCTGACTAAGGCAAAATCTAAGAGCAAACAGGATCCAGAGAGAGGAGCAAATCTCACAGAAGCCTACTTGAGGGCATCTGCTGAACTCCAGTGAACTTTTGCACAGTCCTCAAGGCATGGGAATAAAGTACATAAAGCATGTAAAGGCAAAGTGGGAAGTCAAATAGGAGACATACATACACACTTAAATTTGAATTTCCCAAAATGCAAAGCCCTCAACAAAATTGTAAACAAAAAAATAAATAAATAAATAAAACTGTGACTACTAGCACTCCACCCAGTGGAGATTGCAAGGAAAATTGTGTATCTTGGCTCTCGAAGAGCCTGTGGAAAAAATAGTCACAGAGAAGCAAAAAAAAAGAGAAACAAGGAGAAATTAACGGAGCCCTTTTTTTTTCCAGTAGGGGAGGGAAAGACATGGAATTAGGAGGAAGCAACCAAAGGACTTCACAGTTAATGGAAATGTTCTGATTATTAAACTGTGTGTATGTGCATGGGTATTTTTATATCATTTTCTCCATAAATGATACAAAAATGTTCTTTTCATGTACTTAGTATTTAATTTTTAAAAAGTCTTAAAAATGAGAGAGCATGCATCAGTAAAAGGAAACTGAAACCAAGGATTTGTTAGTAGCAGAGCGTAAACAGCTCTAAATCCATTTGAAGTTAGGCTCACCACAGTTATGTGCCAAATTATTAAGCATGTGCACTTACGGTTTTCCAAAACACTAATATTGGGAAAATTTAAGAATATGTGAAGTCTAACAAAAAGTCCTGAATTTCAGAAATTTTTTTTAAAAACTTGAAAGTTTACAAAACTTACATCATATTCCTGGCAAGATTCTAGAGTAAGATACTAAACAGATTTGTGAGCTCGTAGGGAAAAAAAAAAAGAGGAGCTCTCTAAGCAATATGAGGAGTTTAAGACTAAATTATTTCACAGTATCCTCTTTTCCTTTTTTTCCAGTAGAGTTATCAGATCTTAAACAATGTCTTACTTCCAGTATGGTCTTTTTAAACAGGCCGTTAAAGAATGTTTGTAAGGAACGAAGAAAACTGTAACATGATAAGCACACAGTTAAGCATAAACATGCATGGTTGAGCAACAGTTCCAAAATGTCTTAATTAATGGATTATCAGCATAATGCTAGATCCCAATATCATGGCACAAAGGTTGTATTTTTTGTTCTTATTTTTGCTTGTTTGTTTATCTGTGTCTGTTCTCTTGGATATTTCAAACAATGATCTGAACACGGACATAGAAAACATTCTAATAGTTGCACAAGTCAAAAAAGGATGGTGTATTGATTGAAAAGATACAAAATATCCTGAGAAGCTTGCACCTTGATTAAACCTCAAAAGACAAAACATAAGGGAAAACATAACTGTATGAGACCTGATTAAACTACAGTCCATGTAAATAATATAAAACAAACAACCAAATAATATGGTTCTTAACAAAGCAAATGCATATGATTACCAGGTCTGGGCCAATCAGATAATATCTAAAGTATTATATTTAGTTAAAAAGAAGCTTGGGGGTGCCTGGGTGGCTCAGTCAGTTAAACATCTGACTCTTCATTATTTTGGGTCAGGTCATGATCTCATGATGGTGGGTTGGAGCCCTTCATCAGGCCTTGTGCTGAGTACAGAGCCCACTCTCCTTCTGCTCCTCACCCTGTTCTCTCGCTCTCTCTTTCTCTCTCTCTCTCTCTCTCTCTTTTTCTATATACAAATAAATAAACAAATACAATCTTAAAAAAAAAAAATAGGAAGTTCAGTTTTGGGGGGTGAGGGAGGAGGGGAAAAGTCACTTATTCTGGGAAAGAGGAGACCATTTGTGTGACATTAGACAAGTTGCCGAATTCTCTGGGTCCCATTTCTACTTTTAGTAAATTTGAATGTTCATTTCAGCTCTGAAATCCTTTAGTTCTATCAACCCCATTCTGTTTCGTTCTCCACATAACGCACTTTATAAGAGACCTAAATACCCTAGGTTGTGTCCACTGGAAGAATGCCAAGACAGAGATCTAGAAGCATAGGACATGTAAGACATCATCACAGAAGGACTTGCCTCTTGATAGTCCTGATAAATGGACTCAAGTGTGGAAAGAATGAAATACTTAAGCTTTCTCTAGTCTTGTTTGGTTTTGTTTGTTATCCATTTATCCAAAGGGATGATCTATAGAAGAGGGGTTCATTGTTTTTCTTTTTTTTTTCTTTTGCTGTAGAAATTACCTAGAGGCAGATTTTGGCTTTTCCCTACCACTGCTGTTGAAAAACTTATATACAATAACTGGAAGTATACAAGCAAGAATGATGATTTTCTCCTAAGAATATTGTGAAAGAATTCATAGATAGAATTGGACTAGATGATCCTAGGTCCTCTAAGTTCTTTGATTGCACTCAAACATAAAGTGATCTAAACCACTCAGCCAGGAGATGCTGCTCCTGAGTTAGCCATAAGTATCAACAGAAAGATATTTTTACTTTGCTGCTTTACCTTCAACGACAATAGATAGAAAACAGAGTGAACTGCTGTGGATCACAGCAAATGAAAGAGCCATAAAATGCCCAGCTACATGACATGTAAGTCATATTCTATCAGGTCAGTGGCCCGAGACAGATTTCAAGGTAAGGGCCTTTAACCCGCAAAGCATGGTGGCTCCTTGCCCCCATATGCTTTCTCTCCCCACAGACATGTTGGTCAGGAAGCTGCTATCTAGCATCCTATAATCCAAACAAACAGCTGGTGCAGTCTCAGGGAAGGTGGACTTACCAAAGAGAAAAAAGAGGCAATGCCCTCAAATTGACAAATGGAAGTTGAAATGAAGGCGTGCCAGAGCATTACTCTCCCAGAGCAGGTGCCCCACAAATCAGATCACCTTCATCTCCCCTGATTGATCTGTTGTTCCTCCCTGTTCTGTGTTCCCTTTACCTTGTCTTAGCAAATCGCATTTCAAACGAAAAGGTAAAATATTATTTTGGCATTCAGTCTCTATGATATTGTTAAAACTGGCTTCGTGAGGAAAACTCATGTTGTTCCAACAGCCCGCAGTCATTTTGATGTGAGTAGCTCATGATTAAGAGGTCAGTTTTCACCAACAGGAGCAGATGCTGTTGGTGTTATCTGGCTAGACTGTTCACTGTCAGCAAACAAAGTTCCCATTAGGAGAAAAATTCTAAGTGTATCTTTCCTAGAGGATTACAGTCCTTTAGTTTTAGTTTTTGTTTTTGTTTTTTTCTTCCTGGCTTCTTTCCATGAGATTTGGGGTTGTTACAAAGATGTGCCATGGAAATTTTCCCTCCCAGCAGATGCCATCATTAAGTTGGATAAGAATTTCAAGATTTAAGGAGAGATTGGATCATAGCACACAGTCGAGGCCTGTTACTTGACTCTGTAAGCAATCAGCCTTCTTTATTATTTAACCATCACGAGGAGTTTTTTCCTTTCGTGTAAGTGAAGATGAACCTCAGAATAAAACATTGCACCTCTAATAACACTGAAAATGTCACACTTGTATCCTTTGCAAAATGTAACTGAAATAAACCCTCTTCAGCCTAAACAGCAGGATCCAGAAAATTAAAATATTGTGGTTTTGCAACACATGGACCTTAATGAAAGTGTGTACCGCATGCTTGATTACTTACTAGTTCTGTCCCCTGATTATGCTCTCTGACCTCTTCTGGAAATAAATGCCTCCCTCTGCTCCTTCAGTTTTCCATATGACATGAATGCCAAGATAGCTCGAAAAATTAAGAACAATTAATGCGATGTGAGGGAAAATAGAAAAGTCTCATTAAGCATCACATATTTAGAAAAATTCTTTTTCTTCCACGTCTCTCTGTCTTTTTTCCTAAGGGCAAAATAAAGATAAAATTGTTAGGCCTTAAAGTTTATTGCGAATCTCTGAAGATTTCTTTGAAACTCCTTTCTCTTACCTTGTCTGGAACCAATAGACAGTATTTAGGAAATGAGTGACAACAGCAAATTAGGCCAGGGTCAGACAGAATGAAGAAGAATATTCTTAAAGTTGTTACTTGAAAATATGACAGTGGAGAAAGGATAGAGTATTCAGTGCTGTGACTGTTTAACCCCCTACCCACCTTTCCTCACCGACAAGAGATGAAGAAAATGAAATCGTGTTCTACAGGAAACTAGAGGATTCTGTTCTCTGTCAAGCTTAGAGCAAAATTCAAAATTGGAAATTATCTGAGCCAGCACTTGATTTATATGAGGAAACTGTGTCTCTAGAATTAAAATCACTGAAATTAAGTGATTTTTTTTTTTTTTTTTAGTCAAATAACATTTCTTGAGTCATGCAATTGATAGAATCAATACGCTGGAGCAGATATTTAATTGTTTTATTATTCTTGGAGCAAATATTTTAAAAATTAAATTTAGATGGTTTAGCAAGTGGACATGTCCTTAATGATTAAAACACATCTATTGGCAATTAACTTAAGTATCGTGTTGGCCCACAGAAGTTAAACTGAGTATCTCCCACCAAGTTTCTCATCTGGAATAGAAAATACTCTGATCAAGACTTAGGTTACCTGTTCAAAGATTTTTTTTTTTTTTAAGTAAAAATGAAACAGTAATGTACCTTTCATTTAATTTTGGTAAATAACGTCTTTATCCTAGCATTCATTATTTTGCAGCTCTGAAAGCTTATGTTGCTATCTTGACAACTTCTGCCTTATGTTTGGGGCCAAGTTAATAAATGGTTCCAAAAAGTCTTTACCAAAGATCTTAATCAAATAGGATAAACTTATTCTTAGGCATTCATGTTACCCAGCTCCTATCATACTCTCTGCTGAAATCATTAATAATATTTTCACTGTCTTTGCACAGGGTACAAATTAGGATGTTAATTTCTTATTTGAAAAATTTCTCTATTAAGAGCCCAAGTCTGATGGTGAAGAGGCTCCAATCTGATACTAATTAGCTATATGACTTTAAGCAAATTATTTAATGACCCTGTGCCTTGATTTCCTCATCTATAAAATGAACCATCGTAATACCCACCTGCTTATCTATGGAAATCAAAGACATTATCAATGTGAAACTGCTTTCTAGAATTAATAATAACTCTTGGTTAATAACTTTCATTTTGAATTTAACTTTTTTAAATTAACAGCTCTTTTATTGTAACATGGCAATGGTGATGATGGTGACGATGATTAGTGTAGCATGGGTCTCTGGGCTCTACGATCAGGAAATAGCAAGAGCTGCCACATCTCTGAATTATGCCATTTCTCTAGTGAGGTAGCAGAGTAACCTGCCCCTATCATGATTTGAATCACATTTGACTCACAAGTAGGGTTTATGTGTTGCTTCCTGGTTACTAAGGCTAGAATTCTTCTGACCTGTAAGATTTCTGTTTTGACTGACATTGGGTTATAGTTTCTTACTCTTCTACCTCCGTCCCATCAAAAACACATGAATCCCTGTTTCCTGCTGTAGCCTAAGCAAAACTTAAGAATGGTAGTCTGGAAGATCACCGCGGATACAGTCAAATACGTTATATGAATCCATTTGTATTTCTCCGTTGGACCATCACACGGGATTGACTGGAATGTGTGTTAACTCTCTGTTCCTGACCTCCACAGGTGGTGCTGAGGTAAGAGATGACATAAAGACAGGATGTTGTTCCACAGGACACTCATATGCACTTTGTTAGAAGACTGAGTCATCTCTTTATATTTGCTAAAATTACAAGCAAAAGTATGAGCCACTTACAAGATAGTAATGTTTTCAGGAGTAGAATCTTCAGCAAGCGGGGACTGTCAGAAAAGCGAAACACCTCATGAGCAAAGAGAATTTTAGATCACGAATGTCCCCAGATAAGGGCAAGAAGAAAATTCATCAGGCCTTGACCCTGAAAAGATACACATTTTGCATTTTATTCACTCTTAATTTTATGCCCATGTAAAGTGGAAACAACCATTCATTCCAATCCTTAATATCATCATGAAGTGTAAAACAGACTTGCCGGACGGGTCAAATGGTATTAGAATAAAGATATGGTCTTCTTTCCACAAATTACTGATGAGTTCATGGCTGAATTTGGCTAAATAATTAACCTCTTCTCCTTTTGCGTTTAAGTTTTCCACTTCAAAAGTCAAAAGTGATTTGATTAAGCTTCTTTTCTGCAACAGTTGCCAGGTTAAGATTATCGACTGAGTGTGCTGGGAGTGCTATCCAGCACGGTTGCCCAAATCAGTGTTATCTACAGCTTGGTTTCATTTCCACTTTTCTCTGTAAATTCCCATCACTGTGCAAGGTAAAAATGCTCTTCCAAGACTTCTGCCCCACTCAGAGCTTGGAGGCCATGTGTTTTGTAGATTTTGGATTGGCACAGTGCAGGAAGCTTAGCAGCTCTCCCTGGAGCCCTTCTTACTTCTTCAGGTAATTCCTAAAGTTTTCTAAGACCTTTTGGGCCCCTGAGCAATTCATCATTGCCACCACAGTAACTCACCCATTGCACATTACATTAACACCTTTGAAGCAAGACCAGTTTTTTAGTTTGTTACTTTGCTGCCACATGCTCAGAAATATCTTTATCATAGATTTTCTCCAAAGTACACTCAGCATGACTTAAATTTATACTAACTTTCTAAATACCTTTATCCAAAATAAATTGTCTTCTGTTTAAAATGAGTTCCTGACTTCAATATATTGTTTTTAAATTCTATATAGAATGTTTTCCTTTTTTGGCTGGCTTCTCCCCACCCCCAGCCCAGAATTGCCAACCTCTGTAGGGGAGAAAACCTCCTATCTCCTCTGCTACCCTCCTGTACTTATTACTTCCTGCTACCAGATTCCTGGTTAAAAACCCATCAACAATTGATCAGAAAAAAGTAAATCCTACTTGGCAGAGACCTCTAAGTTGTTTTTCTTCACAAGTACAGTAAATTTCCAGTGTTAGTCACACTGCAGAGACTAATATAAATATGTATGTAGTGGCTTTCCTTATAAACGGAGGGTCTTGCTATATTGGTACTGAGTTTCTTACAGATAATTAACTGTATCATTGTCTCATTAAGTAAATGTACTGCATCAGCTAATGGTATTCACCCCAGGAGTCAAAATGCTTCATGGATATGAACTTAACCATATAAGAAGAGCATGCAATACTGGTTAAATTAAAATTTTGACCAGGAAGAGAAAATTTTTAAAATGCAGTGTGTGAAAAATGAAGGACTAGAGTAATATTATAACCTCGATGATTAAAAAATAGTTCATAAAATCGCTACGTATAATAAACACCTTATAAAAGTTATTAAAATAGCTCAAGCTTGTGGACAGAGAGGTAGATGGATAATAAAGTTTTAAAAAATTATTCTTTATATTAACAAAAGGTGAAATCCATTAATTGTTGCTCATGACAAATTTTGTATGTTGCTCTAACTGGATATAAATTACATTGTGGAATAATTATTTAATTTAAGACATTATTTGCTCTTAATTAAATGAATTTTGACCAAATGGGATAATTACAACTCACACTGATTACAATAGCAAACAATTTATTTTGGTAATATTCAGGAGAACATAGTAATTTCCTATGTGTCATATATGGCACATGTGTGTGTTTTCCCTAGTACAGGAGCCATGAAAGATACAGGTATCACTGATGCTCAGATCTGGACTGGCCCTGCGGAATGTGTTATAATTTTATCAGTTGAGGCACATGAAATTCAAATTTCATCATAAGAACTCTTTCCCCTTTTTGGCCTCAGTCATAAATATATGAGGGGTAAGAGTTCATAATATGTTAGTGTTTTCTGTCCTCTTCCATTCTGTAAACCTACACACTAAACGCAGTATTGCTCTTGCTCCTGTGTAAATTGTAGCCTTTAGACAATGCTATAAATATACCCGCCTTCCTTGCTTACCTGATAAATTCTCAGGCATTCTTTTCATTCTCTTGTGTTTTCAAACTGTCTAAATCCTTATATATTTGATACATCTTTTTTTAAACAGCATAGAGTTTATTTTCTTCCCCCAAATACTTCTATTTTTTCAGTGTTACAAGATTGATTTTTCATGCACCATACCCGGTGCTCCATGCAATATGTGCCCTCCTCAGTACCCACCACCAGGCTTGCCCAACCCCCCACCTCCTCCCCTCCAAAACCTTCAGTTTGTTGCTCAGAGTCCACAGTCTCTCGTGGTTCATCTCCCCCTCCAATTCCCCCCATTCACCCTTCCTTTCCTTCTCACAATGCCCTCCATGTTTTTCTTTATGCTCAGCACATAAGTGAGACCATAAGGTAATTGGATCTCTCTGCTTGACTTATTTCACTCCGCATAATCTCTTCCAGTCCCATCCGTGTTGATACAGAAGTTGGATATTCATCCTTTCTAATGGAGGCATAATATTCCATTGTATGTATGTAACATATCTTCTTTATCCATTCATCTGTTGAAGGGCATGTTGGTTCTTTCCACAGTTTGGTGATTGTGGCCATTGTTGCTATGAACATTGGGGTACAGGTGGCCCTTCTTTGTACTGCATCTGCTTCTTTGGGGTAAATACCCAGTGGTGCGATGGCAGGGTCATAGGGTAGCTCTATTTTTAATTTCTTGAGGAACCTCCGCACTGT
>CM053615.1:11696196-11745681 GCA_028646535.1 Procyon lotor
CCCCCCCCCCCCCCCGTCAGACAAGGTTTTTGGGTTTTCTAGACCACGTGACTAAAAATGGGTAACGGTGACAGCTCCTGGGTTAGTAAAATTAGTGGGATCATAGGCTTTGATCAGATTTTATACATTATGGAATGGGATAATCACACAACATGGAATAGATAACCATGTGTTGTGTGATGAGCAGAATTACCAAGAGTAAATCTGAGAGATCCCTCAGACTTGCCTAGACAATGAGCCTAGGACCAAAATGGGAGGAGGGTAGGATAATGGAGAAGAATCATCTCACAATTCTCACAATAGAGGGGGCTGCTCGTGATTACCCAAGCTCATTACCACATAGAAGCAATAGCTCCCTCATTCAGTAGGGAATAACTCCCATAATCTGTTAAGTTCCCAAATGAAATAGAATTTCTGATTCTAGTTGGAATTTCCCAGTTAGAATTTCTAGATTATACTTATAAAGGGCTGACAACCAAATCCAGACTACCTAGTGCCAAAGTTGACTTACTCTTCTTTACTGATGTTTGCTCTCATAATTTCTCTGTTAAAGGGACACCCACAAGAGCATGGAGTCCATAGATAAATCCATACTACTTGTCCAACAGAGCAACTGAGAACTTATTAGTTCTCAGTTGATGCAGATATTGCTTCTGAGAACCACACTTAAGGAACTAGTGAGCCAGATGGTTTGCAGCATACTTGTAGAGAGCTGAAAGGAAAGCTTACTTCATCTGAGTGCAGGAAGGTCTAATAGCCAAGAGGAAACCTGCCATGATTTGGGAACACTTAATAATAATTTAGGCCAACACATATAATGAAAGTGAGTAGGAAAAAGAAAAAAAAAAAGAAGGGAAGAAGTGGAAAAAGGATGAGAGAGTCTATCCCTCTTTGGTCTAAAAAAAATGAGAAAAAGAAAAGGGTTTCATCAACCTCTATAGCAATATTGGTAACTTACTCTACTGGACTTAGAAATCTGTATTCTCCTTCCACATTCTCCTCTCCCCGTGATGTCTGCTTCCGAAGTTTTCCTTTTGGACCTTTTTCCCACCAGCCTGAACCCTTGCCCAGTCTCCAGTCTTTCTAAGACCTACTCTAAGCCATCCACTTTGAGCAGATTGCAGGCAGCAGAAGTCCAGATGCTATAATGTGTTTGCAAAACACAAGCATATATACACTATCTCTGTGTAATTGAAAACAAAAAAATGCAATTTAGAGCAAAAACAGCTGAAATCACTGCTTCCTAAGAGGACCACTTTAATTCATAGAAGCGAAAAAGTCTGATACAACTGCCTTTCTATAATGCAGTGGGAAAAGGAAAGGTCCGTATCTCCAACAACTGGCTAGAACTAAGTAGCAGCTATACCTCCCTCCTCTCACCTTTAGATGGCCCCTGTCCCATTAGTTTCACACTGTCTGATTTTCATCTGGATTGATACAGAACTGAGAGGAGCAACAGCCGCAGTCTTATAGACATGAGTAAAAAGAAGTTTGCAGAGAAAAGGGGGTACTAAGAAAATAAATCCTGAGGATTTGTGTTTGGACCAGACTCCTAGTGAAAAAGAAGATAATGCTATTTTATTTAAATAGTAAGAAGAAAGGAAGAAAAGAAAAATAAAGAATTTAATTTTTGTTTTAGAAGATTTAAAGAGTTATAAATAGTACAAGATCTCATAAGGCTGAAAAAAATCAGGAAATTACCAACCGCCAATTCTTGAATTATACTAATCCTCATTGGTGGCCCTTGAATCCAGAAGCTTCATTACCTGAAGCACTATGCAGAGCTACAGAATCTACCTGAAGTTTCCTCCCTTCAGTTCTGTCTTTACATAGTTCACTTTGAAAGCACTGCCTGGGGAAATGTTGAGAGCCTTGTGTTTTTTTTTCATACTAACAGATTTTGTTGGGAGAGATGGTCCTTGGTCCTATATGGTTATGCATATGTATAACTTAGTGCATACAATGACTTTACATCATAAATTAATTGTAAATACTCTTCATTCCTTAAGGGTGATGACCTGATACCCCAGCTTCTTAGTGTTCCCATCTTCCCAACGTTTCTGTGATTGGTCTACAAATGACAAGGCTTCTAGGTATAAGAAGTGGAGTTCAGAGATCAAACTAGATGAATCAGGCTATGCTCGAACCAGATGGGTCTTGCTTAGTCCATACAGTATATAAAAAAATTTAAGCCAACATGTGTATATCAGAAAACTAACATTAAAAATCCCAATTTCCTACTTCTTTAGCAAAATCAGAGATCTAGCAAAGTTTGCATGGAATACACTCTACTCATTTGCCCCAGTTAACCCACTTTGCTTATTTAGGTTATCTTTCTGGAAAGCTATTTGAGTTTTGTCTACTGGTATCACCTCTGCTTGAATGATTCCCATTATCGAAAATGGTATGTCTCACAAAGCAACTCAGTCTATCATTAGACTCTTCAAATTGTTAGAAAATTTTTCCTCATACTGAATAAAATTCTGTTTCCATGAAACTCAAATCGAATTTACCAAACGTCCGCCTTCTGGTTTCAGTTTTATTTCCCAAATCTAAATAACATCACTTTGATTACCAACAGGTAGTCATCAGTTTCCGCTAATACTTCTCAATCCAGGCTAACTATCCTATTTTAACCTTCCCACCTGTTGCAGTGATTTTCAACACTTTCTTCTTTCTGGTCATTTTCCTCTGGATATTATCGAGATATTAATGACAAAAAGAATTTCACAGTCTTCTTTGTCATGATGAAATTAGTATCTACAGCAAAGTGCACTGAAAGTCATAACTTTCCCTCTTTTCATATTAATACTTTTTCTTATTTTGATACATTTGACTATTATTTGATGCCCTGCCAGAGTAATACAGATATATATCAAAAATTATGAGTCTCGGGGCACCTGGGTGGCTCAGTCGTTAAGCGTCTGCCTTCGGCTCAGGTCATGATCCCAGAGTCCTCGGATCGAGCCCCGCATCGGGCTCCTTGCTCGGCAGGGGGCCTGCTTCTCCCGCTACCATTCCCTCTGCTTGTGTTCCCTCTCTCGCTGTGTTTCTCTCTGTCAAATAAATAAAATCTTAAAAAAAAAAAAATTATGAGTCTCAAGGGGTACCTGGGTGGCTCAGTGGGTTAAAACCTGTGCCTTCAGCTCAGGTCATGATCTCAGGGTCCTCGAATCAAGCCCCACATTGGGCTCTCTGCTCAGCAGGGAACCTGCTTCCTCCTCTCTCTCTGCCTGCCTCTCTGCCTAGTTGTAATCTCTCTCTGTCAAATAAATAAACAAAAATCTTTAAAAAAAATTATGAGTCTCAGGAACAAGATCCATAATATATTTATTCTGTCCATTCTGCATTCATAATGGATTCATCATAATGTGATGAATGTGATATATTCTGAATGTGGTGCATACACCACAAAATATCTCTGCACTCTGAATGTGATATATAAGTAATTAAGCAAGTAAGTACTTCTTCTGTGCTGTTATTTTCAAATGAGTTAAGTTGACAGTGCTAATTGACATGAGGTGAGTTCAAATAGGAAGGGGTGTGTGTGTGTGTGTGTGTGTGTGTAGATGGAAAAGCAGTTTCCTTACCTTTTTGTACAATTTTTTTATACATTTAGGAAAATAAACTCTAGAGCCTTAAATGGGCTTACATTAATTAGGAAAATTACAGCTAGAAAGTATAAGTGACCGGCCCTTGTTCACAGAGAAAATTGCTGACAGAGCAGACCTAGCAGAGGTTTCTTGGCTCCAATTGCCTCTCTTTAGCATATGAATATCTGCTCCTAATATCTTTTCAGTAGTTTTTCAAGTTAAGTTATAATTAATGCATTTTAAAATATATTACAGGTAGAGTAGGTTCCCTGTTGCTTTTGGACAGTGGGGGAATGCATGAAGTGTTTAATTTCTGGTAATAATTTTTGTTCACTGATGCCCAAAAATGTATATATTAAGCTTACTTCACCATTTCTTACATGTAAAAAGGTCAAAATTTTGCCCAAAGGTTAGTGAGTTTTAAGCTTCCATAGGACTTTCCTGTTATTTTAATAAACTCCTATGTAGAATTCTCATGCTGATTTCTGCCTAACTGAAAGAGAATATATTTTCTAACTGGGAGTCTGAATTGAACATAAATCTTTATTTAAAGCATCTGTGCTAAAGCAAGCATAATGGAGATTTGTAGGTAACTGGATAGAGAAAACTTCAAGTGATCAATTAAAATACACTTTGAAGTATGTAATTGTAAGACAACACCAAAGAAAAGTAAATTGAACTTCTTGAAAGAAAAACTGATCTTCCTTCTATGCAGCAATACCTGAAGCCAAAACAAGATCAATAACTACTACACTAAGTCCTTGCATATGCCTCAAAGGCTACAACAGTGACTACAGAGGTTTTCCATCAATAAGTTGCAAGCCATGTTGGGTAGAAGTCAGTGTAATGGCCTCTGTGAGTTACAGTTAGGGTATAGTATAGCACTTGGTAGGTACTGTACATTTCACTGAGAATTGACACTGACTCACAAAATTCCAACAACTGAGGAATATTCCTTTACCCTTGAAAATATGTCATGCTAACAAGGAATATTCCTTTGATTACTTGATTGTCTCATCACAGCTATCCAATCTGTGAATCTCAAAGCGAAGCTTGATTTAAAATGAGAATCATCCCTGATCCAAGGTTAATTTTACTATCATATTTACATTTATGATGATTCATTTTCAAAACGTGATTCTGGCCGAATTAATAATCTATCAAGATATTTTCTAAAAAGCATAACTATTACATAGTTAACAGAGTGAAAATGCAGCTCACAGAATGGTGGAAAATACTTGCAAATCATGTCTCTGATAAGGCGGTTAATACCCAGAATATATAAAGAACACCTACGAGTCAGCAATAGCCGTGTGTGTGTGTATAAATTTTAAATGGGAAAATATTTGAATAGACATTTCTCCAAAGATATTTTACTAATGATCAATAAGCACATTTAAAGATATTCAACATCAATAACCATTGGGAGAATGCACATCAAAAGCACAGTGAGATACTGCCTCATAACCATTAAAATGACTACTACCAGAAAAAGGAAAGAAAATAAAAATTAGGTGTTGTACACAACTAATAAATTATTGAACACTACATCTGAAACTAATGATGCTATATATGTTGGCTAATTAAATTTAAATTAAAAGAAGAAAAGAACAAAATAACTAGTGTTAGTGAAGACATGGAGAAATTGGAAACCTTATGCACTGTTGGTGGAAATGTAAAATGGTGCAGCCACTATAGAAAAAAGTATGTTGGTTCCTCAATAAGTTAAAAATAGAATTACCATATGATACAGTGATTCCACATCATGATATGTAACTGAAAGATTTGAAAGCAAAATCTCAAAGAGATATTTGTACACCCATGTATATAACATTATTTTCAAAAGCTTAAAAATGGAAGCAACTGAAGAACTCATTAATGAATGAAAGAATTAATAAAGCATAGTATATATAGTTAGCCTTAAAAAGAAAGGAAATTCTGAAACATGCTGTAACATGGATCAACCTTGAGGATATTATACTAAATGAAATAGTCACAAAAATGCAAGTACTATATGATTCCACTTACATGAGGTACCACAAGTAGTCAAATTCATAGAGACAGAAAGTAGAAGGCTAATTTTTAGAGGCTAAAGAGAAGGGAAAATGAGAGTTGATTAATGTGTAAAGAGTTTCAGTTTTGCAAGATGAAAAGAGTTCTGGAGATTAATAAGACTATTGAACTTACGCTCAAAAATGGTTAAGAAGGTAAATTTTGTACCATGTGTTTTACCATATTTCTTTTTAAAAAGCAACCATTAGGGGCACCTGGGTGGCTCAGTGGGTTAAAGCCTCTGCCTTCAGCTCAGGTCATGATCCCAGGGTCCTGGGATCGAGCCCCACATCGGGATCTCTGCTCTGCAGGGAGCCTGCTTCCCCCTCTCCTTCTGCCTGCCTCTCTGCCTACTTGTGATCTCTCTCTCTCTCTCAGTCTGTCAAATAAATAAGTAAATAAAATCTTTAAAAAAAAATAAAATAAATAAAAAGCAACCATTAGTCTCACTAAAAGCAAAAAAAAAAAAAATGTTTATTATTATTGCCTGTGATAGTAATAATAGCTAGCATTTACCGAACTCTTATGCCTCAGGCACTGTTACATGCATTCTCTTAAAAATTATCAAAAAAAATCAAAAAAATTATAAAATTATCAAAAAAGGTATCATTGCTGTTTTCTTCTTACAGATGAAGAAACTGGAAATTAGAAGTTAAATAGTCAAGTCACATCTGACACTCAGAATTATTGTATAAAAAAGCACCCCACCTGACAAAATCGAGCCACTCATTCTTGATAAAAATTCTCAGTTAACTGGGAATAGAAATGAATGTTCTCAACTTTATAAAGACTATCCACAAAAAATCTATAGCTAACATCATACTTAAAGGTGGGAAACAGGCTCCTGGGTGCTCAGTCGGTTAAGCGGCTGCCTTCAGTTCAAGTCATGATCCCAGGGTTCTGGGAACAAGCCCTACATTGGGCTTCTTGCTCACCAGGGAGCCTGCTTCTCCCTGTCCTTCTGCCTGCTGCTCCCCTTGCCCGTGCTCTCTCAGGCTCTCTCTTATTTATGTTAAATAAAATCTTTAAAAAAAAAAAAAAGTGGGAAACATAAATCTTCCTTACTGAGTTCAGGTACAACACAAGGATGTTCCCTCTCACCACTTCTTTTCAATACCATACAGGAACTCCTTATTAATGCCATAAGAAAAGAAAAAGAAATGAAAGATACAGGTTTAGAAGGAAGTAATAAAGTTGTTTGGTTAGCAGACAACATGACCGTCTATATAAAAATCTGAAAGACTCAACCAAACAAGCAAATAAAAGCTCCTGGAACTAATAAAGGATTATAGCAAGGTTGCAGGGTACCAAAGTTAGTGTACAAAAGTTGATTGCTTTTCTATATGCCATAAATGAACAGAGGGAATTTAATATTAAAAACACAGTACCATTTACATTTGCACCAAAAACAATGAATTACTTAGGTATGAATCTAACAAAATATGTATAAGATCTATATAAGAAAACCTGTAAAACTGTGATCAACAAAATCGAAGAACTAAGTAAATGGAGAGATATTCCTTGTTCATCAATGGGAAGATTTGGTGTAAATATATCAGTTTTTCCCAACTACATCTATAGATCTAATGTACTTATGATCAAAATCCCAGCACCTTATTTTATTCATATCAACATAAACCATATTTAATTTTTTGTAAGCTTTTATTTATTTATTTGAGGGAGAACACTAGTGGAGGCGGGGGTAGAGGAAGAGGGAGAGGGAAAGCAGACTCCCCACTGAACACAGAGCCCAAGACAGGGATTGATCTCAGACTCCTGAGATCATGACCTGAACCAGAGTCAGATGCTTAACTGACTGAGCCATCCAGGCACCCCAAAATATTTTAGATAACAGTCCTTTATTAGATGGGTTTTTGGCAAATATTCCCTCCCATTGTGTGGCTTGTCTTCTCATTCTTGACATTGTCTTTACAAAGCAAAAGTTTTTAATTTTAATGAAGTTCAGCTTATCAATTATTACTTTCATGGGTCATGTATTTGGTGTTCTATCTAAATGGGTCATGTCTTTGGTGTTCTATCTAAAAAGGTCACCATGGTACCAATCATACTCTCTGTTATCTTCTAGAAGTTTTATAGCTTTGTACTTTAAATTTCAGTCTGTGATCCATTTTGAGCTAATTTTTGTGAAGGGTATTAGGTCTGTGTCTAGATTCTATTTTAAAAAAATATATGGGGGTGCCTGGGGGCTCAGTGGGTGAAAGCCTCTACTTTCGGCTCAGGTCATGATCTCAGGGTCCTGGGATTGAGCCCCACATCGGACTCTCAGAGCCTGCTTCCTCCTCTCTCTCTGCCTGCCTCTCTGCCTACTTGTGATCTCTCTCTGTCAAATAAATAAATAAAATCTTAAAAAAAATTATGAATGTCTAGTTGTTCTAGTACCATTTGTGGGAAAGACTATCTTTACTCCATTGTATTGCCTTTGTTATTTTGTTAAAATGCGTTTGCTTTATTTCTGTGGGTCTTTTTCTTGGCTCTCTGTTCTGTTCCATTGATCTATTTACCTGTTCTTTCACCAATATCATACTGTTTTGATTACTGTAGCTTGGTAGTAGGACTTGAAGATGCATAACATCAGTCCTCCAACTTTGTTCTACTTCAATATTGCATTGGCTGTTTTGGGATTTTTGCCTCTCCATATAAACTTTAGAATTAGTTTGTTGATACCCATAAAACAACTTGCTGAGATTTTTTTATTCTCTTTGGCCAAAAGAGTCACAATCCTACCTAAATTCAATACAGGAAACCTAGACCCCATCTCTTGATGGCAGAAGTGTCAAAGCATTGATGGTCATGTTTTAAATCTATCACAGATTCAAAAGCCCCATTCCAGGTCAATATGTGATATTTATTTCTAGGGATGTGTAGATTGTTGTTCATGAGGAAAGCAGGAAAGAATGGGTAATTGATACAGATTTTTAATATAGCAATCTAAGAAAATGAAAGCGTATACAACTCATTTGAAACACAATGCCAAGCTAAGAATATTTTTAAAACAGTCGATTCATATTAAACACAAAATGTTTACACATTTTTATTCTTAATGAGAAATGCACCTAAAATAGAGGAAAAGTCAGAGCAGAGACCAGGGCTGAGACAGTTGGCATCTGAGTAACAAAAGGACAAAAAGATGATGGATGGCAGTATGTATATTAGCAAGTACCAAGCACTCTTAATAGCCACTTGCCTGTTTTGAAGGGCAACACTGGATTTACACCAAAGTCTTTACAAGGAGGAGAGCAAGTGGATGAGCAAGCAGAACCCCTCAGGAGTTTAGACCGGGCTTGGAAGGTTATAAATAGAGATGCCCTAAACCCCTCAACAGACAGAAGTAAACCCATCAATAAAACTAACTATAAGGAGAAGAAACAGCCTGAAAATCCCAGAGAAAAAAAAGAAGCTTAAAATAAATGAAAAAACTCTAGGTTATTCTTCCATGTGAAAAAGACTGTCTTATCAGTCGTAGGAAAGAGAAATATACAAGGTATTTTTTTCATGGCCCACTGAGGCTATTTTCTTTAGTACATTAAAAAATGATTGTGAAGCCAAATAAATAATACAATTGAGGGCTGTTGAGTTTTTAACTACACAAGAAATACAAAAATACAAGAAATAATAAAACAATTTAGAAAAGTTATAAGTAGTATTGAACCCTCTTGAAAATAATAATTTATAAAGCTAGGTTAGTTTTGTCAGTGAGGATGATGAGAAAAATAATCATGGCTTACTAAAGTATTGTTACTTTCCAGATTATTTTATGATTATTTCCCTATCGTAGGGGCTGTAACAACCGTTCTAACATGAACGTATTCTATAAACTAATTTTTTTAAGATCTTTATAATTTAGCATAAGCATTTAGGAAATAGAGAAATGTAAATAAATACACAAAAAGGGTGGCTTTATCCAGATTCTGTCAACTAGAGATTTGTACTGAGTCACTTCAGTATTCTAACAATACAGTACAGTTGTTAATAATGATGACTGCAAAGCTCTAAAAGATACTGAAGTGACTTGTGAGTCATCAAAAGGAAAATGAGAAAGGTTGGCTGGTGAAAGCTTATGGAGATTATCAAATACAAGCCTAAGATATTTAAGCCTCATTTGATGGGCAAAGGGGAGACATTGAAAGTATTTAAACAAAACAATGACATTACCAGAATAGCTCTGCAGGAAAATTAATCTGGTTATCAAAGGCAGTAAGGTTTTAGTAAGTAAGGACTGGGGACCAGTTAGAAGGTCATTGAAATAATCCAGAGTGAAGGGGAAAATTAAGTACTTTAGGTTTTGGGCTCATGCAAGGGAGAGATGAGGGATACATAAGGTCATGAAGGGATGTAGAGTCACCAACTGTCCCAGTTTGCCTGAGACTGAGGAGTTTGCAGTAATGTGGGAGTTTCAGTGCTTAAATCAGGACAATCCTGTTCAAGCCAGGATGGTTGGTCAGTGTAATTGAATGTCAGGTATAAAGGAAGAAGAATCATCTTTTGGTTATAGGGAGAGAGACTGAAGAAACCATTTAAGAATTCTGACAATAAGAACCTTAGGTTAACCAGAATGCCCTCATTTACAGCCATTCCAAATAGTCAAAATACACCATAAATATAGAACAAGGAATATGAACAATCTTGAAGAGAATAGATAACTTTATAGAAAGCTTTGTATATTTCACCTGCAGAGTAGGGTATAGCAAGACAGAAGCCAAAAACCTGAATGAGATAAATTACAAAAGAATAGAAAGCAAATGTTAAACGTAGCCTAAAAGATAGTCAGTGGGTTAATAAATGAGGCAGTGTTGGCTAAAAGTAAAGAATGTAAAAGCTGAATATGAGTTCAGGTACTGAGTCAAGAAAGAGTAGAGGTGATAAAGTGACAGGAAATGAGGTTTAGGAAGAAATCCATGTAGGGGCAATCAATGTCCAAATCTTCATCAGTTTCACTCAAAGTTTTGCCCTCACCCAGTTTATGCTCTAACTGCAACCTAGCATCCTTTCATTTCCTATGGAAACTGCTTAAAAGAATAAGTATATTTAAGATATATTAATATATATTTATAAATATTTTATTCAATATATATATATTTATCTTATAATTTACTTTTCTACCCTTTACTTGCTCCTTATACTAGCTAGCATCAATAAGCTCTCCCCCTCCCATTCCCCACCCCAAAAGAAACTATTATGGCAAAATTATATTTTAAAATACTATCCCTTATGTTGTTTGTTCTTCCAGTTTCTCCTTCCTGTTGGCCATTCCTGTTGGCCATTTTGGTTAGGACAACATTCTCCATTCACTGCCTCAACAAGTGATGACAAAGCAAAATAAAAGAAAAGAGTGGATGAGATGGAATACAATTCCACATTGTTTTGAGTTTCAAATGTTTAGGTATCTGGGGAAAAGTGAAGATAATAGATTTTGGAGAAGACAATGACAATGATGATGGAGATGCACAGAGAGATCTAGATCTAAAATCTGTAAGCTTCTGAAATTCTAGGATGTGGGGCATCTGGGTGGCTCAGTGGGTTAAAGCCTCTGCCTTCGCCTCAGGTCATGATCTCAGGGTCCTGGGATCGAGCCCCACATACTGCTCTCTGCTCAGCGGGGAGCCTGCTTCCCCCTCTCTCTCTGCCTGCCTCTCTGTCTACTTATGATCTCTGTCTGTCAAATAAATAAATCTTAAAAAACAAACAAAGAAAAAAAGAAATTCTAGAATGTAAAGTTGAGAGAGGGAAGACTGCAGGAACTGAGGAGGGAGAGAGATAAGTGGATGGAGGGACCTGAAGAGATTACAGTGACAAAGGCAGTGTTACATTTGGACACTTCCCAGCCTCTGTCAAAGGACCATTTGACAGAGGCTGGGATTTTTTCAGAGCATGAGCTAGCACCACCGCCTACCTTTCTTCTACCCAGAAATCTGGGAGAAATCCTTGACTACTCTCCCCTTCTCCACGTCTGAGTTCTGTTGATTCTATTTTCTAAATATCTCCTGAATCACCTTCTCACCTTGCCCACTGCCACTACTACCCTAGTCCATTCAGTACATACCAGCCTGGGTCTTGCCCATATTATAGCAACGTCCTAACTGGCTTTTCTGAATCTCATCAGTCTCCAGATCAATGCATTAGTTTTTTTTTTCCTTTTTTTTTATTTAAGATTTTATTTATTTGAGAGAGAGAGAGATCACAAGTAGGCAGAGAGGCAGGCAGAGAGAGAGGGGGAAGCAGGTTCCCCGCTGAGCAGAGAGCCCAATGTGGGGCTCTATCCCAGGACCCTGGGATCATGACCTGAGCTGAAGGCAGAGGCTTTAACCCACAGAGCCACCCAGGCACCCCGCATTAGTTTTTCTAATAGGCTTTACTGTTGGTTGGCATATCAACCTTAGGTAAGAATAGTTTACTTCATGTTTCAATTTAGTTTACTCATCTATAAGTTGGGTTTAATAATAATACCTGACATCACATTCTTTGAAAGATTCAATGAGTTAATACCTGTAAAGTATGCTCATGTACTTTGTTACCAGTAACAAATAGTGTGAGGTATCATTGTTATTACTGTATTATTAATAGAATTATAACATCTAAATATATTCCTAATACTCACCTGTCAAAGGCCAAAGTATGGAATTAGCTTAGAAAGAGAGCTTAGCTGAATATAATTAAAAGTAATTAACTTAAACCAAAGAGAACTCTCCAAGAGTTCAAGGCCAAGGGTACCACTGGCCTCACAGGCTTCCAGAATGAGGGACTGGAAAGCTTTAGGATCCAAAGGAGCTGCTTTCTTTTCTTCCCTTCTTTTTCCAGTGCCCACATTGGCTCTCGTCCATGCTTCTCACTCTATCATTCTCTCTCTTAAGACTTTCTCTGCTGAATTTGCATGCTTATGAAAGTAAATGACTATCCCAAGATTCTTTGTGTTCATGTGTTCTCAGTTCAAGCTTCCAACAGAAACAGTTTTCAAAAACTCTGTGAGCCTGGGAATGATTGGTTATCTTGGGGCAGCTAAGAGTGTAAGGTCTATTAGAAGGGCAGACAACCTAATTTGTCTGCTAATTCTGACTCCATACTATGCTTCCAACCATGGCTTCTACCACTTCCCTGCAAAAGGAATACTGCAGCCACATCAGAGGACTCATTTCCAACAACTGCTATCATCTGTCATGGGTTTTTTTTCTCTTTTTTTCTTGAGAGGGAGAGAGTGCTGAGGAGCGGGGTGGAGCAGAGGGGGACAGAGAGAGAATCTCAAGCAGGCTCCATACTCTGTGCAGAGGCCAAAGTAGGACTTCATCTCAGGACCTGAGATCATAATCTGAGCCAAAATCAAGATCCAGACACCTAACTGACTGAGCTACCCAGGCACCCCTAATCTGCCACATTCCTTGTTCGTTCTAACTGAATGCCGCCTTACCAAACCTCACCTAACCAACATCTGCTTATCCTTCTAAGTCAACCCAAACACCACCACAGTGATAATTATTTCACTTCTCAGGTACTACAAATGATTTTGTATATTCTGTATGTTCTCCAATTACAGCTTCTAACATATATAAAATTATATATTATATGTTTTTCCTGAATTTCTTCAGGGCAGGGATTCTTATTTTTTTAACTTATCTTTGTATCTTCAGCATCTAGACAATTTGTTGATTGAACACTTAAATGAAAATTAATAGTAATCTTTTATTATAAAACTATATTCATCGAATCTATTCAGGAGAGTCAATCTGAGCTCATGAAAAGTCTAAATAAATATTTTTAAAGTAATGTTTTTAAAAATATACTCTTCAGCATACACAGTAATGAAACTACAGCTAATAATTTATTAAAGTGAGTATTTTGATCTATTTTAATTAATAGCGTCATTAGATAGAAGCATATTTTTTTCATATAAACAGACTTTGCCAAATGGTTTTAGCATTATATGGAAATAGTTTATTTCACGTAAAATAATCATTTTCCTGACTTCAATTCACCACATATTTTATTGCATGAATAAGGTATCTTTTTCAGAGATGATGTAAAAGTAACTAGCTTGTGCCTGAATAAGTCTGAATTTTGAATACACATAAGTCCATGTTAATAACTATACTCTGCCTGTCTCAACTTGTGATGAAGCTAAATACACATGCTATTTTTTGAAACTAACTGCTGCTTTTAAAATCATTTCTATTGAAAGTAAGTCTCTTCTTAATGTTATTACATTTACTCTTCAGAACTGCTTGTCCTTTTTTCTTTCTTATTTTCCTTCACTTCCTCATCTTATTCCAAGTCTTCTGAACAATAACTAAAGTCTAGCAACACCCTCTGTCTGATTCTTCTATTCTAAAGACCTAAATTGTTTTTATTCTTTCCTCTGCATCCTATACTCTGGAATATGGTGATACTTTGAGTGTTCCCCAAATATCTGTTTGCCTTCCGACCTATTGTGACTATTCTTTCCCCATTAACTAGTTGAGACTTAACCTTGTCACTTGCTTTATAATGAATTATTAGCAGATGAGCTTGAATGGTGTGTCTGGCTTCTTGTGTGTGGTGATCCAACACGAGAAGATCTCACCCCAGGTAGATGCTGCTCCTTCTAATTGGACCCTAGATGAAAGACACATTGAGCCAACTTGGATTTAATGCACAGCCTGGAGCTGAACTCAGCTGACCTTGCCACCTAAATCAGATCTGCACAGATGAACCTATCCTAAATCAGATCTCCCAGTTGACCTGCACACTTTAGAGCATGACAATAAATTCCCATTGTCGGTCACTACATTTTGAGGTGATTTGTTACATAACATTATTGTGGCAAGAGCTGGCTGACATAAAATTATTCCTGACATTAGCACAATATCTGATTCTAAAACATGAGAAAAAAATACCAAATTTATGGAACTCAGTCATCTCTCACATGACAAAACTTACAAAACTAATTGCAGTCATGATTGAGCACCTAATATGTGCCAGACACTATTTATATGCATTATTTCTAATCCATCATTTTATAGGTCAGAAAATTGAATCAGAAAGTTTAGCTAATGTTCCCATGATGTTATGTAGTGGCGGAACTGAAATTCAAACCTAGGTTTATACCTTCTCCTGTCTCATTACACATTATCATTTATGATGTCAGTTAGTGCTAGTTATCATAGTACTTCATGCAGCCACCAGAATTAACGTTATATTCTAGATGTAGTTCCTGTTTATGATCAATATTTGGTGAGTACCAAATCGTTTAGACTTCCCTCATATAAGAAAATGAAAATATTTAATTTTAATTGCATGCAGAGCATAATTTGACATTTTTTAATTTAGAATTTCAATTTATTTTGGAAGTTATCAGAGCAGATTGGGGAGATTTTTTTATTTGCAGTCTTACAAAAGTACTGAGTGTTTGAAATAAAGTGAACTATTATTCTGAGCCTTTCTCCTAACATGTCCAGTGATGGACAATTGTGTTGGTGCACAAAACAACTCAGATTTGAGAAAGACCAAATGACCGTTATTTTACCATTATAAAGAAAAAAATATGTTTGAAAATATGGCATAAAATGCTCCGAACAACAACTTAGTGAAATTATAGTTGAAAGATACCAATTTGAAGTAATTTACTCTTTGATTTTTAGTCCTTTCACCATCCAAACAAAAACTTCTGTTTTGGATATTTTGTTTTGATTTGTTTTGTTTTGTTCTGTTTTCATTCAGGGATGTTTTATAAACATCCTGGCTTTCCTAATACAGAGACTATCTAGAAAAACAAAAGACAATAACTTTTCTAACTCAAACAACAGGCTGCTAACTATCCTGATAGGCCACAGAGTACTTATGTAACCAAAGAATCAAATATATAATCACTCCAAGCAACAGTTTGAAGAAAGACTTCACAAAAATAGTACATAGTTGTGGTCTTGCTTCATCCTTGATGTGCCAAAAGGTAGAAAAATCTTAAAATGCCAATATCACTAATATTCTGCTAGATTTGTTAATACATGGCACGTCAAAACCTTTTATACTTAAGGTGTAAAAGTTTAGATATTTAAGATGTCAGAAGTTGAAATTTAAGATAAGGGTAAGAATCAAAGTTAGCAGTGGAGTCATGAATTGGGCTTGATGTTGAAAGTAATGCAAATTTGCCAGGGCCTAGGCAGATTCCAGAATATATGAATGAAAAATGAGTGTTGTAGTTCAGCAGGTGATTATTAGCCACTGGAACAAATAAACCCCAAATGTTCAATATCTTAACTCTATAAGAGTTTATTTCTTCATGAGAGTTCCACGAGTAATTCTCATCACTCTAGCAACTTTGGTCTTGTCTCCACATCCCTCAAGGAAGGCCTCAGAGTCTGAATCCACAGTCCTCAGAAAGCGAGAGAATACGGAGCAAACACATACCCTTCTCTACCACTTGGACCTAAAGTGATGTAATCATTTCCATTCACCTTCTATTATGGGAAATAGTCAGATGGCAAAGGAGGATGGGAAATGCAGTCCCCAACTAGGGAACTGTACCCAGGGACAAATTTATATTATAAAAATCAACAAAAATCTGGTGGACTATTTGCTGTATTTCTTCAGTAAATATTTACTGAATTTCACTGTGTGTGTATTACTATAAAAACCACAATGGAGTTATGAATATGTTTTTTTTCCTTCAGACAGCTCCCTTCATACCTACAAACTAAATGGGAAAATAAAATAGGTTAATGGTATATGCTTATGAGCTTTTATACAACCACTTTCCAATTACCTAAAGGACCATTTTGGTTTGGGACTGCTCAAAATGTTGTTTTCTTTTAACTATATTTTTTAAAACATTTTTCTGCTTGAAAAGTATACCACTTTTACATGCGCGCGCACACACACACACACAAATAGTGCAGTCAGAAAAACCATATGAAATTCAAACCAATCATTTCTGCTGCTTGTCCTCAGTTCTTATAAAACACTTGATGGGAAAAAACAGAAAGTGGGGATTTGTTGCAGAATTTCAGTCATATTAATTCTCTCCTTCTACTATGAATATTCAAGTTTAATATAGTAGTAAGTGACATTTTCACAGGCACAGTAGTGAAGGGAAAACATGTTTGAGATACAGGCTAGAGTTAACACTGATAGCAATAGTACCTATCATCTGTTGAGAATCCATCATAATGTATTTGTGCTAAACTGTGTATATCTCTGTATCCTCCTAATACAGGTTATGAAGTAGATTTTATTATTTGAATTTTGGACAAGCATTAGATAAAAAAATAATACAGCCCTCTTCATATTTTGACTAAGGATGTAAGTGTAATTAGTTGACAGAAATAACAGCATTTTTAAAATTGCCACTAAGCATTTATATCAAGATTTTTGTTGTTTTCTTGATGTTCTATTTGTTTGTTTGCTGTTTTATAAATGCTCTATTAGGTCCTGTTTGGGAATGACAGTATAAATATTATAATCATGAAAGATAATAGAGTATAAGATGGAAAATTGTAAAGGATATATATGAAGGAAGAGTGAGCACAAACTTCTGGAAATAAGTATCAAATGCTCAAAAATTATTTTACTACTTGATCAACATGGATTGAAACGGAAGATAAGACTTTTACTCTAGAATTAGAAAAGGCATTTTTAAATGCTTCTGTAAAGGTTAATATACTATCTTAAAAGTATTGTATCATATAACAGCAGACCCTTTCCTGAAGGCAGGTTTTGATACTATGGGAAGGGCCATGCAGTAGAAAATAGATCTTAAGAGTTAAGCTTTGAAAACCAGGGAGCATGTTTCACCTACTTCATCATTTTTGCCCATGACCAATCATAGCCATAGACATGAAAAAATTAAAGTGGTTAGATCACAGATATCACTACCCCACATTGATAAGGATATACAAATAGTGTTTAAAGACAAATACATAATTTGAGTGGGAAGTAAATAGTAGAGATTGACAAATTTGGAAGTTCAATTTGGGTGAGACCAAAAAACCCATTGATGTTAATGGGCCAATCCAAGGAAGAGTTTCTGGACTAATTGGGTTTAATGTGCCAGAAAGGAAATTCAGAAGGTTAAGATGAAAAGAACTTCAGAATTTTCTTTCTACATGGGATTGTCGAAATAAAACTAAAATTTATTCACCTAACTAGCAAACATTATCATATGCCAGTCTATCATAGGTACTTCCTTAACCACAAAGACAAAGATAGCAAATACATAGCCTCAAAGTTATCAAGTTATCCTTTCCATGCATGACCATGGCAGGCATTGCTAATCTGACACAAAAATCTTTCCCACTGATATCAGACTTAGCCTCAGATTGCCTCTCTAGGTGGTCGCCAGCAATCTATTTGTAGTTGACACAAGTGATGGAATTCATTTGCTACCTCAGCACCAAGCAGACATAATGATATAGACATGGCATTATCCTTCAAGGAGCACCCGTTTTAGTATTAATAGAGAAAAGATAAGGAGAGTCTTGGGGGATAGTTGACTTAATGGCCATAACTCAAACATGTAGAGTCAAGTAGTTAAAGAACAGTGAAATAGGAAACTAAATTATAAGAAAGTTAAGTTTCATAGGAATATTTCCAGCTGTGCACCCATCATTGGGTTATCATCTGCAAGCTGGAGAACCAGATAAACCAGTAGTAGAAATCTATCCAAGTCCAATGATCTGAGAATCAGGGTGCTGATGGTGTAAGTCCTGATCTGAGTCTGCAAGCCCAGGAACCAGGAGCACCAATATCTGAAGATAGGGAAGATGGATGTTTTAGCTCAAGCAGAGAGAGACAATTCACTTGCCTCTCCCTTTTTGTTCTGTTCAGAGTGTCAAGGGATTGGGTGATGCCCACCAGCCTTGGTGAGGATGATCTTTACTCAGTGTGCTAATTCAAATGGTAATCTCTTCTGAAGATACCCTCACAAATATACCCAAAATAATATTTCACCAGCTATCTGGGCATTTCTCAGCCTAGTAAAGTAGACACTAAAAAATAACTATCACAGCCAATGACTGGAAGATGTTTGTTACTGGCACAAATGATAAACATCAGAGCACCATAACTTGCTTCTTGAGAGATTGATCTTGTCAGTGGAAAAATTGTACAATTTTATTGCAGCCCAAATAGGACTGCATAAGCAAACCTAGTCCAGAGCTAAAATCTCAAACTTCGCTGTATGTAATTCTAAGTAAGCATAGACAAGGAAGGAGATGATACTCTTTGTCTACTTCTAATCTGCTCTTCCCCAGCGGAAATTTCAGGACAGTGACAGAGGGACATAATGCAAATAGGATGTTATGAAAAAAGAAAAAAAGTAACTTGATTTACTAGGACTGGCAGATCCAGATATAAAGAATAAAAATCCAGACCGTAAAAGTCATGATATTTTGCAATTCACCTGCTCATTCTAATACCAAAAATGTAATTGAACTTGCAGATTTCAGTTTTTTACCTTCAGCTATTAGGCAGCTAATATTTTCTCTAGTGGCAGGCCAATGAGCCAAATATTTCATTCAAGTCAGTTTCACTGTGTGCATGGCAATCAATTTTTTTAAAGAATTTAAGACAAACTGCACAGTGGAAAGAAAAAATTGTCCTTGAGTGAATTTGGCAGAAAATCATCTAGTTGAAAAGTAAAGCAGATGATTCATTTAGTCAGTTATCAGCTAACATATATTATGCATTTATACCATTCTAGATGATAAGAATACTATAGCAAAGAAGACTGGTTTCCTTTGATGAAGTTACATTACTGGGGAAGGAAAAAAATAATAATTAAGCTAATAATTAAGCAAGAAAACTATAATGAGTGTTATAAAGACCACTTCTTTCTAATGTACAATAGAGTAGAGAGTAGTGAAGAAAAAGGAAGACAATTTAGGAAATGACTCTGAGAGGCTACCTTTGAACTGAGACCTAAAGGATGAAAAGCCACTAGCCAGGCAAAAATCTGGAGAAAGAACATTCCAGAAAGAAAGAACACCTGTGCCTTAACTAGAAATAAACTCAACATGTTTAGAGAACACACATAGAAATAACAGCAACTGGAGTACAAAGGTCAAGATAGGGAGCTCTGGGACAAGGGCAATGTGATACGCAGGAGCCTTCAAGGTCGTCATGAGAAGTGTGTAATCTATTCTAGTACAAAGAGAAGCCATTAGAAGGTTTTTCAAAATGAGATAAATGAAAGGACCTAATCTAAACATTTACAAAATCTCTTCGCCATGGAGCTGAATTATAAAGGACTCAGGTGGAAACCAAGAAACTTGAAGCATGAGACTTCCAATTCAAATCATATGAATCTTTCTTCATGTCTTTGTTTAATGTAGACATTGCCTAAATGGCCCTAATATTGGCCAAACTTCATGTAAAAATGTATATGAACGTATTTGTTTAACTTTTACTTATTTTTTTTGAGGTTTTTTTTTTTTTTTTTTCCTTGAGATAGAAAGAGAGAGCAAAAGCAGAGGGAAACAGAGGGACAGAGGGAGGGGAAGAAGCAGACTCCCAGCTGAGCAGAAAGCACAATGCAGGGATCGATCCCAGAAACCCAGAATCGTGACCTGAGCCCAAAGCAGACACTTAACCAACTGAACCATCCAGGCTCCCCTAATTGACAAGTATTCTTATTGATCAGTCAAAAGTATTTTATAAGGTTAAAACTTCTTCCATTCTTACATGTAATATTTACACCAACATTATTTGTAGCATCTACCTTAAGATAAAAAGGAAAACAAATAAAAGTGATCCTGAACTCTATCTCATTCTGGCAATAAAGAAGAATTATTCAAAGATGCATTTTTTTATTTTTTTTAATCTAACAAATCTAAACAAAAATCTAATCTACTTTCTATCTGTGAATTTGCCTATTCTAAATATTGTATATTTAGAGTGTTCGTTCTTTGGGGTTTGACTTAGTTCACTCAACATAGAGTGTTTCAAGGTTTATCTGTGCTGTAACATATATCAGAACTTCATTCTTTCTTATGGCTGAACAGTACTCCACTGTGTGTGTGGGTGTGTATTTTAAACTTTTTATAGTTTATTATAACGTATCTTTGAGTGGGTCTCTGAGTCTATTCTCTTTATAATTCATTAAGCTTCTTAAGTGTGTAGATTCATGTATTTCATCAAGTCTGGATGAGCTTTTGGTCACTACTACTTCAAACATTCTTTCTAGCAATTTTTCTTCTCCTTCTGGTACTTTCATTATGTGTATGTTGGACAGCTTGATGGTGCTCCTCAGATCCCTTAAGCTCTGTTTAGTTTTCTTTAACCTTTCTGCTCCTTTGAGTTGATATTTTCAATTGTCCTATCTTCTAGTTCACTGATTCTTTTTTCTGTCTGCTCAGATATACTGCTGTAATCCTTTAGTGCATTTTTCATTCAGCCATTATCATTTTTAGCTCCAGAATTCCTGTTTGGTCCTTGTTTATAATTTTTATCTCTTTACCGATATCTTATTTTGTTCACACATCTTTTCCCTGATTTCTCTTAGTTCTCTGGCTATGGTTTCCTTTAGGTTTTTGAGCATATTTAAGATAGTTGTTTTAAAATCTTTGTCTAGGGGTTCCTGGGTGGCTCAGTCAGTTCAGTGTCTGCCTTTGGCTCAGGTCATGATCACAGGGTCCTGGGATCAAGCCCCAAATTGGGCTCCCTGCTCAGGGGAGAGTCTGCTTATCCCTCTCCCTCTGACCCTCTGCTGTGCCCTCTCTCTCATGCTTTCTCTTATATAAATAAAATCTTTAAAAAATAAAATAAATAAAATAAAATAAAATCCTTGTCTAGTAAGTCCAGTTTCTGGACTTCGTCAGAGATGGTTTCTGTCAATTTATTTAGTTTTTTGGAGTAGACTATGCTAGTTTCTTGGCATGCCTTGTATTTTTGCTGTTGTTGAAAATAAACATTTTAATATTATAATGTAATAGCTCTTAAAATCAAATCTTTTCCTTTCTTTTTTTTCTCCTTTTTTTCTTTTCTTTCTCTCTTACCTTTCTTGTTGCTATTGTTGTTAAAGGGAGTAGTAGTCTATTGCTTAGTGACTTTCCTCAACCAACTTTACAAAACAAAACAAAAACAAAAACCCCAACACTATTCCTTATTATGTGTGGTGACTGAAATTTCTATTCGTTAGCTTATGTTCAGCTAGTATTTTAACAGAGGTTTCCTTGAATGCCAGGAGCTATTTCCTCTCAGTCTTTTCTGGAGTTGTTTATCTGGTCAGTCTCTAAAAACGCAGCAGTCCCTGAAGATTCAATTCTTGCCTGTCTTCTACACCAAGCTCCTGACTTTAAAAACTATTTGCTGATAACTACCAACTTTATGTTTTCATTCCTTATCTTTCCTCTGATCTTCAGACTATGATATATGCCTACTTTATATCTGCTGAATATTTAATGTAACAAGTCCTAAAAACCTTAATAGAACAAGTTGTAAAAAGAACTCTTAGTTCTCTCCACTTCCAAAAAAATTTTCCTGATCCAGTATGATCATTTTAGCTAGTGGTTCCTCTCTTAACTCAGTTGATCTACCCAAACTTAATCTAGGTGTATATTTCTACCTTTGCTCACCCTAAATATATCCAATCCATCACAAGTTAATTTAGCACTGCCGTCAAATATATCCTGAATGCAAGTTTTTCCCAAGCTCCCCTGTTAACACCTAGTCCAACCTACCACCCTCTTTCATTAGAATTACTGATATAGCCTCCTCACAGTCTTTCTGGTTCATCCTATAATATATCTTCCACATTGCTGTCAGACTGATTTTATAAAACAAAAGTTAGATCATGTCATCTCTCTCTGCTAAACATTTTCAAAAACCTTTGCGTAAAATTCTAACATTCTTACCTATAACTTACAAGATTGTACATCGGAGAGTCTCTACCAGGTCCCATTAGAATCATCTAGGGAATGTTTTTTTTCATTTTGTTTCCTTTTAATTTAAATACTGACACCAGTTACCACTCCAGAATCTCTGGAGCTAGGGCCTGGTATTGGTGTTTTGTTGAAGTATTCCAAGTGAATCTAATGTGCCACCAGGGTTGAGAGTCCATTGCCTATCTTTGTAACTTTATCTGCTATAATTCACAAAGAATCTTTGGGTTCCAGTCTGATTTATATTTTCCTATTTTTCAAACATACTAACTTGAGGGCCTTGAGGGCCTTCGTACTTGCTGTTTGTAGGTCTGGAATGGTCTTTCCAAAGATCTTCAAATGGCTTTTCCTTGTTGTCAGTTTGCTTCATTTCAAATAGCTATCATGAGGCCTTCAGTAATCACTCATCCTAAATCAGATTCTCCCTCCCCATTAACCCAGCCATTCTCTATCAGAAATGAAATCACTTTCTTTATTTGTTTCAAATTATTTATCTGTTATCCCCTACTAAATTATAAGTACCATGAGAACAGGGCCCTTGTCTATCTTGTTCCCCATTCTGTTAGTCAGGATAGGCTACTTTTGCCTTCAATAATACACAAGCCCAAAATTTTACTGGCTTAAAATAAAGTTTACTTCTCAATCATTCTGTATGCCTATAGTAGCTCAACTGAGGGTTCACTCTAGAACTCAGGCTGGTAGAAGAGTTGATACCTGGACCATTGGCAATCTTCATGTAGAGAAAAAAGAGCATTTGAGTATCTCTAACTGCCAATTGCTAGGGCTCAAAAATGACATATGTCAGTTTCACTGACACCTCTTTAGCTAAAAGTACTCATGTGGCCCTTTCCAACTATAAATGGACCAAGAAGCACAGTGCTTCTCAGTACCCTTGAGGTCAGAAAGATTTGTTTACTAGCACAAATGACCACAGCCACCATATTCTCATTAACTATAATAGTATTTCAATACTGTAGGTACTTAGTAAATACCAAATTAATAAACTAATATAATCTGATAATGGACAACTCTGTCAGTAATTCATATTTCTGCCATTCAAAAGTGGATCAAGTTTACCACAAAATAGGTGACTTTGACTTTGTTAATTTTATAACTGGAACAGACTAAAACATTTTTATCTAATCCCCTCAGTTTTAGAGAAACTAAGACCCAGGAGGCTTATATGATTCGTCCAAATTTCTGCCGTGAGTTTTTCAACAGTGAAAATCTGACTAAAATATGGAGTGTTCCTATCACATTGATAACCCCAAAACTCACCTTATAATATTTTTAAATTTTGATAGTTCTGTGAAAGTTTTGAAAGTCAGTATCACTTTAACCATTTTAGAATTATAAACTTACCATACATACCACTCACTGTTAGACAAATTCCTTGCCTGTCAAACTAAAACAGAAGCATCATGGAAAATTCTCACATTATTAAAATGGAATCAGGTCCTTGCCACAACATCATGTTTTAGGGGAAACCAGACTGTTAAGTGTGATCTTAATACACTTCAGTCTGAACTTTTTGTCACAATGAGTCAAATTATACCTAAACACCAATATATTACTAGATACAATTTGCTAAACATTCTTTTTCCAGTCCATTGAAAATTTATCAGATTTTCTTAATTAAGAGTTAATATCACAGTAAAAAGCCTAAATTTATTATTAATTTGTATGATGCTGAGCTTCAGCATAAATATTGTTATATATGTAATAAGATGTAATGTGAGCTCTTAACTTTTTAGTGTCTAGAATAAGCTGCAGGTTCCTTCATGACCTGGTCTTTGCTGCTTCTCCCAGCTGATCTTCCATCTCTGCCACGCCCACTGCTAAAATATGTTGCAGTATTTCTGCAACACACTGGTTTTCTTGACTTCACATGTTTGCTGATAATGGTTTTCTTTGCGTGTTCGATGTCTGTTTTCTTTCTTCAAGTCCTGGTTCATGTGTCATCTGAACATGAACATGAACACATGTGTCTTGTGTTATCTGATCTCCTCTGTCTACAGAGATTGGGCACCTCCTTTTTGTGCCCTTTTGCATGTCCCTTCAGAATTGTGACAGGCCAGACATATAGTACTTTTAGAATAATGCCTGATCCATTAAAGGGCTTCTAGAAATAAGAATTCATCAATTGATTTATTAACTAATTAATGAGCCTCACTTGTCATGTTATACTGAATTAATTGCATGATTTTGTTTTCCTCTCCCATTAGAGAACACGTTCCTTAAAGGCAAGGATCATGTAGTATACTTATCGTTGAATTAATACCTGTCATGGTAGTCAGCACAAAGAAGATGCTCTGTAAATATCTGCCCAGCTGAATCTAAATTGTGCAGATATTCTAAGAAGGAAGGGCTTTTAATTCATGAAATCCTCACAGTAATGTTTAAGAAGGAATAGAGTTGAATCAAGAAAAACCTAAAAACCATTTGTGAAGCAAAACAATTGGTTCACCAAGGGAATTTAGCAACCCAAATGTGTATTTTGGCTGAAATGTTTACTAACAGGCTTTTTTAAAATGTGCTGCTGCTTTTGAGGCTGAAAAATTTTGTTTTAAAGGCATTAGGACATTGAGTGTTAAAACATATCTAGCCCTTAAACTAGAAAAGTGATTGTCAGAATTGTTTGCAGGCAAGATTTCAGCTTCAGATGGTTTCAAAATGTTTTCTTGGGTGAAATGTACTTAGAGATACTTTAAATGGAAAAACTTATTTGCCAGCTTAGCTATTAACATCATTTTGTTCAAATGGAAGCCAGTGCATTGTTGGAAAGTAAAAACAATACTGATTCTACATAATAAAGGAACAAAAATAAATAACTTAGTATAAATATGAAAATAACAAAAAAGGAAAGAAACACCTTTCTTCATTATTTAAGTTTAATTATTAGTTATAAAGCACTGAAAAGGCAATATTAAGATTACATTTTCAAATGCCTCTTGATAAAGCATTTTACATAAAGATATATACAATATGATATAATTTATAGTTTCAGCAAATAACAATACGCATTATATGAGTTAAAGGTCTTCAAAAGTATACAAAAGAATACACAATACTACATATCAACGTACAAATCTCTGGTTCCCTCAGGGTGGCAAGAGAGAAACTTCAGTATTATCCATAACATATTTTTTTACACAAAAATACATATTTATATCATTTATATAATTAGAAATAACTGTTTAAAATGTCCTTCAATGGCAAGGATTTAATAGGAGTTAAAATATGAAATAAGTGATTATACTAGGTAATTTTTAATATTCATTCCATCCTAAGATTAAATAATTTTATTAAAGTTATATGTAAGTGATCAGTCACTAAATTTTACTCCTGAAACCAATACTACACTATATGTTAACTCACTCAAATTTAAATTTAAAATAATAATAATCATAATTTTATTAAGTTTATACTCCTGAAGGGAATTTGAAAAGAACCCATATAGCTAATAGATTTAAAGTGTTTTTTCTGTCAAATTGCTTTCCCCAAACAAGCAAAAAACAAAGTATAACTCTGACAATGACATTTTGTTCTAAAATTATTTTATCAAAATTTGATTTAGATTTCCTTATACAGTATAAAGAAGTGACTCCCTTAATATTTTTCCTTGCATGTATGTTTTCCCAATTTCTAAATAAATACCTGACTGAAATAAAGAAAATAAGATAATAAACCTATAATAACATTTTCAAAAGATTTATCAAGTTTAAAACTTTTATATTGTCAGAAATATAGTGGCAAATTAATTACTGTCCATAAAGAAATATTTGAATAAATTATGACAGATCCCCATCATGTAATATTTTGCAGCCATTACAGAGAATTAATCAAACTTACATCAATTTATTTGAACAGATTTCATAGTATTTGGTTAAATGAGAAAAGTAGTGTTTAGAGAAATATGCTAAATAATCTACTGTGGGGCACCTGGCTGGTTCAGTCAGTTAATCATCTGCGTTTAGCTCAAGTCATGATCTGAGGGTCCTAGGATTGAGCCCTGTGTTGGGCTCTCTGCTCAGCAAGGAGTCTGCTTCTCTCTCTCCCTCTGCCATCCACCTTGTGCGTTCACACATACTCTCTCTCTCTGAAATAAATAAATAAAATCTTTAAAAATAAATAAATAAATAAATAATCTATTGCTACATAGCAAATTACCTCAAAACTTAGTGATTTAAAGCACAATTATTATCTTAAATTTTTCTCTTCATCCAGAGACCCAAGCATGTCTTCTTTTTTTTTTTTTTTTTAAGATTTTATTTATTTATTTGACAGAGAGACAACAAGGGAGGGAATACAAGCAGGAAGAGTGGGAGAGGGAGAAAGAAGCAGGCTTCCTGCTGGGCAGGGAGCCCGATGTGGTGCTCGATCCCAGGACCCTGGGATCATGACCTGAGCCGAAGACAGACACTTAACAACTGAGCCACCCAGGTGCCCCAGACCCAAATATGTCTTAACAGGGTCCTCTGCCAAGGGTCTTTCACCAGGCTTCAGTCAAGGTGTTGGTTAGGGTTGTAGTTATCTGTAAGTTCAACAGGGGCAAGATCTGCTTCTAAGCCCACTCAGTAGTTATTGGCAGAATTCAGTTCCTTGCAGGTTGTTGGACTGAGAACCTCAATTCCCCACTGTTACCCAAGGTCACCCTCATTCCCTTGCTGCTTGAACCTCTTCAAAACGTAGCTTAAATGATGGCACTGTGCTTCTTCTGAATGAGCAAGCAAAGAGAAGTGTCATTAGAAGTCAGTCTTTGATGACCTAATCTTGGAATTGATATGCCATCATGTTTGCTGTATCCATTAGAAGCAAAGTGTCTGCTCCAGCCCACATTCAAGGGGAAGGAATTAGCCAAGGGTGTAATTACCAGGAAGAGGGTTCATTTTTAGCCATTTGTGGTGGCTTCATACCCTAAATTTAATATGATATCATTTTTTATTGAGAAAATGAGACCAAAATTCATTATTTATCATACACAATTTTATATGTGTATTATAAGCATGGTGAAAATTAGAGAATATTGTTTCACAGGTTAACACAGGAAATTTAAGTCACAACCTATTAGGGAGAAGCAAGAAATAAGAAAGAAAAAGACTTTACTAAAACAATAATAACAAAATTAATATGACATCTATGTATATAAAATAATATTCATGCTATACATATGTATTTGTTTATGTCTATTATATACTGTTAAATATTAAGTTTTATTTTATTTCTTTTAAAGATTTTATTTATTTATTTGACAGAGAGAGAGAGAGATCACAAGTAGGCAGAGAGGCAGGCAGAGAGAGAGGGGGAAAGCAGGCCCCCTGCTGAGCAGAGAGCCCGTTGTGGGGCTCGATCCTAGGACCCTGAGATCATGACCTGAGCCGAAGGCAGAGGCTTTAACCCACTGAACCACTCAGGTGTCCCCAAATATTAAGTTTTAAAACAAAGACCACCAAAACTTAAAATAAAAAGGCAGACTCACCTTGGCTGGTCAATGGAGCACTCCATAAGGATGTTTTACTGAGTAAATTTTACTAAAATTTACTGAGTGGTTCTCTGAAAGGACTTTTCTAAGTCTTACAAAGGTGGAGTTAATGTGATTATACCAATTAGGATTGAAACCTAAACTCTAGGTAATACTAAATGAGCCCATGGAAACATACATATTTGCTTAAATACTTCCCATTGTTCCTTGGTCAAGAAAGAGTCTTTAGTTAGGTCCACTAAGAGTCTAGTATCCTGGAATCACTTCAAGTTCATGATTATTTATCAGCTTAGCTGGTTAGATCCAGTTATTTTGAAATACAACATTCAGTTTTGTTTTTTCAATATTCTTTTTTTTAAGATTTTATTTATTTATTTGATAGAGATCACAAGTAGGCAGAGAGGGAAGAGGGAAGCAGGCTCCCCACTGAGCAGAGAGCCCGATGTGGGGCTCGATCCCAGGACCCTGAGATCATGACCTGAGCTGAAGGCAGAGGCTTAACCCACTGAGCCACTCAGGCACCCATTTTTTTCAATATTCTTTAAAGGGAAATTTATTTCCTTTTTATTATAATCAGTAAAAGAGATAGTTACAGAGAAATGTATGCAATTTCAGTAAAAGCAAAAGACAGCAAAGCACCTATATTTGTTGCATGTATAGTTACACATATTGGTATAAGCATATTGCTATGGAAAGATGGGAAGGCTGTCAGATAAAATTACTCATTTTTCATTTTTACTGTATTTCCCTATATGGTGTTTTGTCTCCTGGTAAGATGATAAACTATCTCAGTTTGCCTAGTAAGACCATGAGGTTTCTGAGGACATAGAATTTTTAATGCTAAAGCCAATAAAGTCCTAGGCATTCAGTTTCTTGGTAATGACAAGTGTGTATTACTTTTGAACCTTGAAAACATCAAACAAAGATGTAAATGCTTTCTTTGAGTGGATTTAACAATTTTGGAATGTTCTGAGAATAGAGTTTTAGCTCCTTTGAAAACTGTTAACTGGCAGTGATGTCCTGTGGAAGTTCTTTAGTGACTGGAACGGGAAGCAAGGCCATCAACTGAGTGTGATGACAGCGGAAGCTGGCAGCCAGTTTGAGAAGAGGAAAGAAATGAGGTAGTCATCTAAGAGAGGGGGAAAAGAGTTAATAAGGGAAGTAGGGTTGGCTTCCTGAGCTATATAAGGCCCACTTGTGGTTTGAAATCATGAATTTAATGTGAAACCAATGTGCATAGGTGTGTTGTTTTTCCCACCTATGTCCAACTGCACAGGCAGAGTATCTGGACAATTGGAGTTGGATTTTAAGATTTTATTTATGTACTTATTTTAGAGACAGAGAGAGAGAGCACATATGTGTGAACAGGAGGAGGGCAGAGGAAGAGAGAGAGAATTCGAATGAAGCAGATTCCACGCACAGCATAGAGCCCGACGCGGGGCTAGGTCTCACCACCCTGACATCATGACCTGAGCTAAAATCAAGAGTTGGAGACTTAACCTCTGAGCCACACAGATGCCCCAGAGTTGGATGAACCTAGTGTTGGGTTTTTGCTCGGAAGGTGATAAAGAAAGAGCAGGGAAATGTGGTTGAGAATGAATATATGCAAGGGAGAGAGCATAAGTCTAATGCACAAGGAAATGAGGGCATGCAAGGGGATGAGACACAGTGAAAAGGTGGTAGAATCAAAGAGGGTGGAGTGGCAGAATTTGGGGTCGTGGGAAACTGGAGGAGTGAGCTGGAAGGATAAGCAGCAGTGATGAGAAGGAGAGACAGAATTACGGCGTCTTGAAAGAGAACACTTGGTTGGGCTTCTTTTCCAAAGAATCCAGTTGGGGCTCAGATTTGTAGCCATTCTGATGACATGTGCAAATAATACCGCACGCCTCTTCATCCTGCCATGTCGCCAGTGCTCACTGACTGAGGGCAAGATGATGTGGTGATATGGTTTTGGAGATGATAAGGACCCAGAGCATGTGGAGAAGAGGTGAAGAAGGGGCGCCTGGGTGGCTCAGTCGTTAAGCGTCTGCCTTCAGCTGGGGTTATGATCCCAGAGTCCTGGGATCGAGCCCCGCATCTGACTCTTTGCTCAGCAGGGAGCCTGCTTCTCCCGCTACCATTCCTTCTGCTTGTGTTCCCTCTCTCGCTGTGTTTCTCGCTGTCAAATAAATAAAATCTTTAAAAAAAAAAAAAAAAAAGAGAAGAGAAGAAATTGAGAGGCCCATTCCTCGTGTCAGTAGAAAAATTATCAGGAATTATAATGAGTGTTTCTGCCTGCCTCTCTGCCTACTTGTGATCTCTCTCTCTATCAAATAAATAAATAAAATCTTAAAAAAAAAAAAAAAAAGAATTATGACGAGTGGTAAGGCAACTAACACAACCAAACAAAAAACCCCGACTGAAACTGTTCAAAAGACACATACAGTAACAACCACAAATCACAGGAGTGATGGAAAGTGACTGGATGACTTAGGAATGCTACAAGATGACATTTTAAAAAGACAGTTTCAAATAACCAGAAAAATAAAACAAAATTAAGAGCAATTAGTGTTCACCAAGGAGGAAGAGATATTTTAAAGGTTATTCATGCCATTCATCTGAATAGCTGTCAAAAAAAAAAAAACCAAAACACACAAATATAGATCAATATGTAGCCCAGAGTTATTAAGAAAACAGACGGCCTATAGAGATAGCAGCCAAAATCGTAGATAAGTGGCCTGAATACCATCAAGTTCAGCAGGGTAAGCAAATTCGTCCTTAGTTGTTACTGACTTTCTGAAATACATGATCTACTGGTCACAGAGTAATGAGAAATATACCAGATACTTAACAAATGCTGCTAGGATGATTTCTCAGTGAGGTAGAAGTGTGTAGGGAAAACACATTTGGGTTCCTCTTGCATGCTAAAAGAACGTATTTCTTTCAATTAATCCATGTCTAAAGAAAACCTACTCGGTAAGTCAAAAAGGGCAATCTTCTAACTGATACTACCCACCCAAAGTGCTGCTTTAAATTAAGGCTTTAGCAGGCCTGTTGCCCATTTTCACTTTTTGTATGTGTGAGAGATGGAGTAGCACAGAACTATTGACCAAATTCATTAATTTTTTTTTAAAAATTCTAAGGGTGCCTGGGTGGCTCAGTGGGTTAAAGCCTCTGCCTTCAGCTCAGGTCATGATCTCAGGGTCCTGGGATCGAACCCCGCATCGGGCTCTCTGCTCAGGGAGAAGCCTACTTCCTCTTCTCTCTCTGCCTGCCTCTCTGCCTACTTGTCATCTCTCTCTCTCTCTCTCTCTCTGTCAAATAAATGAATAAAATCTTTTAAAAAAATAAAAAAATTCTAAGAAGGTATGGCGTCTTGAAACAGAACATTCGATTGGGCTTCTTTTCCAGAGAATCCAGTTGTAGCCATTCTGATAACATGTTCAAATGATAACTGAGCAGCCTCCTACCCTGTCCAATCACCGGTGCTAATTTTAGAGACCCAGATTTCCTACAGTGAACATTTAAAGACCCCGTAACATTTGGTAGAAGCCTTCTGTAACATCTTATTTTTCTTGAAAGAAAACGGACAAAGAGGAAAGATACATTAACCAAAATAATAACAATAACAATAATAATAATATGCCCTGAAGAATACAAATTGTTATTTAACCAGAGGGTGTACATCTCCAAGGAAGATCCCTAAAGAAAATGTTTACATTCTTTTTTTTTATATAAAAGACTCATCTAACAATGTATTACAAACAAAACTGCAACACTGTAGATGATCTCAGCTGGAGTGAGAGCATAGAATGCAGCCCAATTTATTGCCAAGTGGTTAAAAGAAGTTATAGGCCCACATCCAGGGAAAAAGAAAGGAAGAGGCTTAGGGCATGGAAGGTAGGAAACACATTGTCTGATCAGCAAATCTGAACAAGCCTTGTGCTTGGCACTTTACAGAAATTTTCTTATTTAATTCTAAAACTAACTTTATGGTAAATAAACTGGATGTGCTGCTAAGGGAAGTAAAGCTCAATGAATTTAGCAGATTGTTCAAGGGACACAGCTCATAAAAGATAGGCCTTCGTTTATCTGGCTTCAAAGCCAGTAAAAGACACAGAAAGAAATTCACCAGAGTATTTTTACATCTTTATTTCAAAAACAAAAAAAGCACAAACGGAAATAATTTTAAGGTTCTCTCCCCCTGCCCTTGCATATTTTACGCAGATAATAATTCAATAATTCATTCAGTCTAAATATGCCAGCCCTGTAATTTAAGGTTGTTGGGCTCGGTAGGTACCTTCCATGGCTTCTTCTGACCCGAAACCATATGATGGTTTCAACCATTTCAACTCCCTGAAAAAGTGACACAAGTCGGGTTAAATGTATTAATCATTGAAATTAAAGGATTAGCTTCAGTGTTTACCATTGGTAACTGGTTGATCAAACATAACCCTCAGATCTGTTTTCTGTGGTCAGAATTGAATTTGGAATTTGGCAAAATATCAGTCTCTAGTTTGCTACAGGCCTTGCCTCCCTCTTTCCAATGATCTTAAGCCCAGTCAGAGTCACATATTTATGTTACCTGCCTAACCCTCGGAGGCATTTGAGTCTGTAATCCCTGGACACAATTCTACAGACAGTTTCTTCCAAGTCTCACACTCCATGATTATTTGATTTAGACTTACTGAAATATGTAGGCAGAGCCATCAAAACATTAAAGAAAAAATCCTAACGCACAATTTGATATGAAGAAAAAGAATTTTTTTTAAAGGCAAAGACTTTCTCATCTTCAGAAGACATCAGTATTTGTAGAAAAGGGAATGGGAATATGGCATTTCTTTAGCATTAACTGGAGTAAAATCTGTATATTGTAATCACATGTCAAACAATCAGTGAATATCTGTTAGACATCAGTGATGTGCACAGCACTAGACTAGACATTGAGAAATATATAAAGAGGCATTCCACGTGCCTATCATTATCCAAGAGGAAGCATCTCATCTAGTTTTTAATTAACAATACATCAGGCTCTAAATGTACTGCATGCCTGGGTTCCAGAAAAGTGGTGACAGATTTTAAAATGCTAAATCAAAACTGTGTTTCCCTATGGAATAAATAAAATCAAGGAGATTTGGAGAAGTCAGAAATTGCCAGTCATATCCCGTTTGGTCATGCTGAATTAAGTGAACAGCAACATAAATGAGGAAAAGGGATGTTTTTAAGTTTATGAAATAAAGACATTCATTGTGCCCCAGAGTCTCAAGTGGATAAGCATGAAATCCTTAGCTGTCTCACCCTCCATCTCCTCCCCTTCACTGTAAGAATATTTGCTCAGAAAGTCCTATTATCCTTTAAGTTCCAAACAGTAAACTTTTCTAATTTTGGTGATATTAGGCAAAATTTACCTATTCCATCACAGAGGTGCAGTCTGTGATCAAGGCCTATAATCTTTTGTTAATGTGCTTGCTGCTATCCAGTGAGTTGATATAAGCTTCTAGAACAATAAGCAGCACATAGTAAGTGCTCAGTAAACATTAGATATTTGTAGTTTTTATTATCATTATCGTCATTATTTTGGTTCTGATTGTAAGAGTCCACTCCTTCACTGGGGGCTCACAACGTTGCTCACTGTTATTTTCTAATATGATGTCACTTTACAATTAAAGTAAGTACTTGGGAAATATCCAAATTCACAAGGGGGAAAAAAACTCAGAATATTGAGCAGTTATACATGTCTGGGTGAAATACTGGCCACAAAGATATTTTGCGTTACTTATGGCTTAGCATTCTACCTGTTTAGCTTCTCTCTGGACAACTGGACTCCACTGCCACCATGTGTAGCCTTACTTGATCTGATGCTCAGTGTAAAATCTACCACTGTTAAATTATCAAATGTCTCACAAAAACAGTAGAAAGTGTTCATTTCTTCATATAGTCCCACTAGGTGAATATTGAGATCTTAAATAAATTGTGACCCAGGTATAAAAATAGAAAGTGATTGCAAGTATGGAATGGGGTAGGAGCAGAAGGTTTGAAATGGAACTTCCCTGTGGGCTATAGTTGATGTTTGTTGAGGTTCACATAGCCCCTTGTACTTCCATATGTTATCACTGCTGTGATTTTTCAGGTTTATCATCTGCCTTCCCTACTGTTCTGTTAACAGCTTGGTGGTAATTTTGCTCACTATTCGGCCCCTAGGCCTTGCTGAGACCCTAGCCCAGATTGGGCTAGTGGTTCATCATTGTTGAGTAAATAAGTGAATGAAATTGCAAGTGGTTTACTCACTCTTTAACCGAGAAACGGATGTATCTTGTGAAAATCTGTTAAGACCAAAATCGAGTTTCATGAACTCAAGTACACATTTCAATAAGAAAATCTTTTTTTTTATTCATATCATCAGTCATGTACTTGACTGAAAAATTCTCTATACTCTTAATTTTTTGGAGGACATTTGCTATAAGATTTTTAGCTAAACCAGTGCATTTGGGTTATCATAGGCAGCAAAACTTATTGTAGATCAGAGTCAGAAGAGAGGGTCTGACACATGCAAGGCTCTGCACCAGCTGCTTCATGTGTTAATCTTCATCCCCACAATAATCCCACAAGGAAGGCAGTGTGGTCCCATTGTGAAAGTGAGTAAACTGAGGCTCAAAATGGTAAGGTTGGCCTGAGGTTAAACCACTGGTAGGTGGAATGGGTGGACTTCAGAACAGTTCTCTCTAGTTCCAGGTCTCTCCTTTTTTCAGAGAGCTTGCTAAATAAGCAAATAAAATTCAAGGGAAAATAAATTAGCACAGGTTTATAAATACAAAAAAAAAATTCTAACAAACATATAATCGAATGGTTTAAAATTAAGACCCAACCTTGGGAGTACAAAATTGATTGGCTTTTATTTGAATTAAAACTGCTAAACAACCTAATTGCAGACGTGGAAGTATTTTTCCTCCATCTAAAAAGTCCAATCATATAATAGAGATCAGTGTGATGTATTGTTTGTTCATTTGTTTCCTATAAGAACTGGAAAAATATTTTCCTCACATTTGTATTTTGTAAATAATCTTTTCCTAAGGTAAGAAAGGATATGACTTCGTACTATGCTTTCAGGTATAAGAAATCAAATACAATATTTACTGTCAATATTTACTTCAAAATAAGGAAAAAGGCTACTTCCTAGGACATGGTTTCCCTAGAACCATTTCCACTTCCAAATCAGGCAGTAAGAAGCGTTTTTAAAAGGCTGGGAGGAGGGGCTTGAGGAATTACTAGGCATCAGTGTAAACCATATGCCCAGCACGTGACTGGATAAAGATGTTACATCTGTAGAAAGGTAAGGGTTGCAACTATAATAATTATTATAGATGTCTATCATCTTCTACACAACAGAATTCTCTACTGCAATTTTGTTCAGAGAATTGTCTGTGTTCATCCCCCCCACCCCCGGGAATTCCTGCAGCTCTATTCCTACAGAAGGCAATATTGTGCTTACCCATGGAGAGGAGGAAGTTGATCTGCGAGCTGTTGTCCTGTTCTTTAGAAACACCAGATCACTGACAATATTGATTTTTGGCTCTTTATAAAGCTTTAACTCTTCAGAATTTAATATGGAGAAACTAATGTTAAAAAAAAAAAAAGACCTTTCTTTTTGAACACCCTCCATGCTTTAAGGGTAAACAAGTATTTGGTAAATTGGTCCACTGAATGACAAGCCAACAGATTTGAAGCCAGCTGTCACCTTTTATTAGTCACACCCATAAATCCTGCCTGGTCCTGGGATCGTTCCCAGTGTCCCTGCGTCACAGACACAGTATTGAAGGGAGCTCACTGAGGGAGGGTATCGTGTCCCCCTTTACAGAACATTTTATTTGGAAGTTCAAGAGATTATCCATGTTCTGTGGATTGACCTCCTTGTAAATTTTCATAAGAAATGAATGACATGTATTATTTTTCTTTCCTTCTCTTCAACTGTCTACCTTTCAATCATACATTTAGGCACAAATCCTGACTAACTTACTTTACATCTAAAATTCATCAGTCTCCATCAGGACGATACTCCTGTTTTGTTCCTCCCTCCAAACAAGAAATCTACCTTTTTGTTGATAGATCCTGCAGGCTGGCAACATACTAAATAAAGTATAATAACCATAGCGGAGCCTTTATGTTTTCCCATCAATATGAATTTTAAAAGAGTGTCATCAAGAAAATCATCTTCAAAGATATTTTCTTGCATGCCTAAGTACAACTGCTGAGATGAAACTGGAATGACTGCCGCGGTTCTGCTATCCTGGGCTTTTTGGTGTTCAGATTCTTTCCTCACGAGCAGAGGCAGTGAATTTAACACTCAGATTCACTCTGACAGGCTGACAACTGATATCACAAGACCACAGCTAAGAGTGGTTTATTACTTTTAGTGGGATTTATTTAATTCCGTCTCACAGCCTGAGGGTGGGGTAAAGATTTAACTTGAAATTAAATTCCAGCAGGAGACCTTTTAATATAAGAAAAATGGGCAGAAGGATAAATGACATGCTCAATTGCAATGATTTAAAAAAAAAAAAAAAGCCTATATTTAACATGGAGAAAAAAATCCCACAAAATCATTTCAGTTGTTTGACAGATATGGAGAGAAAAAGCGCAGATGAACCAGTAATGATGATATAACTCAAAAGAGAATAATCTAAAGGAAAGTTTTTGACACATGAGAATTTCGTCAATCTATCCAGAAAAAAAAATCCCAGTTTATGAAAGTTTTCCGTCAATGTCTGAATAAGTTGGTAAGAAATCCCAAGTGTTCTTCTATTGTTTAATGTTAAACTGTACAATAATTCTGGATGAAATAGTAGAGTTTAAGCAAAACCATGGGTAGAAATTACCCTAGTGTTTACCCTGAACACAAGGAATGCTTACATTTAAAAATTTGGTACATAAAAGTGGTATTTGTTTGTATTGTGAGTCTAAGTAAAGTGGAGTTACATTATAATGGGTAACGCAAATGGGGTCATGCGAGTTGCAATGCTTAAGGCATATTGGATAGTTATTGATCATGGTTTTCTGATATCACTTACATGGATAAAAGGAGATTCCTTGTGGTCAATAGATATTAGAATATCAGTGATATATTTTCTTTCTGTGGTATTATTTTGGTGCTTTGTCTTATAAAGAAAAATGATTGCTTCATAAAAGTCTATTAAACTTGAATGCTTTCTGTTAAAGCCATATCTAATTTTGAGGCCTTGAGGAAATCAATGCCAAGGAAAGAGTAGAATATAATAAGCAAATGGGCATTTGGCTTACTCTGTTTAAAAACATTCTAGTTCAGTCCAAGCTTTGGAAATGTGGTTCCAGATCACACCAGACCTGGGGTCTGTCAGGGTGGTAAGTAGTAGCAAGCCTGGTCTTAGACAAAGTCACAAAGGTCATGACCATTTTGTTCACTAGCCACTTTTTACTTTTTTGCTTCTCTCCTCTCTTCCAGAACCCAAAGTTTTCATGGCTTCCCAAGTGAGACTTCTTTGAAACCACATACCCACATGCAAAGGAGATTTTCTCCTTCCCTCTTTTTCATAAAAACCCGCGCAGTGTTTATTTGATGTAAGTGGTTAAAATATTGTCAGATGATTAATAAGTGATAACAGCTGAATGCAGAGTCCCATATTATCTTGGTTTATGGCATTCTTAATTGTCTCAGTAAGTGTTTCACCACATCCTTGGGCCGAAAGAAATACCTTTCAGTCCCATTTATTAAACATTTAGGTCCAAGCACCTTAACATGCACTCATGTCCTAAAAACTTAGCGCCTATCGAACACTACAAATTGTGGAATCAAATTGCTCTGCACCACTCTCATTGAAAGGAAGATAGCAACCAATGTTAAAAATGTTCATTACCTTCGGCTAGTAGTTCACGTGATGTCCAGCAGATGTTACTGTGTTTTTCCTCAATTTTAAAATCTTACTGTGCCTCTTTGAATTTGCAGTGCGGTGCCAGGTGACTTCAGTGCTCAGTCTGAGAACAACGGGCTTCATGTTTTATCTCTATTAACAGCTCTGCATTTCAACAGAGATGCACATTATGAACTGACTGTTGGTGTCTACCTCACTCAGTTAGGAGAGAGATTTGGGGACAGCAGTTCTTTTGGCGCTTCTGATCTCACCACTCACCAACATCCTGATCCGTGGAATGGTGATAAAACCCTCCTCGGAATCTACCGCATTATTATTGGCTTATCTAAAAGCCTAAGACCCCAAGAACAATTTTACTCGCTCTAATTGACTTTCAAATTACTGACATTTTTTTCATAATCCCACTGTAATTTATCAATGGTTCTTTTCTTTAGGAAGAATCTGAGCAGTGGCAGTCAAACCTCTGACCCAGTGTAGAGTGTGCCCCTCACCCCCCGCCAAATAGGTAAACCACAAACAACAATCATGACTATTTGGAGGATAAATAGTCTGTCTCTGGCTCCCAGCAATCCCCTTTCTCCTTTTGTCTACCCATCCAGTCTGGACCTACAGGATACAGTGCAATGAGCATCATTTTTTGCTAGGATCTGTGTTTCTCTGGGACTGTTTGTTCTTCAAATTTGCCCCCAACATGATTCCTCTACCAGTGTCCTTGCCTAGAATCTTACTTATATGAATTTGAATGCCTTCAACTCCAAGTAATTTAATACAAAATGGTCTTAATCCAGTGGTTCTTAATCCTTGCATGAACTTCTGTCTTGTCTTCTTCCTAGGTGAGCTTCATCCTCACGCTGGTATCTGAAATGCCCTTTGTGGCTCTAGGTCTCATGGCCATGATCAGTAATGCCCCTAAAAGAAAGAAAAGGTCACTTCCAAAAGCCCACCCAGAATGATGTGGGAAATAAAGGCAGAAGAAAAGTTATTAAATTTCCTCACTACCTAGAGCCCACTGACAAGTCGTCGTCAAAACAGGCAGAGTGACATTCCTCTAGGGACTCAACTGCATCCACCTTAATACTTTGCTAAGGGCAAAAGGCAGTCCGAGCCTGACCCGCCCCCCCAACCAGGATCCCATAAGTCTACTTTAACATATAAAAATTCCTTTGGAAACTTCCTTTAATCTCTAAACCCTCCAAGATACATGCTGGCAGTCATTCCCAACCATATGGCCCACCAGTATATATCTGAAGGGTCTCGTGACTAAGGTTTTATTAGGTGGTAATAAATGACCTTTTCCCAACAACAGCTAACCCCTCAAGATCCTAGAAACTTTGCTTCCAAAATTCCTTAGAGACTTACACTATCCCTGGCCCCCTCCCAACTTGCAAGTATATAATGGGCCACTCCTCACAACCCTGTGGCAGCAGCTCTTTCTGCCCACAGGTCCTGTCCCTGTACTTTGATAAACTACCATTTTGCACTACAGATGTCTCAAGAATTCTTTCTTGGTTCTCGGTTCCAGATTTCACCCGACTGAACCTCACTTATATTCCAAAACTTCATCAGGAAGAATGAGGAAGAACTTTCTCAAAAGCCCCTAGCGAACTTTTTACATCACACTTTCTTTTTTCTTTCTCTCTCTCTTTTTTTAATACAATGACTTTTCTACCCAAAATACACTAACTACATATATAAGAAATGATATTTCAGACAGAAGGTGTTTTCCTATTTGCTAAGTGATTATTTCCTTCTCCTATAAAATTCTTTTTATTCTTCAGTGATGTTTTTGTTTTTCTTTGTGGTTTGGGATGAAATTCTTCATAAATTTTCTTATTAGAATTAATAGATTCTTTTTTCATTTTAACAGCTTTTTACTTAGTGACAGGTCTTTTCAGAAAAGAGTTAAAGTCATTAAAGAAGGGAGGTGTATACTCAAAGCAATTTACTTCTTAGGTGATTTGATAATTGAGATATCACCATATTTTTTTTCCTCCAATGAAGTTAAACTGAAGGCCCATCTGCTGATGAAAAGCATAACCAGATTTTAGGTTAATTAGCTCCCAAGTGCCCTGTATGTATTTATACCATCAGAAGATCAAAAGGTACACATTGAGTATGTCTGGAACCAGAGTTCCCTTCTGTTGAATCAAGTGTATATATTTTCCCGAGCCCCTTTTCTGCCAAGGAGAGTCCATAGTCAAATGGCAAGAGTGTGCTTTTACAAATGCATCTTACAGAAATATGTATACTGAAAGTTATTGCTAAAGAAAGTATTAAATATGTTTCCTTATCTTCAGATTTCTAGTGATGATATATTTTTATTTCTTCTAAAAATCTTTATATTGGAACACCCTAGAACATAGTCTTCTTGAATAAAGGCAATGCACGTTATATAAGGGAAGCAAATTTTAGGCCAAAGAAGTATAATATGCAATTGAAAAAAAATCTTTGTTATTTGTAATTCAACTCAATTTCTGTTGTGTTTCAAGGTCCTTTCCAAAAAAGCTGGCAGGAAATTTTAATTTCATTCTTGGTTCCAGGCTTGTATTAGGGTTCTTTCTGGAGGATTTATTCAGTCCCAGGAGATTGGAAGAAAGGGACAAAATTTGTCCCTGAGTCATCTGACCACACATTTTCACTAATATAATCACCATCCTACTCCAGGAGCCCTTAACTGTGCCACACTAAGGGGCCCAGGAATCTTTCTGCAGGGATGTGACATCTCCAAGTCTCCTCGCTACTTCCCCAAAAGATCTCTTCCATCTGCTGCTGACTGATGCTTGAAAATGCCTCTGTGGAAGATTCACCCACATGACTTCAAAGGGTGAACTCTGTTATAAAGCAAATATACCTAACAGAAGCAAAGCTGTAAAGAGGCAGCCATTTTCTTATGGTCTGAATTAGTCCCAGGGTTTTTTTTTTTTTTTTTTAGCATGTTCAGACAACAGACGAGTACAATGCCAAGTTCCTAACCAAAACTGGAAGCGGCCTCAGAGTGCTGAGTCCCCCACTTACCATACTTGTCATCCCCCAATTTAGGATTTTCCTTTGAAGCCTAATAAACTGGTGGATAGGGATTATTTCCATTTCCTATTGTCTTTATGAATGTTTTCTAATGGAAAGGTCTTAACTTCGAAGTTCCTAAATTGAGTTCACATAGCTAGTTTGATATATCAATCCTTAAGAAAACCCAGGCATTCAAATAATAAATAATGATCTCCATTAATACTAATTTCAGTATATTGTTGTTTCTAGATTTTTTTTCAGTGTTTAGGAAAAAAATTTGTTTCCCTTATGAAAAGACCTAATTTTCAACACACACACACACACACACACACACATTCTCTCCCTCTTCTTTTCTCTGTTTCTCTCTCTCAAGCCAAAAATTGGGAGACTAAGAAGTAACTATGTGGAAATAAATGTGAACATTTCAATTTTATAAAGGAACTGAAGGGAAGAGATAAATAAGTTATGTATTTCAATTTGCTATTACTAATGGAAGATTTTTGACTAAAAATGGAGAGCAAGTGTCTAGGGTACTAGCCGCAATTGGAATCCAGTAGAAATCCATTTTGATAAGTTAAGAAAAAAGCAGAACAATGTACAAAAATAATTTATAAGTTTTAATATAATATTCGCATTTTCTTGCCTTTTACAATTCAGACCAGTTCTACATATTTTTAATATACCCTAAAGAGACTAACTAGGTCACGTGATTCCCTCTGCCATAGGTTAGCCACCCTCAAAGCAGCACTTGGCAGGAGTACATCAGCCAGAAGAGTGGGCAACGTCAGGCTGAGCAGCAAGAGAGAGCTGTGCTTCATCCAAGAACTTTAGGTACTGCTTTCAGTTTCCATTTGTTTTCTCTTCTTGCCTCAGTTTTGCAGCCAAAAGAATCTTTATACCTTCTAAGCTGCTTGCCCATGAGCTGTAAATTAAAGTGAAGTCAATGATTATTTATAAATTCCCACTTGAATCTTGTCTTAAATTTCTCTATTTTTCTTAAGATTAGGGGAAAAAAATGGATGACAATTATAGAGTTATATAAGAAAGTAACCTTGAAAGTAGTCACTCTCTAGTTGAGGCTGTATTATGTTGGTCAAAGCCAGCTCTTGCTTGACCTAAAACCATAGGCAACCTTCCATAGTTGGGGAGAGGTTGGTTGAGAAGAAGGTTTAGATTCTTCTGGGCGGCGCCCTGAATTAGAGCATTCCAATTACATAAAGGTATGCTTACTTCATTAAGCTGGAGCTGTGGCTCGAAAGGATCATTACCTTGCTGGTCATTTAAAATTCAAATATCTTAGGAACATAAAGGTAATAGTAAAGGTCATCATATTTTCAACATGATGTATAGGTCAAAGCAGGGCTTTCTCTACATCCTTGTTGATGGAAGGAGGGGGCACTATAGCTTGAGAATCTGTCAAAGAAAGACATGTTTGGATGGAATGCTGGAGTGGAGAGCCATTAAATAGCAGTACGCAGGCACCAATGTCAGGAATTGGGAAGCAGAGGAGAAAATGTTAGATAATAAGCATGACTGAGGGGACTGCGGTATCACATACAAAAGTCTATGTCCGTCCCATTTCTTCATTAGAACTCTCGTTCTTTCTGAGCATTCCCTGTGCCATCGATGGTCTTCACTTGGACTTTTCCTGGCAGCTGGATCCCAGATCCAGCACTAGTCCACTCCAGGGCACCATCTAGCCACACCACACATAGTGAATTAACTTGTCTCCCAGTTTCATTCCCAGGGTATGACGGCTAAGTACTTGCCACTTCAAACTGAGCATACCCCTGTGGTAAAAATCAGTCTGTATAAATCCAGATTCACACAGAGAAGCAGGATTTGAAGACTGGAAGATCTTTCCCCTCAATCTAAGTGCTACTCAGAGCTCTTCTAGTAATGACATTCTTCCAGCCACCTAGGAAAGAAGCTTTGTAGTTTTCACTCTTTTTTTCTAGGGTCCTTCCACATCACTTATTAAATCTCAAGTCTCTTTGAATCTGACTTCCCAATATCTCTCATTTTTGTCGTTGCTATGCTATTCCCCCTGAATCTACTCTGGCTTAATTAACTAACTCATTTCTAGATACATGCCAGATGCATGAAAGAACAAGGTCTTTGGAATTAGGTAATTGGGGTCAAAACCCAACTGTTCCACTTGTTAAGCTGTGTGATGTTGGGCAGGTTTGTTCATCAATCAAAGTTAAATTTCTTCATTTATAAAATGGGACTAATATTTCCTTATAGTGATAATAAGATAACATATAAAAACTATTTGGGATGCATTCAATGCTAAATATGTGTTAAATATCTTCTTGTCTGCATAAAATACTGCATTAATTTCATTACTTCCTTGCTAAATATACACCATTATCCCCAAATACCTCAAAATAGTCTTCAAACTTCCTACCCCACCATCCTGGGAGCCTCCACAGAATGTTCTCCACTTCCCTTTATTGTCCTATACCACCCTTTAGCAGGAGCCAAGGTAGGGTTCTTATTATGTCCTGTGTTCAACACCTTCAACTGTGAAAGCCCTTTTTTTAATTATCCCCAGAAGAAAACTTTATTTCCCCCACCACTGCTTCTAAACTAAAATTCCTGTAGTCATTTTAGACTGAAGAATAGGCTTTCTTTAGTAATACATTTCTAGTCCAGTGTCATAATCATATAGTGATATTTACTGTCATAATCATATAATGACATTTACTTTACTTATCTATTTGAAAGTTTCTCCCTACTTACCTCCAATTCAGCCTGACTTATAAAATAAAATAAAATAAAATAAAATAAAATAAAATAAAATAAAATAAAATAAAATAAAATAAAATAATTACAGCATAGAAATGGTAAGCCCAGTCACTCTGTCTGAACTTTAAGAAGGACTGAGTGGCTAATCCCCAGTCACTCCTCTGCATCATAGACACTGGTGCATTCAGGTGTAGTTCTAGAAAAAAATGTAAGATATACTCCATATACTTCACATGATACAATTGTACCAGTTTCAGGAGAGGAAACACACACCAAAACCTAATGGAGCCCATCAAGGATTTCTAGTTCAAGGAGGTGCCCACTATTTCCCGGAGGTCGCAGCCTTATTCTCCATTGGAAATTGAGTGTGGGATTGCCAGGGCTATTAAATGAGGTAAAGATGTGGCCTGCGCCTTCACAGTACAGCAACAGCCCAAGTAAGAATTAAGGGACATGGAGACTCATAAATCAGAAAATGGAAGATACTTCGGGGCACCTGGATGGCTCAGTGGGTTAAGTGTCTACCTTCCAGCCCCACTTCAGGCTCCCTGATGAGCAGGACGTCTGCTTTTCCCTCTCCCTCTGCTTTTCCCCCAACTCATGCGCGCTCTCTCTTAGATAGATAGATAGATAGATAGATAGATAGATAGATAGATAGATAGATAGATAGATAGATAGATAGACAGATAGACAGATAGATAGATAGATAGATAGATAGACAGACAGACAGACAGACAGACAGACAGACAGATAGATAGATAGATAGATAGATAGATAACATCTTCAAAAAAAGTGGAAAATACCTCATGGATTAAAATTCTAGGTCACTCAACTATGGAAGCAGCAAGTCAACCACCTCCAAATTTAATTTGTAATATGTCTGTAATATATCAACAACACTAGTTCAAAGGTTTTCAATTCTTGCCCAAATACTAACGGTACCTCTACATTCACAAACACTGAATATCTTCCCTAAAGGAGATCTATGACCTTCTACTTTAAGAGACCTTTAAGAGAATAATAAAAAGCAATCTTGTAAAAGACCTAAGCAGCACTCCAGACATTGCCCCCAAATACTGTTCCTCAAATGCTGTAAAAAATACCATTCCCCTACCTAGAGCTTCCATGATACCAAACATTGTAATGGTAAGAAATGATTTGCCTTGTTCCCAGTAAATGGGTCAATTCTAGATAATCAACTATTATATTTCATGCTGTGTGTCCTTGTATTATACAGCTAGTCTCTAATATCCCCCAGAGAAGCTCTGAGGAATACAACTTTTTTAATGAAAAAAAAAGGGCAATTATTTTTTACTCCATTCACTGACATAAACAATCTAAGTCAAAAAAGAGAAACTATTATACAGCATATCACATTCTCATTTATTTCTCTCGCACAAAGGATGCATAGACTTCATTTCTTTCAAGGAGTAAACACTCAGGCTTCTACGTTTAGTTTATTGTCTCTGATTTAGAAAACAGAACTTTGGATTATAAATATCTGTTTGTTTATCTGAATCTCTGAGACTTTCTACCTTTATTCACTCCCCTGCTAAATTCTAATGTTGGAGAACTGTTCTAGTTATCTATTTTTATATAATAAACCACTCTAAAATTTAGCAACTTGAAATAACAGCCATGTTATTTTCTCAAATGTCATATGTCAAGAATTTGAACAGGGCTCATCTGGACAATTTTCTTGCTCTATGTGCCATCAGCTGAAGTCTTGCTGGTATCAGCTGGTAGATAAGCTAGTCCGGGTAATTCAGACTGGCCTCTGATTTGTTTGGTGTCTTGAAGGAAATACCTTGAAGGCTTGGCTTAGCTGATACCATCATCTGGAGTACCTACGAATGGCCTCTCTGCATGGTGGTCTCAGAGTAGCAGGAATTCTTCGAGGGTATCTCAAGGTTCCCAAAGTAATTGTTCATATAGGCACAAGGAAAAATTGTATGGCTTCTGGTGACCTGAACCTCAGAAGTCCCAGAGCACAAGCACCATCTCATTGTATGTTCAAGCAAGTTGCTATCACCGGCCCAGGTTCAAAGGGAAGGAAATCGGACTCCCTCTCTCAAAGGGTAGAAAAGCAAAGAATTTATGGTCATTTTTAATCTACTTTAGGGACTTTTATTCAGTGAACCCCCTTATGATTATTTTTGAACACATAAAATGCCCCTACATGTTTTCCAGACACTGCTAAGCAATGGGGATAGAGCAGTGAACAACGAAAAAGAAAAGACCTGCTCCCCTGTTCATCTTGTTTATATCCATTGTACTCCAGCACCAAGCACAGTACATGGAATATTATGGACACCCAGTATATGTTTGGGGAACCTAATAGGTGGATTTGGAGAGTTGGAGGTATGAACAGCTCTTCCCTTCAGAAATGTTGAGAAGTGAGGTGACTGAGAGGAAGGAAGGAGCACTACTTCACCATTTTGACTCTTTCCAGGTAGCTGGCCTAACTTCTAGTATCTTTAATGAGCACGCCTGACATTGCCAACTCAACCAGGTCCAAGCTGAGAGTTTTGCCAATACCAATCTATCATCCATTTTGGTGTAATGTATACCCTAGAAAACACTTTTATGCTTTAGATTGAAGAAACAATATTTAGCTTCTGATTCTACTTTCTTATTTTTCCAAGACTTCAGTGCCTCCGTTTCACTGATTAAATCTGGAATGTTTATGGAACTTCCTTTCTTCAGTACAAAAACTCACCAGAGTATTAAATCATAATGATAGCATTGTAGTATACCTCTGAGAATGAGCTGTGCTCATATAGCCTATTTAGAGTATTCTTGGTCTTTTATTTGTTTTGTTTCTGTGAGGCTTGTCTTCGAATGACTTGGGGAAATTACTACATTATGGGGAATAACCTATCAGTTTAGGTTCCTTCCATAGTTTCTGATGGCAATATATATTTCAGTGTTGATGCATTCCCAAAAAGAAAATCAGTTACTGTGACAACATCGACTCAAGACACATTTCACAAAACATGATGGAATAAACTTTACTAAGGATAGTAAATTTAAGGAGTTTTTTTAAATAAAAGTTGCATGATCTTTATAAAAAATTATTTTAAGCAAAACTCTTTCAAAGGAATTTACAAAGAACAATATTATTAGTAGTATTATTACAGTAGAGTTTCTTCATATAGGCATTTTTTGGTATACACTGAGCTATCACCACAAAAGGGACTACTCAGTGTTTGGGAAATCCAGCTCCCCTATCTATACAATTTAAGATAACCTTACAAACAATAATGCACGTTGACAAGGTCCAGTGTATATTCTATTTCTTCTTAAGTTGCTAGTAGGTGTTGTCTGATATAACAGACATTAACATGTCTTTTTGATTTTCTTTTTTTTTTTTTTTTTTTTTTCACAAAACCTATGACTCCCAACAAAATTAATCCTTCTAAGAACAAATTTTGGACATTTAAATAATATGCCAAGTAGTGATGCACCTTTCCAAGAGGAAATAATATTTCATTTTCTAAAAAATTCTTCTTGGAGGGGCACCTGGGTGGCTCAGTCGTTAAGCATCTGCCTTCGGCCCAGGTCAGATCCCAGGGACCTGGGATCGAGCCCCGCATCGGGCTCTCTGCTCTGCAGGAAGCCTGCTTCTCCCGCTACCATTCCCTCTGCTTGTGTTCCCTCTCTAGCTGTGTTTCTCTGTCAAATAAATAAAATCTTTAAAAAAAAAAAAAAATTCTTCTTGGAGAATACAAAGAGAAAAATCTAGTGCTGAAAGCAAGCTCTGCAAAAATACATGTTCAAAGAGTTTTGATTTATAAAAGGGTAAGAACAAGATTACTTCAGAGCCATTCATACTTGTAGTAGATGAAACTGCATATATATTTATGCATATATATATAATATTTAACAATTCTGTTTCACTTCTTTTTATCATCTTTATGGAAATACTTTTACAGATAGTTAATAGAGAACTTCAAGGAAGAAAAAGTGATCATTTTCAGAACTAAGTGTAATGAAACAAAATAATATTAATATTATCATTTATAACCTCTATTTCTTTGTGGCTAAAAGAAAATGGAAGCAATATGAAGTTTTGTTTACTTCATTTCCATTTTGTTTTTATAGATTTGCAGACCTAGAAGCCTCATGTAAATATTGTAAAAGTTATTAGGTTAGTTCTCCCTAGACATTTGGATGAATATCATAGACTGTAACAGATAAAGTGGACATGAATTTGGACATTTGTTTATGAAGAATTAAAATAAATGCTCATCTTTACATAGACATGAAGATTAAGATCTTGTCATCCATAGACACTTTTAGAAAGAATCAATAAAGCATGTTCGTCAGCAGAATGAAAAATGAACACAAGGGCATTAAATAAAACACAGTGTATAACCACAGAACCTATAAAAAAAATCTGGGAAATTTACTCAAACATTTGCTGTGAGGAACAAATATGCTTATACTTAAAATATTTTCTTAGGAAAAATATGGAAAAAGGTCTAAAGAATAAGAAGTGGGGTGTTGTTCAGCGGGTAGTTGAAACATAAAACATTTCTTATATTAGTCAGAAGGATGCCGATACTGCCTTGTTAGAAAATGTAAAAGCTGGGGCTCCTGGGTGTCTCAGTGGGTTAAAGCCTCTGCCTTCAGCTCAGGTCATGATCTCAGGGTCCTGGTATCGAGCCCCGCATTGGGCTCTCTGCTCAGCAGGGAGCCTGCTTCCCCCTCTCTGCCTGCCTCTCTGCCTACTTGTGATCTCTCTCTGTCTAAAAATCTAAAAAAAAAGAAAAAAAAAAGAAACTGTAAAAGCTAATTGAAAATGTATACAAGTTGAAAAATTAGAGTAAACGTCAAAAATCTAAATTAAATATCTTATTTCCAAAGTAGGAGAAAAATGAAAAGTATCAAGCTAATTTAACTGTGATAAAAGAAAAAAATTATTATAAACAGAAGGCATAATATCATATATTATTTTAATTTTTTTTTTTAAAGATTTTATTTATTTGACAGAGAGAAACACAGCGAGAGAGGGAACACAAGCAGAGGGAATGGTAGCGGGAGAAGCAGGCTTCCTGCCGAGCAGGGAGCCTGATGCGGGGCTCGATCCCAGGACCCTGAGATCATGACCTGGGCTGAAGGCAGACGCTTAATGACTAAGCCACCCAGGCGCCCCATTATCATATATTATTTTATTATATTATAATAGTAATATTTCATTTGTTATTGTTATAATTAATATAATTATACTCTATAATATTATTTTAAAAATTAAATAGTAGAAATAAATTCAAATAGGCATCAGCATTCTCAATGTACTTAAATGGAATAAACTCACTGAAAATGGGGTAAAGACAATGAAACTCATTGTTTTAAACTGGTTAAATTTTTTATAAGAATTTTGTATAAAACAACAATGCTAAAGTTAATAAAGAGATAGGATAAGTTATAGAAGATAAAGATCAACCAAAAGGAGATTTATGTAACAATAAGAATTTCAGACAAAACAATTTAAGAAAAAAAGCAATAAGGATAAAGAGAGGCAGTACCTAATTTAAAGAGAATAATCTACCAAAAATGACTATAATGAATTTGTGTATATCTAATAAATTGGTTTGAAATATAATGTCATAATGTTAGGGAAAAATAGATAAATACACAATAATATCATACTCTGCCAAAAATTGATAAGGCAAAAAATAAATAAATAAGGTATACAAGATTATAATAACCCAATTAATGGATTTCATCTAATATATTTGTATGACACATTATTAGCCTACAAATAAAAAGTATATTTATTATTTTCAAACATACGTAAACTATTACTAAACAGACAGATAAGTCTTTTTTTTTTTTTTTTTTTTTAGATTTTATTT
>CM053615.1:11746181-11798890 GCA_028646535.1 Procyon lotor
AGCTCTCCTCCTGACCTTTCTTCTCAACCACTTTATCCTCTAGATCACTAATTCTATCCTCTGTCTCTGTAACTCTAGCTGTTAGACTCTTTAGATTGGATTGGATCTCACTGATAGCATTTTTTACATCAGCTATACTGGTTCTCATTTCTGCCCTTAGTGATTCTATGTTGTCATTAATGTTTTTCTCCATCCTAGCCATTGCCTGGATTATTGTCAGCCTGAATTCCCTTTCTGACATACTGTTTATGTCCATGTCTAATAGTTCTGAGGAAGAGGGTGCACTCTCTGGGTTTTTCCTCAGTTGGGTTTTTTCCTCAAAAAACTTGTATCTATGAAATATACAGGTTTGAGGATATTATCAGATGCTTAATATATTGATTTCCCCTGATGTTGAGGATTTAAAATTTTATGGAGACCCTGTGGTTATAGTCCTTTTGTTTTTTGACTTGTCTTCTGCGGGAGGGGCCTGCCGCATTGTTTTCCAGTCAGTCTTGCTTGGGTTGAGTCACCCTGCCCCCCAATCAAGGGGCTGAGCTCTGTGGATACCGGTTTCTCAGTCTTTCACTCTCTGAAGGCTTTTGGTCTTTTGTAGCTTTTTCACCTTTTCGGAGAGTCCAAGCAAGGAATCTGCCTGTACTACCCAGACCTCCGCATCACAGAGAAGCCTCAGTCTGCTCCCCTCTGGGTGGTCTAGAACACACACTCCCCTCCACAAAATTCTGCTCACAGTGCAGCCTGTTACAGGTGGTGCACACTCCACAGTTTGGTGACTCAGCGAGTGCTCCCCTGCTCTCCAGGCTCCAGGCCCACACAGGGTGTGGTCAGATTCCTGACAGAGATTTGAGATCTTTCTTTTTTCTTGAGAAAGGCCTGTATTGCTATATACTTTCCTCTCAGGATCGTGTTTGCTGTGTCCCAAAGATTTTGAACAGTTGTGTTTTCATTTTCATTTATTTCCATGAATTTTTTAATTCTTTAATTTCCTGGTTAACCCATTCATTCTTCAGCAAGATGCTCTTTAACCTCCATGTATTTGAGTTCTTTCCAACTTTCCTCTTGTGATTGAGTTCTAGTTTCATGGCATTGTGGTCTGAAAATATGCAAGAAATGATCTCAATCTTTTGGTAACAATTGAGACCTGATTTATGTCCCAGGATGTGATCTATTCTGGAGAATGTTCCATGTGCACTAGAGAAGAATGTGTATTTTGTTGCTTTGGGATCAAATGTTCTGAATATATCTGTGATGTCCATCTGGTCCAGTGTGTCATTTAGTGCCTTTATTTCCTTGTTGATCTTTTGCTTAGATGATCTATCCATTTCGGTGAGGGGGGTATTAAAGTCCCCTACTGTTATTGTATTATTGTTGATGCATTTCTTTGACTTTGTTATTAATTGGTTTATATAATTGGCTGCTCCCATGTTAGGGGCATAGATATTTACAATTGTTAGAACTTCTTGTTGGACAGTCCCTTTAAGTATGATATAGTGTCCTTCCTCATCTCTTATTATCATCTTTGGATTAAAATCTAATATATCTGATATAAGGATTGCCACCCCAGCTTTCTTTTGATGTCTATTATCATGGTAAATTGTTTTCCACCCCCTCACATTAAATCTGGAGTTGTCTTTGGGTCTAAGATGAGTTTCTTGTAGACAGCATATCGATGGGTCTTGGAAAACAAGAATTCTTGATTCCTACAAGCAGAAGTATATATTGGAACCCCTACTTTGAAGATCAATTTGGCAATGTCTAGTGAAAGTTGAAAGATGTATAATTCAAAGGTTGTCGAGTAAAGCTTGAAAGATGTATAATTCAAACTTTTAACAAGCAGAATGCAGTCATAAAATAACTGTTTTTTCCTGTGACAAGTTCCATAACTCAACCACACATTCCTAGAGAATCTGAAGTCCTCTGATTACTTTAAGACACAGTTGCATTTCAGCGTTTAATACTTGAAAAGCACCTACTTTCTACAAAGTTAAAAGTTGTTTCTGTCTGTGGCCCAGCTCCACCCTATTGAAAGAGAGGAGCCTGCAATAGAAAAGGAAGAACATGATCCCTAGCTTTTTTTTCTTTGTTATGTTGCTTCTCTGCTTCCTCCCCCAACATTCAAATGAAGAAAGAAGTTGTGTTGCTTCTCTGCTTCCTCCCCCAACATTCAAATGACATTTTTTTTTTTTTTATTTCTGCGAGATAGTTTTGTCATGTTGGGGTTGGGAGGAAGAAAGTGTGTCAGTTTGGGTTCAATAGGAAACACACCCCAAGTGTAAAAGATTGACTGGCGATAACACCTATGAAAGATAGAAGAAGAAAGGGTAGGCAGAGAAAGTTCAGACTTAGATCAGAATTATAAAAGGAGACAGGGCAGAAAAGAAGATTGCAAAGGAAGAGCCTTAGACTGTGGTGTAAATCTGAAAACATCTTGGCATGTCCAGTGGAATGTTCTGGCAAAAACAGTGGCCATTGATGAGTTCCTCATTGGGCAGAAATGGTCAGGCCAAAGAAACGCTTGGCTTGGATCCTGTGGGGAAATCCTGACAATGAAGCAGCTAGAGGCTGTCATATAACTGCACTTCTCACAAGTTCTCTCTGGAAAAGAGAAGTGAGCAGAGCTCCACCGCGGCTCCATAGAAGGGGTCAGGATCAGTCTTACTTGGCCAGGACTACCATGGGTTACCGTCAGTGCTGTCTAGTCCAGACAGGCAAGGAAAGCTAATCCTTCCTTTCCTGAGTGCTCTTGTGAGTTCATCAGAGCCTCTCCTGATGGTATCGCTCATCAGCAAATCTGCTGTCTTGGAACTTCAGCCTACACTGAGACAGCAAAAGTTCCATTTTCACATCCTCCGACATCTGCTTCTTACACCTGGCAATTCAGCTTCTGCAGAAAACATATGCCCATGAGTGTTCATTCAGGCATTGCTTGTAATACTGAAAAAAACATGGAAATAATCTAAATATCTATGAATGTAAGAATGAATAAATAAATTTATGTGCTAGAACAGTATTTAGCAGTGGTTCTCAAACTTTAACATCGGAACCACCTAGAGCTTAACAGAACACAAATGGCTGGGCCCTGCCCCCTGGGGTTTCTGATTCATCGAGACTGCAGTGGGACCTGAGAGTCTGTATTGCTAACAAGTTACCAGGAATGCTGCTGGTGACTTTGAGTCCACACTCTGAGAACCACTGTTACATCGTAATTGAAATGACAAAACTAGATGTCTGTAAAATTAAAAATAAATGTTCAAACAACTTAGCAAGTTGCAGAATGATGCGCATGGTCTAATACCAATTATATTAAAGTTTAAAAACAAAGTAGTACAATATAGTAACATGCAGTAAAATATAAAACATAGTCAAGAAAAACACATGCTAATGTCATGGTGGTGGTTATCTGAAGGAGAAAGGGCTATTGGATTGGAGACAAGTTGAAAAATCTCTAAAGCTGAAATAGGAAAGGTTAACATTTTGCTAATAGTGGGTAAAAAAGGCATTTTTTTATATTCCTTTTCTGTGGTTTTCTCCACATTTGAGATGTATCACTAAAAATAATTAAAAATATATAAGTGCTTTTTGAAAGAAAACAAATTTTATCACAATTTATTATTTACTCATTCATGTTCAAAAGGAATTTAACTTATACACAACAAAAAATTATATTTGATCTATGAACAGCAAAGATTACTGTATTTTGTAAAATAAATAATTATAGATGATGTGAAATCTTGTCCGTATTGAGGTGAGATGAATAAAACAGCACTAAGTGACAGTTTCTTTAATATTGAAATATTTATAACCATATTTAAGTAATTGAAAGTAATGATGATATGACCATTATCATTAATATTAATAATTATGACTCGTTATTCTTTTGAAACAGTTCCACGGAAACAGTGGAAGAAGGTAGCAAGTGCCTAATTTCAGATTACATTATTAATATAGAGATAACCTTAAAAAGTCTTTTATAATATGAGATTGTTTGTGGGTGCCTTAAATTATTCAACTTAATGGTCAAGTGACTGAATGAAAACTCTGACAGCAGATAAGTCAAACTTGAAATCATATGTTTTGTTCAGTGATTCAGTGAAGACTTTCATGGTGTATATACGAGGTATGCAGATAACAAATAGGATTTCTTTTTTTAAAACTTTGTTCGAGGGGTGCCTGGGTGGCTCAGTCAGTTAAGCGTCTACTTTCAGCTCACATCATGATCCCAGGGGCTCGCTGCTCTCTCCTCTTCAGAAGAAGCCTGCTTCTCCTTCTCCCTCTACCACTCCCCCTTCTGTGCCCTCTCTTTCTCTCTCCCTCTCTATCAAATAAATAAATAAAATCTTTAAAATAAGTAATCAAATAAATAAAACTTTGTTAGATTCTTACCTTAGTGTTGTGGATAGTGAGAGGGAAGGGAATCAAACCTCAGAAGAGATGGATAATTTTGCCAGTTTTACTGATGATACTGAAGATTTTAATATTTCTTTAAAAGAAATTAGACATGCAAACTCTTTCTGACCATCTAGGCTGTTTCTTAGGAAACTAATGTAGATCAATACAATGATGGCTGGCACTCACTGTAACACTAAATGCATGTTCCATTATTCGTAGTCCTTTTAAAATATGAATAAGAACTTAGTAATTTTTTCAGTTTTAGCTATATATCTATTGCATTATGCAAGTAGAGTTTGAGAGTACAATCTAGTGAACTGTTCTAAGCTGGTAGAATCAATGGTTTACCACAATGGACTTAGTTATTTCTATTAAACAATTTTTGTTTACTGGCATTCTCGAGTCCTGGTCAATTAGAGATTTTTCAGTGTTAGGGATCTACTTTTCCCATGGAAAAGAAAAAAAAAATTTCATTACACATGGCATTTTAATTAAAAGCTATTAAGTACCAATTCGTTCTAACTGAAGCAATAATTTTCAGGGGGGGAAAAATCTTTATTAAGGGATGAGTTCTTATCTTGAAATGGAGCCAAGTTCAGCTACTCATAATAAAAATCACTGTTAACCTCATTAAAGACCGTTTACCTCCATATTATATTCTAAATCAATGCTGCAAGTTTATTTTGTTTTGTTTTAAACATCTGTCATACTGCTGGCAGCATTCAGCAACCAAATTTTTTCAGTGTTTTTCCCTATTAATCATCATCCCCTCTTTTTATTCATTATTTTTTTCCATCCAGAGACCAGTGCAGTGTTTCTACTGCTTTTCCTGTCATCCCAACATTCTAACTTAGCAGAAAGCAAGGCAGGTCCGCAATGGAGTATTTAACTCAAACTGGGAATGGAGGGGGTAGGGGCGTTTGGGTTGAAAGGAAAAATGTGAAAATTCCTCAATTGCTTGCATGTTTAACATCTCCGTTAATTAAAATCATCCTTTTTCTGTGAATTCATTTCCTCGGTGCGAGTGGCACAGATATCACCAGACAGAGACTGGTGTAAATCCCATGCAAATGATTTTTATTGAACATGTACTGTGCACATTTGAGGGACTGTATTCGACCTAAATAATGCAGGAGCATGTGATGCCTGCCAAATCCCACACAACGTTGAAACCCCAGTTAGTGTTTTATCTTTAAAGAGAGAGTTCTGCGTCCTTTTGGCAGCTGATGAGTTCAGATAGAAAACATACCAGCAGTGTGGACGGATGCATTATCACACGCACACCCCTGCCTCGTCATATGCCATAACATTGGCAAGCAGAGCCCAGAGCTCTTTAAGAAGAAGCAGCTCATAAATAATGGTTGAATCACACAAGGGATAATTAAATGAGACAACTGAATGCCGATAGACTCCCCAGCGGAAAATACTCTTCAGTGAGGATCATTCCTGCCTCTCCTTTCGTTCGTTCAGTCTTTTTTTTTTTTTTTTAATATTTCTCAGTTTTAGTTCTGACTAACAGTTCATTACCATAGATACTTTTCAAATGGGAGGGTTTTAAAAATTTGTCAAACTCTGCAAAACATTTTCAGACATTTTCATATTCGAGAACATCTCTTCAAGGTATATAAACATAAAGATATATTCTCATTTTTAAATATCTTTAGCCTTAATCTCACCATTCTAATGACCTATAAGTGTTTGACAAACCAGCCACAGGTAACAACGCTCCTGAAAAGCAAAAGAAGAAAATTTCTTAACGTGCAAAATCTCACCAAGTGGCGCATCCCACGAAGTGAGTGGAATTCATTCATTCTTTTCATTTAGGATAAATACACATCAATGTTATAGCTGCCTCCTCATTCTTAAAAAATGAGATTCACAATGAATTTCAATGTTTCTCCACCAACCTCCTCCGAATTCTTTTTCAGAAAAGCTGAATGTTTCTGGCTTGACAGCTTTGTGCTCAAGGTTGACAGGATATTTTTAGTATCCCAAGTATTTTAAAGGCTCAAAAAAAATCTAGCTCTGGTTTGCTTGTTTATGAAATACATTTAGCAGACAATTACAGTTGGTTTAATATGCATTCATTGCTGTCTGAGGGAAAAAAAATGCCTTCAGCTTTTTTGGCAAAACTAAGAGAAATGTGTATTCTTTCACACTGAGGCCACTCAGAATGGGGCATGCTCACTGATCACCAAGGGTTGTGCATCTTGCAACAATAAAAGGAAGAAGCCAGAGAAGGAGGTAAAACTAGCTTAGCTTTACTTCTTGATCAATACAAGGATCTCGAGGTTTCCATCCTGACCCATTTTAATTTAGTAGCAACGAGGCAATCCTGCAGAACAGTGCAAAGTTATACCTCACTTTGAGGCAGGGCTCTGAAAAGTTATGTGAAAATGTACTTTATGACTCCAGTCAATACTTATTTTGTACCTTAGGTGGCAGGCCCTGTAGTTAGTTCTGGAGCTAAAAAAGTAAATAAAATGAAGTTGGTCACTGCCCTCTTGATGATTACTCTCCAGCACAAACAGACATAAGGAAATAATTAAGAGATCAGCGATACCCCTGACATGACAAAATGTCACTTAGGCCTTATTCTAGCCTGAAATACAGAACATAGATCTAACTATGATGAAGCATCGGACAATACCGAAGTGACATAAGTTCTCTTTAAAAGAAAAAACAGGACTCTATTCTTAAAATATATATATATAGATAGAGAGATTTATTGATAGACAAAAGAAAAGCTATGGAAGTTTTCTGAATTAAGGATGAGTAAAGAGGTAAGTAGATGAGCCCAAACTACATCCTGTTCTCGTGGATGAATTAATAAAAATGGCATATAGATGGTAATTAGGTAAAAGTGATATATCATTGTTAAGTTTTACTGAGTTTACTGAGGCTCATAACTCTATGAGAATGAAAGAGAATATCCCCATTCTTAGAAAATATATTCTGAAGTGTCAAGGATAAAAAACTATGACATATGCAACTTACACTCAGATGGTTCAGAAAAATAATATGTGTGAGTGTTGGGGGGGACGCAAATGATAAAGCTAACGGAGAGTAGGTGAACTAGGGATAGAGAATGTTCCGCTTACTATTCTTCCAACTTCTTTAAGTTTAAAATTACATACCTATACTACAAAAGTTTGTTTTTAAAGATGTTTGCTGCAAAGGAGTTTTATAGGATGCTACAAGACCCGGCAGGGGAATATAGCCTTGCCTCTGAGCGGGTTTGCCTCAGAAAGTAGCATTTAGGGTTCCTGAAAAGCACTTACGATGATTCCTGAGGGAGAAAGAAGAGCTCAGAGTGAAATACAGTGTAGGTCATTAAGAAATCATTCTAGACACAAACGTTTATGAATGTCTTGAGGTAGTTATGTATTTGAAACCAGTGAACTCCAACCCAGTACAGCTAGAATAGAGAGATGGCAGGGGAATAACTGAGAGGAAGACGGAAAAAGTGAAGTGAAAGGGACCTGGTTAAATAGGGTTCCATAAACCAAGTCATAATACCTGGTAAGTGTAGAAATGGCATGATTAGTAGTGTCGTGTAATTTAGGGCTAAGGAGAAAAACAAAACGATTCTTCTGGCACAACAAACGAATAGGAAAAGTAGAGATCTTCAAAGGGTAAAGGTTAGTTTTTGTGATCGAGCGTGAGAACCCAAATAGTGAGGGCCTGTGCACACTCCCTTTCTTTCTCAGGATCCAAAGGGCTCAACACTATTCCCACCCCATCTTTTAAGGAAATCCAAATTAAGAAGAGTCCCCATGCCCAGAGATGGTAGGAAGGGTCATAGTTGGTTGACACCAACTGACAAAGGAGAAAGAAAGAGGGGCTGGAAGAAGCCATGGGAAGGATGTTCCCAGCAAAGCTCCACAGGATGTCCTCAGAGAATAAAGCTTTAAGGTCACAAGTGTAGGCATCTGTCTTAGGGAAAAGTCAGAATAATGAAGGCCTCTCTTAAATTTCCGTGACTCTAAGTTTCACTGCATCACTTGAAGTGCAGCTGAAGGGCTGGCCGAAACCTTCCCTTGTGTTCCTGTTTGTTTCACCACCAAACAGTGAGGCCCCCTTTATGTATCACCTTTTCTTCCTTGATGGCAGACGGCATGTATTTCACAAAGATCTTGACCATAGTGAGGATTGTAGTGGGCACTAGGGGGATAATGAGGAAGCATGGCTTTAGAGGGCTGCTGAGTTATCCAAATGACAATTATCCATGGATACCAAAGTTACGCCTGTGGAGGTGGTGGCATTCCACTATATTTTGTTAACTCTTACACATTTAAAAACTTTGGAGAAAAATTTGTCTTCACCTTTTGAACTTGCTTAAAATAAGGCGCGCTTATTGGGGCGCTTGGGTGGCTCAGTGAGTTAAGCCTCTGCCTTGATCAGAGCAAAGGTACAACTTTGCTCAGGTCATGATCTCAGGGTCCTGGGATCGAGCCCCGCATCTGGCTCTCTGCTCAGCAGTGATCCTGCTTCCCTCTCTCTGCCTGCCTCTCTGCCTTCTTGTGATCTCTCTGTCTGTCAGATAAATAAATAAAATCTTTTAAAAATTTTTTCAAAGACTTTAAAAATAATAATAATAAGGTATGCTTATTAATTAACAATCTAACATTTTGGTTTATCCTGCTACAAGTTTACCTAGATACCATGTTATATCGGTAATCTAGATCCCAAGAGCATTCTGCTAACTAGGATTTCACTTCTAACTAAAGCAAAAATGAATAACCTGAACTATCCAAGCAACTATGCTATCAATCACAGAGCCTCCTAGAACCTATTTAGTACATATGTTGCTTTTCCTTAAAGATACAGAAGGGACCTCAAGATGAAGAACTCTACACAAAACATCTAGGAACTGAGATGACCCTGACATCCTTTATATTTGATACATATTCCACCAAGTATCAATGATACTTCACCTCAATGAGGTGAAGCTCATTCAATCAAAATGTGTGTAAGATTAACAGTCCTTATCTTTGATTTTTAGTAGACTTTGTAAGGTGTTATGTTTGTTTATCTGTTGGCAATAAAAATAAATTCCTTTTAAAATGATAAATTTTGCTTTTTAAAAACCAAATAAACTATACCTCTTTTTGAAGTCAAAATTATGCTTAAGTCATAAGTAAATGGAAGTTCTCCATGTTCTTAGAAGTTAAATCTAGGAATTTTATTAGATTTTATATAGTTATTCTCATTAAAAGCAGGCAGTATTAGCATAATTGGGAGAAAATTAATTTCATGTATGATTCCTTAAGACTCATACACTTTTTTTTTAAGATTTTTATTTATTGGGGCGCCTGGGTGGCTCAGTCGTTAAGCGTCTGCCTTCAGCTCAGGTCATGATCCCAGGGTCCTGGGATCAAGCCCCACATCGGGCTCCTTGCTCGGCAGAAAGCCTGTTTCTCTCTCTACCATTCCCTCTGCTTGTGTTCCCTCTCTCGCTGTGTTTCTCTCTGTCAAATAAATAAAATCTTAAAAAAAAAAAAAGAGTTTTATTTATTTATCTGAGAGAGTGAGTGGGTGAGAGTGAGCAGGAGAGTTTTCTCTCAGAGAGAGAATTCTTGAGCAGACTCTGTGCTGAGTGAGATGCCCAAGGCGGGGCTTGATCCCAGGACCCTGAAACCATGACCTGAGCCAAAACCAGGAGTCCAGTGCCTAACTGACTGAGCCACTCAGGTACCCCACATACCCTTATTTTAACTAGCATGGGGAGCTAAAACAAACAAATAAATTATCAGTGAATCTATACATTATGTTTTAAATTCATCAAGTTGCTTTTCTTTAAAGTACTACCACAGATGCATTAAATTAAAAAAAATTCAGGTCAGAACCTGTATCTAGATCAAGAATTTCTCTCCAAAATAATTGAAATGGCCTATGAATTGTTCACTTCATACTCATACCTTGCCATTGAAATAGAGATAAGTGTGATAACTTTGATTGTAGGACAAGAGCCGCAATGTGATAGAGAAATTGGGAACAGGATAGCAGAGCCATCACTGAATAAAGGGAAAAGCCCAATTCTACACATTTTCTTCCTCAATTTCTGTTCGCTGCACTTTAATAACACTCATCACTCTTCTAAACTAGAACTTCTCCTCTGTCTCCAAGGAAGACCACACCCATTACAAGAAGGCTCACCACCAGCTCCACATAGCCCACCCACAGTGGTCACCAGACTAGTTCGTCCTTTACCTAGGAAACTCGAGCTATTCTATCTGACTTCTGAGAGCTTGCCTCCACCTTGCATGACCTCGACAATTTGAAGCTGGTCAGCAATTCCAGGCTGGGCAGGAAGGGGCTAGTCTGCTGGGGTTATACTCCCTATACCTATGGCAGTCTGCGTTTTGGGGGGAAAAAATGCACTTTTTAAATCAGTTTGAGCAGTTAAGAAAATGTACTGGTTTGCTTAACTCACTCTTTTTTGCAGGAAGTTTGGCTTCTGTTAATGTTGATTTGAGAGCTGTTTCTCTGTATCTCACTTGTGTCTCTCTGCTCTGCATTCTGTGACTTTGGTTCCACCAGATTCCATAATATTTCCATAGCTCAGGAGTCTCACCATCATTTCATGTCAAGATGGCTGTATTCGTCTGCTGGGGCTGCCATCACAAAGTACCACAGACCACAGACCGGGTGGCTTAACCAGCAAAAATTTAATTCCTCGCTTTTCTGGAAGCTGGGAGCCTCAGATCAATGTGTCAGCTGGGGGTTGTTTTGTTCCAAGGGCTCTCTGCTTTGCTTGTGAATGGCCGTCTTTTTCCTTTATCTTGACATGGCCTCTTCTCTGAATGTTTGTGTCTTCATCTTCTCCTTTTTAAGGATACCAGCCCCATTGGATTAAGGTCTACCCGTGTGACCTCTTCTTACCTTAATCACCTCTTTAAAGGCCCCATCTCCAAATATAGTCATATTCTGAGTTCCACTATTAGAGGTTAAGACATCAGTGTATGAGCTGGAGCGGGGGAAGGGAGGGACATAATTCAGCCCAAACAATAGTACTGGCTGGGTACTGGGTCAGCTGGGTAATTTAGGCACACAGCATGAAGCCCCTGGGAGAGAGTCATGGCTACCTCAGATACTTCCTGCAAAAGAGAAAGCTTCACGTTTGCAGAACTCTCAACACAAATGTAGTCACTGATCTCCTTGTGATTTGGGATGACAGGCATTCTTGAAGCACTCATCATGGTCAGAGAGGTGAAATTAGACTGTCTTCTAGGCATCCCATATCCAGAGTTGAGGAGGAGCTCCAAATCTCATGGAGGAGAAAGAGGAGAGTGGAAATTTGAATTTTGAATTTGAATTCGAGAAGGGAGATTTGGGATATTGTTATGAAGGAGCAAGGAAGATAGTTAGATAACTCTAAATAAAACACACGCACTACATTAACTCAGTAGAAAAAGTGGCAAAATCACTCAGGCAATAGAAACAGAAAGTCACTACATTGCATCCACCAAGGTAACCATTGACTTAGTCAAGAAAACTAGTGGATGGGGCACCTGGGCGGCTCAGTCGCTTAAGTATCTGCCTTCAGCTCAGGTCATGATTCTGTGGTCCTGGGATCAACCCTACAACGGGCTCCCTGCCCAATGAGGAGTCTGCTTCTCCTTCTCTCTCTGTCCCCTCTCCCCACTCGTTCTCTCTCTCTGTCTCTCTCCCTCTCTCTCTCTGTCTCTCTCTCTCCCCCCAAAATAAATTTAAAAAATCTTAAAGAAAGAGAGAGAGGAAGGAAGGAAGGGGAAGGGAAGGAAGAAAGGGAACGAGGGAGGGAGGGAGAGAGGAAAAGGAAGGAAAAGGAAGGAAGGAAGGAAGGAAGGAAGGAAGGAAGGAAGGAAGGAAGGAAGGAAGGAAGGAAGGGAGGGAGGGAGGGAGGAAGGGAGGAGAAGAGAAAACTAATGGGTGTAGAAATGTTAGGAACAAACTATTCATTGGGTCAAAGCATCTTTATAAACTACATATCAGTTACAGTGCAAAAGTCTGGCAGATAACACCTTAACCAAAATAATCAAGTATAGCAGTCTGAGCCACAGAAATCACAATATCTCATCTATATAGTATTTCAGTAAAAAATGTTTAACTTGGATTTAATCATGAGGAAAGAATCCAAACAGGGGCATTTCTCAACACAAATAGCTGGATGTTTTCAAAGATGCCAATATTGTGAAAGACACAGAAAGGCTGGGAAACCACACTAGATTAAGGAGACTAAAGAGACATGACAAATGAAATATTAACACATGATTCTTGGTTGGATCTTGAATCAAATAAAACAAAAAGAAGTTATAAAAGATACTGGGGCGCCTGGGTGGCTCAGTGGGTTAAACCCTCTGCCTTCGGCTCGGGTGCTGGTCTCAGGGTCCTGGGATCGAGCCCCACGCTTCCCCTTCTCTCTCTGCCTGCCTCTCTGCCTACCTGTGATCTCCCTCTTTGTGTCAAATAAATAAATAAAATCTTTAAAAAAAAGAAGTTATAAAAGATACCACTGAGACAATTGGGGAAATTTGCATATGAACTCTGTGGAAGATAATAGAATTGTCAATGCTAAATTTACACAGTGTAATAACTGTATTTTGTTTATAGAGGAGAATGTCCTTGTTCCTAGACAATACATCCTGAAATATATCGGTGTGTATTTAAATGATAAAAATCCCATGTGTCTTCCTAGTGGCTTACTCCTAGGAAGTGAGATAGATTCTATTCCATCAGAAATAATAAACGCTTTGATGTTTATTTTCTTGAAAGTTTCAGTCTTTTATGATGTCAAGTAACTATTGATATTCCTTTGGTTCCTTGAATTTTTCTTCTTCTTTAAAATGAAAACTGTATAAAGTATGAAAGGTCTGTCACTGTTAAAAAGTACACTCCTTTGACACCATAGAGAAAATGAAAATTGGAAGAATTTGTTTGTAGCCTCCTCAACAAAAATCTTATTTCTTTATGCAAAAAGCAGTTTTGGCAGTGAAGACACGTGGGACATACCATAAAAATGTATTTTTTAAATGCTGAATACCTAGCTTTTTCCCTCCCTGTTTATCTCCTTTTTAAATATTTTGATTCTTGCCCTTTCCCCCAAAATTAAAAACTCTGGGTTTTTTTTTTTTTAATCACTTGCTTCTTTAAACAATACTTACTGAACACTAGATAGTCTGGGTGTGTATTTTTGAAATATGGAGCATAGAATTATAACCGCGTAGTTTTGTGCTTTGCATTGAACATCTGTAAATATATGACAGTTAATAAGTATTAAGATACTGACATATTTATTAAAGATATAGGGGTGTTTGTTTTTGAGAAATTCATTGAAAACAGGAACTCAAAACTATAGCTGAACTTCAAAAAACAGTGTTCACCATGCTCACTTCTGATTTTATATTATGTGCCAAATACATAGCCTAATTTACTAGTAATACTTACCTTCTAATAGGAAATAACAAAGATGTTTGTTACAAATCCATATTTATATGATGATCCCATATCCAGAGAAGTGCATAATTGCATTAAAGGGCTCAAATATTTTCCAAGCTTTCCAGTTCTTTTACCACAATCCAGCTAATTTTCATCCACTGTGTCTTTTACTAATCTACATTTGGCTTTTTCTTCTTCATTTAATGAAGAATTGACAGATATTTATCCAGACCATTACATCTCATCACTATTAAAACATTTTGAAAGGGAAGGTCGTGTATTAATTCACTCAATTCCTTTTTTCCTTTTGTCTTTTTTTTTTTTCTTTAAAGCATGGATGACATAAAATGTTACATTAGTTGCTGGTATTCAATGTAGTGATTCAACAAATCTATTACGCTGTGCTTACCGTAAGCGTGGCTACAACTGTCCCCATACAAAGCTATTACAATACCATTGACTAAATTCCCTATGCTGTACGTTTAATCCCATGACTTACTCATTTCATAACTGGAAGCATGTACCCCCAAACCCTTTCAACTTACTTTGCCCATCCTCCCATCTCCTTTTCCTCTGTCATCCATCAGTTTGTTCTCTATATTTATGGGTCTGTTTCTACTTTCTGTTTGTTTATTCATTTGTTTTCTTTTTTTAGGTTTCACATATAAGTGATATCATATGGTATTTGTTTTCCTCTGCCTGACTTTTTTCACTGAGCTTAATACCTTCCAGGTCCATCCATGTTGTAACAAATGGCAAGATCTCCTTATTTTATGACTGAGTAATATATAGATATATATGTTATACACACACACACACACACACAAACACATTCTCTTCATTCAGTATATACATCTACCATACATCCTCTTTATTCATCTATCAGTGGACACTTCAAATGTTTCCATATGTTAGCTATTATAAATAGTGCTGGAATAAACCTAGAGGTACACATATCTTTTCAAATTAGTGTTTTTGTTTCCTTTGAGTAAATACTCAGCAGTGGAATTACTGGATAAGATAGTATTTCTATCTCTAATTTTTTGAGGACCCTCCATACTGTTTTCCACAGTAACCATACCAATTTACATTCCCACCAAAAGCACCCAAATTCACTCAATTCTTTTTTGCTTGTTTGTTTGTTTTCAAGTTTTCATTTAAATTCCAGTTAGTTAACATACAGTGTAACAGGAGCAATGTCAACCTCCTCACTGACCTATGTTGCTCCTTTAGGACAATAACATTTAATATTCACACTTTCAAGGTTAGAATTTGATAGCCAATCCACAGGAAATAATATCATTTCCTCCTGTTGGTATGACAGGGCTTAGATGGCAATCATTCAATCCTTGATGCCAGCTGGTGGTTGGTAAAACTTTGTGGCTTAAATCAAAAGCAAACTTTTGTTATCTTTCACAACTCTGCAGTGTGAGCTGAGCTGGATGGTTCTTCTGTCCTATGTGGTATCAGCTATGGGTATAGTCATTGTGCTCAATTGGGCCATGCTGAAAATGGCCCCATCCACATGACTGGCAAGAAGTGCTGGTGATAGACGGGAAGATCAGATGGAGCTTTTGACTGAAGGGCCTGTTCTCCACTTAGCCTCTCCATGCAGCTTGGGCTGATAGCAGAAATTAACAAATCTCTTAAGTCGACCCTTGGGTGTTACACAGCATCATGATGTTGTGTTCTATTAGCTAAAGCAAGTTACAGGGATAGCCCAGACTAAAGGGAATTACAGGAACAAAAAGCATAGTATAGTATTTACTATATGTAAATATATTAAATATGTATATATTACATATACTATATGTAAGTATATTATAAATAAATATAAAATATATGTAGGATTATGCTAAAAAGATATGTACTGTGTATTGTACTATGTATATACATATGCATATATATGCATATAAACATAGACACACATACACAATACACAACACCCCCCACCCCACTTCAAGGCAGGTGCTGGCTCTCTCAGAAAAGAAAATTTAAATAATAAAGTCAAATTTCTAGAAAAACACAACATACCAAAACTGATCCCCCCAAAATAGAAAATCTGAATACTCCTGTCCTATGTCTATTAAAGTTCTATTTATATTATTTAATCCCCATCCCACATTGATGAAGTGGTTACTATTCTCACCATTTTTTATGTGAAAAAACTGAAGTTTAAAGAGCTTAAGCCACGTATCCAAAGTCACACAGCGAGTTACAAAGCTGGGCCTTGTACCCAACCTTCTCTGACTACAGATCTCCTGTATTCTTACCACATTTCATTACTGTTTGAGAAAATCAGACATCACAGCATTTCGAAGTGTGTTAAACAGGGCATCCACCGGTATTGAAACAGGAAACCTGGAAATAAATAGGTTATCTTCTTGGCTTAGAACTTAGATCGATGATTTGAGTTTTAATTTTCTTTTTTTTTTTTTTAAAGGTTTTTACTTATTTATTTATTTGATAGAGAGAGAGATCACAAGTAGGCAGAGAGGCAGGCAGAGAGAGAGAGGAGGAAGCAGGCTCCCCGCTGAGCAGAGAGCCCAATGCGGGGCTCGATCCCAGGACCCTGAGATCACGACCCGAGCCGAAGGCAGAGGTTTTAACCCACTGAGCCACCCAGGCGCCCCTTAATTTTCTTATGTACGGAAAGTTTGATGATATATACGTCATAAGGCTGTAGGATCGAATGGGAAAATGGATAAATGTCTAGCATATAATTTTCCATAATATGTGATTTCTTTTTATAACCTAATTAAAAGAAATACTAACAAAAACATTAGCATACTGAATTAACATCTACATCTCACATGATTCAATGTGTTAATACTAAATACGGTTGTGGAGTTTGTATGTGTGTATGTATATGTCATAATTCAGAGAAAACAAGTATAATTTATTCCAGGAATGCAAAAATATAAGACTGGTTTAATATTAGAAAACTAATCAGTGTTCACTACATTAACAGCAAAAAGGAGGAAAACATATTTTCACCATATTAACAGAATAAACAGAAAAGTATGCTCACAGATTTTATAAATATTAATATCACTTCATAGTAAAAGAAAAACCCTTAGAAAACTTGTAAAGGAAGGAGACTTGCTTAATCCAATATAGTGTTAAAAAAAAAAAAAGCACAACAAACATTTGACGGTGAAATGGTGAAAGCTTCATCTCTGAGACTAGGCATAACACAGAGATGACGACGATCACCACTTTTATTTAACATTGTACTGAAAGTCCTAGCCAATGAAATAAGGTGAATACATACATACATATATACATACATACATGCATATATACATGCATACATATATACATGCATACATATATACATACATAAATGGTAAAATGATTGGAAATAAAGATTTGTGGTATTTGCAAATGGTTTCAGGGTTTATGTAGAATATTGCAAAGAATCTACAGAAAATATTATTAGAATTACTGCAAAAGGGGTGCCTCAGTGGCTCAGTCATTTAAGTGTCTGCCTTTGGCTCAGGTTATGGTCCTGGCATCCTGGGATCAAGTCCCAGTCACATTGGGCTTCATGCTCAGCAGGGAGTCTATTTCTCCCTCTCTCTCTGCTCCTCCCCCTGCTCATGCTCTCTCTAATGCTCTCTCTCTCAAATAAATAAAATATTTAAATAAAAAAAAAATTACCACAAGAGTTTTACAAGGTTCCAGGATGCATGGCCAATATTAAAATCAGTTGTATTCCTACGTATCAACAAAAACATTTGAAAATTACATTTTATGATTACACTATTTACAAAAGCATCAGCAATATTCATTATCTGAGAATAAATCTAACAAACCTGTTAATAGCTCTAACAAACCCATAAAACATTTAAAAAGGTTAAAGAACAGAACAAATGGAAAAATATGTCATGTTCATGGATTGCAAAACAGTATTGCAAAGATATCAGTTCTCACCAAACTGATTTATAAGTTCAATTCAATCACAATCAAAAGTCCCAGCAGGGATTGTGTGGGTGTGTACGTAGAAATTGACAAGTGAATCCTAAAATTTGTATGTGAATGCAAAAAGCCAGGAATAGGTAAGTCAAACTGAAAAAGAAAAAGGAAGTAAGCATTGCTTCACCAGACATGAAAACTTGTTTTTTAAAAAGCAACATTAACTAAGACTGTGGGATTTGTGCAAGGATAGCTAAATGAACAACAGAATTCAGAAACAGACTACACCTACAGGGACACTTGAGCTATGATAAAGGTGGCACTGGAGAACAGCAGAGAAGGACAACATTTTCTCTTTTTTCTTTTTTTTTTTTAAGATTTTATTTATTTATTTATTTGTTTGTTTATTTATTTATTGGAGAGAAAGTGAGAGAGAGAGCACAAGGAGGGAGGAGAAGGAGAAGCAGGCTCCCCTCTAAGCAGGAAGCTCGATGTGGAACATGATCCCAGGATCCTGGGACCATGACCCCAGCCGAAGGCAAACACACCCAACTGACTGAGCCACCCCAGCCTCCCGAGAAGGACAACATTTTTGACAAATGGTGCTTGGTCAATAAGATCTACGTATGGAGGAGGAAAAAAAAACTTGATCCCTACTTCACACCATACATAAAAATAAATACCAGATAAATTTTAGAATTAAAAGTAAAAAGTAAGCAATAAAACACATAAAATATACTAAGATAGCTTCATGATCTTGGAGTAAACAATGATTCTTCTAAAATGACACAAAAATTACTATATCTAAAATAATGTTGAAAAATTGGACCATGTTAAGATTATGAACTGCTTACCATAAGTCACAAAATAGTGAATAGGCAGGCCACATAGTGGGAGAAGATATTTACAGCACATATAATCAAGAAAATGCTTGTATCTACAAAACATAAAGAATTACAAAGCCTTTAGTAAAAGACAAACAACTAGAAAGAAAAAATAAGCAAAAGACTTGAAGAGGCACTTCATGGAAGAAGATATAAACATGTCCTATAAACATTTGCAAGAGTGCTAAGCTTCTGTAGTCATTACAGAAATACAAATTAAAGTCATAAAAAGAAGATAGTACATACACACCAGAATAGCTAAAGATAAGAAGACTGACAATGCCAAGTGTTGTTGAGAAAGAAAAGCACTGGGAACTATTATACAAGGCTGGTAGAGGATAAATTCATAAAACCACTTGGAAAATTGTTTGGCATTATATGCTAAGGTTAGATGTAAGCATATTTCATGACCCAGCAATTCCACTCTTAAATATATGCCCATAAAAATGCATGTATAATAATCCAGCAACATACATGTACAAGAGTTTCATAGCTGTGTAATTTGTAATAGTCCCAATAGGAAGCACACCTAATGCCCATCAATAAGAGAAATGTCATATAAGTTGCAAAATAGTCATTTAATGGAATACTATACAGTAAAAGAAATGAACAAATTAACACACCAAAACATTGTGTGGAAATATTGTCCGAAACAGTTACATGATAGAGATAGTGTGATCAAATGAGATTATTCTGATAAAGTACCTATTATTTACACCCAAGTGTCTCACCTTTCCACCTGCACTTCACTGTACTGTGTATCCTGGTTACATTTCTTTACATCTTTAGTGAAAGTTCCCTCTATGATGCCGTCTTGTGTCATTACTTTGCATCTATCTGATGTCCCTTCTAATCTGCAGGCCTTAAACAAAGGTGGTCTCAGAAAGGGACAAGGAGTGTGAATCCTGACTATTGGGCAGCTCTGAGGTAGGATCTATGGTCCAGGATCAATCAAAGGGCAGTTTCTTGGGAAGTACAGACTTATCAGTAAAAGAATGATTCATCCCATTGAATAGCCAAAAGGTATGGAGTATGGAGCAGGGGTGCCAGAGAGAAGCTTGAGTGTGGCACATGTCCTACTCACATGACATGCTTCCGATCCTAGAGTCCTAGAAAAGGAAGCACAAAAAAATTCTTGGAAACATACAAACAGCTGGAAAATGAGAGACGCACATACACAAAAAGTTCGTATATGAGGTTTCAACAGTTTTCTTTAAATGTGATTCAGATAGCACACAACAACTCTAAATGTTCTTTCATCCACACATGGGGAAGTAAGATTTGTGCACCAGTAACTCAAACACTGCTCAGCTTAAAAAAATTAAATAATAATTGAGAGGTTAGTAGTTAAGGCTAACATGCCTTAGAGTCAGTTGCATATGCTCCAAACTCAGCGTTTTGTCAGTTGGGTGTTTTACAAGCTGGTGATGTGGCTAGGTTAACTAATCTTTCTAAGGTCAAGTTTTGTCATCTCTAAAATTAGTATAATACTGTCCACCAGACAACTATTATAAAAATTAAAAGAGATAATATATGTACATATCACATTGTTTGATAAAAATAATAGTTACTGAATAATGACAGTTATTATCCGAAAGATAAATGTACTCCTACACACATACACACACACTGAGCCCAAAGTCTCAGGAGAGAAGTTAGCACTTGGTCATAAGAGAAAAAGAAGCAGAGGTTTAGATTTATCATCTAACCAGGGCTAGCGTTTGCCATCAGAAACGAGATTATTGTGTGGAAAAGAATGGATGTCCTAAAAGTGCATGCTCTCTGATAATCACAGTGCTTTCCAGATGGGTTGTGTCAATCCAACAATGCCACCAGCAATGCGTATGTGGACAAGTTTCACAAAAACCACACTTACATGAGGTATTATCATTTTTTTCTTTTGTTTGGGGTAATTTTTGGTGTGTTAGGAGATGTTTGATTAATTTTCATGATTTTTTGGAGATACTTAACGATAAGCATTATAGAGCTGTTTGAACAAGTCAGTTTCATCACTGGCATAAATTGATGAGACTCATTAAACAGAGGGTGTGAGACAACATAAGAAAGATATTTTTGTTCTCCAAAATTGTATATAGTTAACCTAGAAGCTCATGCAGTTCTGAAGCTCTTTCACAAAGCACTTGCAATTATCCACAAAATGTGCTTCCCAAGAGATTTTGAAAACTCAAAATTGGGGGTTATTGTCACACTTCCCAGGGTTTTCAGGCTTTCACTGGTTTTTAAATTAATGGAAAAAGTGTGACAAAACAAACAGAATTTTTCCTCATGAGAACCTGTTTGAAAGCCTATTGTGCTTTTGACAGTAAACACCAGGTAAGAAATTCAAGGGTTTTTTGAAGTCAGCATGCACAATTTCTTATTTACTCTTAAGGAGTAATTTGTTAAGAAGTTTCTTTATTTGTACTAATGAAGTATGTCTAATCATCTCAAAAACAGAAGAATCATTTTGGATGACAATTATCTGACAAAAAGGATTAGGCCTTGAGAGAGAAAAAAGCTGAGTTTAAATACCTGTCAAAGATTGTTTTGTGAAGTAACAATATATATTGAAATAATGTGTGTGTGCATACGTGTGCACATGTGTGAACACACACATGTGTGTGTACTATTGCTGTCTCCTGTCATCGCTAACCATGGTATCTAGTGGTTATGGTTTTGATATCATAGACACATATAATCATACCGTAATAGTATTTGTCATTCCTCCCATTATGTGGAAGGGCTATAACAAGGACCTCATATGTAGCTAATAACTTCCAAGTATCTTAAGAAACCCATCACAACGCTGAATTGTTCTTTTCTTTTTTTTTTTTAAAGATTTTATTTATTTATTTGTCAGACACCGAGAGAACACAAACAGGCAGAGACAGAGGGTGAAGCAGGCTCCCTGCTGAGCAAGGAGCCCGATATGTGACTCGATCCCAGGACCCTGGGATCATGACCTGAGCCGAAGGCAGCTGCTTAACCAACTGAGCCACCCAGGCATCCCTGAATTGTTCTTTTCTTTTCTGTTTAAAACAAGAAGAGAAAGAAGAAAGAGTACATGAAGCCTATCATCGTGCCCTCTACAATTTACTGAAACAGCTCAACACAATTGTCACCTGAAAAGTATATGACCCTGTCTACCACTCTTGAAATAAGTCCGTTTTGTGTATGGCTATTTCTACTCTGTGGTAACTTACCTATCATTCCTGAGAAAGTATCACTGAGGAGAAGTTTGGTCTTTAAGGTAGCTCACATCTCTTGTACTTTAACTATGATGTTGAAGATGTAGTTTACTACATCAAACAGAATCCTCCTTAAGAATTGAGCTTCTTATCAATAACTTACTTATTTTCATCTCATGAAATTGGTTATACTGTACATAAATGATCTTTTTGCCTTGGCTAACCACCAAATGTGTGGTCCACCTCTGACAAACTATACTAAAGCATACTTCACAGTTACTGTGAACCAATTTTACATATGACTTTATTTCTCCTTTATTTCCTTTTTTAAAAAATCATATTAAAAAATTTAAGTTCTCTTAAATCCTTGACAATGCAGAGTAGTAATAAATGTAGTAGAACCACTGAAAACATTATTAATATATTTCATTTGTGTATCCATATTGATTGAACATCTACCCTTCCCAAAGAACTTTAAGAAATGCCAAGATGAATTAAATACAACTTATGCCACAGTTTTGTAAGAGACACATTATAGCAAAGTACAATAAAATTATTAATGTGTAATAAGAATAGAAAGATAGTAATGTTCCAAAAGTAAATGAGATAATGTACTTAGCATAGAATCTAGCATAAATACTTGGTATATTTTAGCTAAATTTAATAGAGGTTATATTAGAACTAGAATTTTATGGATAGGAATAATGTGGGTATTTTGACAAGGAAAGAAAAAATATCCAATACTACAAGAAATACGGAAAAAAAGGAAGAAGGGCAGGAAATCATTGTAGATGTACAGGTAAGTTATGTGTAGAAAAGTTTGACTAGATCTTTTGACATCCAAAAAAATTCAATTGGAAATAGGTTTGGAATGGTCTGTCTTGATGAAGAGGTTTAAATAACTGATATGTTTGGGTTTTATTCAGGAAAAGTAGGAAACATTTTTGAGGTTTTAAATAAGGACATACATACTGTAATCAAAGTAATTGGAGGACAAATCAACAACAACAACAACAACAAAAAAAGAAGTGAATAAAAGCAGTGATAAGTGAGATGTCTAAGTACCATGGTCCAGATAAGATGTAGTGATATCTAAACTAAGGCAGATGCAGAAGGAATGTAAGGGAAAGAAGTAGTGATAGACTCTAGATGTCTCAGAACTTGGCAACCTTTTGGTTGGGGTATACAAAAAAAAGGAAGAGGTCAAAGTATGTGAAGGTAGTTTTTGATACCTTTGAAGGTAGTTGATAATCAGCATTTAATGTCATTAAAAGATAGCAAATTGGGATATCTGGGTAGATCAGTCGGTTGAATATTGGACTATTGATTTCAGCTCAGATCATGATCTCAGGGTCCAAGCTGAGTGTGGAGCCTGCTTGACATTCTCTCTCCCTCTCCATCTGCCCGTCCCTCTGTGTGCTCCCTCTCACTCTCTCTCTCAAAAAAAAAAAAAAAAAGATTGTAAGTTAAGGAAAAAGGAAAGAGATGCTGAATTAATTCAGATTGGATGAATGGTGTTTGAGATACTATAGGATATGACAACTGAGGTGTCAACAACATCAGAAATGGAAGCACTCGGAGAAGGGATAAAAGTGGAAGTAAAGACTAGGATTTCACCTCTGTGTGGAATCTGAAAAACAAAACAAATGAACAAGCAAAAAACAGACTATTAAATACAGAGAACAAACTGGTGGTTGCTAGAGTAAAGATGGGTGGGAGGAGTGAAATGGATTAAGAGGATCAAGAGATACGAACTTCCAGTTATAAAGTAAGTCACAGAGATGTCAATAATATTGTGATAATGTATGGTGACAAATAGTGACTACATTTATCATAGTGAACACTGAGTAATGTATAAAACTGTTGAATCAGAATGTTGTATACCTGGACCTAACATAAAAAGAGAGAGAGAGAGAGGGTGGGAGGGTCAAAGGAAGGGAGGGAGGAAGGGAGGAACTGGGAGTCATTTGCATTGTCATGTCATCAGATTAGATGAAATTTATCATGGAGAAAATAATAAGAGAAAAGAAGAGAGGTAAGGATTGACCCTTGAAGAGCATTTATATTTGTGGCCGAGGGACAGTAAAGCACCAAAAAGGAGTAGTTAATGTAGTAGGAGGAAAACCACAGAACTTGGTGCCATCTAAAAGATGAGAGAGCTCTATTCAAATGTTGAGGTTTTCCTTTATCTTTGACAATTTTTATTTTAATTAGAACTTGTAATTGGGGTAAATTTTTTTTTATGAAATAAGGCCTTTGGATTTTTTCTTGAATATATTATAATTATTATGTTCTGAGATAGTTTTGTTTTTTCAGCATAGGAAGTTGAACAGAAAATGTCTGACTCTATAAGGTGTGTTGAGTTTCAGTAGTCATAAAGAGTACTACAGTGATGAACTAAAAATTTTCAAGAGAAATTAAATTAAATCCTGACCAATGTAGCATAACTTTAAAAAAACAACACAACACTTCCATATAAAACATTTCTCACCCTTCACTAATCCATTATCTATATCATTTATGACAAATAAGTACCTTTTACTTGCTATCTGACTATTTTTACTTCTATCTGTACATTTTGGCTTCAGACTTTCTTCACTTTTAAAAAATCTATTGTTATCAGTTGGCATTAGGGGAATCATTTTTTATTAACATCTTCCTTCTAACAGCTTATTTTTTTAATATTTAACTTCCAGCATGCAGTTAAAAAAATTGAAAGGAGCATTGATAGTAAAGGATTGATTATTATAGTGACCTAAAATTTAGCTTCGGAATACACCAGCCAATGGAAAGCAATAAATTCATATGAATATTAAAGCTCTGATTTCACTGTCTATCTGCCTCTCCCAACCAAGTCCCCTATAGTTATTTTTGTCACTCTTTGTGGTACGCTTGACTCACAAAGTTCTCTCAAATCCCCCTTCCCCACGTACTCTCCTCCATCACCTGTAACTCCACTTTAAGATCATACCTTTCTCTTGCTACTCAGTTGATGCCCTCCATTAAGTCAGAGCCTCCTGATATATGAACCTCAAGTTGTCAAGACAAGGATATATTCCTCTCAATCATCAATGCACCAGAATAAAATTAAGTTCTACATAAATGAGGAGAATCCCCATAGGGCTCATATATGGTCCAAGATGCTGGACTTGAGAATAGACACCTCTCTCTCTTGAGGTTATAACCTCTCTTTCCTTCTGATGCAAATTAAGTCATCCAAATATATGTTTATGATAACACCCAGGTCAGATATTTATTAGACTTACTAGTCTCTGAATTCTAGTTTAGACTGAGCATGCCTTCTTAATATAGATAGAGATACAAATATATTTAAATACAGATGATACATACATATATTATAAATGTGGATATAGATGATATAGATACAGATTCGATGAAAATAGAAGTCAGTGAAATAAAATGCCCATAGTTACTTTGAAACCAATTTCCTATATCTTTGTTTTTTCCAATTTCCTGTATCTTAGCAGAGGTCCTATTAGGAGTGAATAGAAAGAAATTTTCAATTTCACTTCAGTATTGTATCAGTAATCTTTTTTTTTGCTTCAAAAACATCCCAGAACATAATGGCTTAAAACAATCATTTATTTAGCTCACAATTCTGCAAGTTGGCGAGTTGGGCTGAGCTTAGCTGGGTGGTTCAGCTGATCTCGGCCAAAATGGCTCATCTCTACTCCAGCAGGCCAGCCAGTCCAGACTGGCTCCCATAGTGATCACAGAGATCTGAGGAAGAAAGCTGAAGCCTGCCAGACCTCAAATGGCCTAAGCTCAAAACCGGTACATTGTCACTCTGCCACATGGTTTAGCCAAAGCAAGTGACAAGGCCGTCCAGACTCAAAGGATGGGGAGATAGACTCCACATTCTGATGTGAGGAACTGCAAAGTGGAATTAGTAAGGATTCTGGCCATGATTAAAATCTACTACAAAGGTTATTAAACATTCTGAAAGTTGACAAATGAAAACTGTATTAAGTCAAGCGACAGAAAACCTCATATGACAGTCCCTTCCTCAGGATGTCTGTGCTATCTAATGAGAGGTGAGGATTCCTGGAAGACATTTAAGAATTGAATGCAGTGACTGGCAAAAAGCAGGCATTAAAAACTGTTTGTCGATTTTATAAATGATTTGGAAGAATGAACTTTCATTGCACCTAAACAACAGTTAATGACTAGCATATTCTTAAAAAAAAAAAAAGTTGTTATATTCTCCAGATGCTTAGCATTAATTTGAACAAAGAGAAATTATCTGAGTTCAGGAATATATATAATTTTTCAAAAGGCAAGTAATATACTAAAATAGGTAATGCATCTTGCATTTGCTAGAGAAGAATGAACTTACAGTAGCCTCAGATCCTCTTGAGTATATTCTCTGAATATATCCTCTTGAGTATATTCCTATCAAAAGAACAATGGGAGGCAATTCTCTGAAAAAGGTGGTCTGGTCTTTGCTTGCTTTCTCAGCAAACTTATAGCTCAAGCAGTAATAGGTGTGTAGGAAAGAGGGAAGGAGATGGGAGAAACGTGGCCTATTTCTAAAGCCTGAAGGAGACCCTACAAACTTCTGAGGATACGGCTTCAATAACATTTTGAGTTTTAGAATTTTCTTAGAGTCAGTTGCATATGCTTAGACATATAGGAGATTCTTGCCTTCCACAAGACAGTAAGAACATGACTGAGAGAAGTCAGCCTCTCTAGTAAAGCATGGGGCAGAGAACTTCAGTCCTGAAGTTGGTGATTTTTAAAGGTCACAATAGATTGGTAAGGGGATCCACTCAGTTCATGAAAAAAGTATCCCTGCCATCTTGTTCCTCAGTCCTAGAAAAAGACTACTGAAAAAAATACCCACCAGCATTGGGAAGTGAACTACTTCCTTTGTCTCCACTACCTGCCAATATAGCACTTCCCAAGATGCTCTCACCGCCCAACTTGCATATGTTGACAAAGAAAAACAAAATACAAATTATTTAATGATTCTTGGTTATTTCAAGAAGGGAGACCAAAGCTAGCGACCAAAACAGAAGCTCCTATTAAGGAAGATTGTGTGGAATTTAAAGAAACTAATTATCTTAATAGAAGGAAAGAAGAAAGGAAGGAAGAAGGGAAGGGTGGAAAGAAGGGTGGAAGGATGGAAGGAAGGAAGGAAGGAAGGAAAGGAGGGAGGGAGGGAGGGAGGGAAGAAGGTGGGAAAGAGGGAAAGGTAGAAAGAAAGAGGAAGGGAGAGGAAAGTCACCAAAACAAACAAAATTTTGGAAATAAAATAGACATGATTTCCATTTTTAAACCCTCTGTAGAGGAATCAAATAATAGAACAAACCACCAATTAAATGACACCAAACACCAGATGAAGGAGCTGTTGTACATGTAAACACACATATGCCCACACATGCATTCCATTATATATTTGGTTATGTATATTTATGTATTTGATTATATATATATATATATATATATATATATATATATATATATACAGTGAAAATCATGAATGAAAATAAAAGTTAATGGAAGATAAATCTAGATATAATACACATAGTGAAAATTCCAGAAAGAGGAGGGAAAAAAAGCAAGAATTACAGAGCTATTGGAAGAAACTAAGCTAAATACTTAAGACTCATATATCAAAAATCATATTAAACATAGCCCTCTTGATGAAAGCTTTAACTCCAAGGATAAAGGAAAATATTACATGCTTCTTTTAGAAAGAGAGTTCGTTACTTAGAAAGTAAAGAAAATCAGGCAGGCTTCAAATTTCTCATTTACTACAGAAAAATAAGATACGACAATGGAACGCCGTTTTAAACATTTTATAAATCATATAAACAAGAAAAAAGAGACAATTTCAGACACCCAGGGACTCTGAAAGCGTACAATCTAGAAGTACCTCCTGAGGAAAATATTGACAAATCTAGTAAAAAAAAAAAAAAAATGAAATCAAATCAAATATCAATATGCATCCAAACTGGAATAATTGATGCTGCATACATTCTATTCTATTGGGTAATTTTCCTGTCACCCAGGAGTCCCCAGTGGGGTACATGAACTAAACTTAAGCCAGTTGTCTATCACATTCTTCTTGTTATAGTAATTGGTTCAAAGATGGGAACTTGTCCAAGTCAAAATTATTGAAATACAGTGAGACTCTCACATTTTCCCTTTGGACTTGACTCTTAGCAGTAACAACATCTGGAGTAATGCATCTAGATTATAATCAGAAAGGCAAGATATGAATAAAATGATAACGTTTTACTGAAGCACGGAAAAGAAGACTTAAATTTTTGGAACAACATGCAATGTTCCCATGTTCACAGGAAAACTCAATATCATAAAATAGCGATTCTCTCCAAAGTAATTTATAAATGTAACAATCTTAAACTAAATTTATATGGAATTTAAGATTCCTTATTTTTTTTTTAAGATTTTCATTTATTTATTTGACAGAGAGAGATCACAAATAGGCAGAGGCAGGCAGAGAGAGAGGGGGAAGCAAGCTCCCAACTGAGCTGAGAGCCCCATGCCGGGCTTGATCCCAAGACCCTGAGATCATGACCTGAGTCGAAGGCAGAGGCTTTAATCCACTGAGCCACCCAGGCGCCCCTAAGATTCCTTATTGAACTCAACAAGATATCTTTTATGGAACTTAACAAGAAAATTCTAAAACTCATCTATACAAAAACACATGCAAGAATATCAAATAAAAAAAAAAAAGAATGATGAAAGAGCAAATATATCTTCCAAAGAGCAAATATATCTTAAAGTTATTGTAATTAAAAGAGAGAGAATTGACAGAAAAAGCTCAATGAAACAGAATAGAATCAAAAAAGCAGACCCTTTTATGTAATATAAACTATAGTAAATATTGTCTATCAATTCACTAGAGAAAGGATTGGATTTGTTTTGTTGACTTTTGTTTCGGGTTTTGGGTTGGGGGATCAGCAGGGCTACTATATACGAAGAAGGGTTTATACTATTCCGCTAACTATTTTAAGCATTTTTCATTTAATAACTCATGTCATCCATCCCATTGTCTTATGAAGTAGGTAAAAGTGTTAATCTACATTTTGTGAGGTCCAAAGAGTCATGTAATACAGAACTACAAGCAAATAGCAGAGCTGGAAAATGGATCCAAGCATTCTGACTGCATTATGCCAAGTAGTTAAAGATAAATTAGATTCCTGCCTACAGCATACCAAAAAAGAGAGTTCAGATCCTGCAATAAACCTAAGACCAAACTATAAAATATTTAAGTAAAATAGGGCAGAATATTCTTATAATCATGGTGGCAGGGGTGGTGGGGGGCAATGAGGAAAAACTTCATTAAAAAACACAAAACCCACAGGGTGCCTGGATGGCTCAGTCAGTTAAGCATCTGACTCTTGATTTTGGCTTAGGTCATGATCCTGGGGTCTTGAGATCAAGCCCTGCCTGGGGCTTTGTGCTCAGCAGGAGTCTGCTTAGGATTCTCTCTCTCCTCTCCCTTTGCCCCTCTCTACCCTCTCTCTCTCTCTCTTTTTTCTCTCTCTCTCTCTCAGTTTCTCTAAAATAAATAAAATCTTTAAAACAAAACAAACACAAACCCAGAAGCTGAAAGGAAAATATTTTTTTAAGTCATTGCATAAAAATAAAATCTCTTAGAAGAAAGAAGACACCATAAATAGATTAGGAGATAAGCTGCAGACAGAAATGTTGCAAAGTACATGTTTACAACAAAGGATTAATATCCATACCATACAAAATAGTCCCTACAAATCAGCAGGAGTATGATAAAGATAATACATAGAACAATTCCCAAGAGCCCATCGACATATGGAAAGATTATCAACATCAGTGGTGATCAGGGAAATGAAAATTAAAACAACAGTGGATACAAAATGCTAAATGGGAGAATGACTCTGGGTTGATGAGGGTAAGAGAAAATGAATGCTTTGTACACCACTATGACAACTGAAATTGGAAAAAGACATTTTGGGGGTTGGTCATAACCCCCAAAATGTTAAGTTGTTAAACCTTAGACCCAGCAGTTCTATTTGCTATGGGTAAAAAAAGAACAATTTGTAGAATATTTTATATATGTATGTATATACACATATATATATGTATGTATAAGATATGTATATCTTTATATAATATATATGTATAAGTGTATGTGCCTGTGTATATATACACACACAAAGACATATTTACATATACATAAATGCAAAAGAAAAACTAAACTTACGAGTATGAACATAAAGTGAAATGTTTTCTAATAAATGCACTAATATTTTAGCCGTGGTCCTTGCTAGTGAAAAAAGAGAATTATAGAAGAAGGGAAACAGGGTTGTCATTTTTACACCATACACTATATTATTTGAATTTTTCATAATGCATATGTGTTTACGTATCACTTGTGTTATTTAATGTTTTAAAGAATAAATCTCGGTTATTTAAGAAAATGTCAAAACGAGGTTCTCCTATTTGCAAATATAACTGTATTTCACAGTTTTGCCATTTGCTCTTGTCAGTTTCTTTTTCTTCTGAAACTATTTAAATAAGCCAGACAGACAGTGAGTTTAACTTTTTGGCCATATTTACAGTGGTCCACTTGGGTAGTATACTGTGGAGGAAGGTCAGATCTAGCCCGAGTTGTGAATAGTCCAAGGTTTTTTCACATCTTTTCTCTTCAGCCCTCTGTATAATTCTGGTATGTCTAGTGCTGTCCCTTCAGTTGCCAAGGCCTAGCTCTGGGTGCCAGGCCAGCTCCTAGCAACACCAAGGCCCGTGGTTAGTGCCAGGCCAATTCTACACTGCCAACCACCACTTTTCTCTCTCTCAGGGACAACCATTAGCTGGCACGCACCTTTTGCCCTCTGCTTTCCCCCTTGTTCTTGACGTAATGCAGGAGGTGGAGAAAATATCTTGAGATCTTCAGGGAAAAATCTGAGGACAAAAGCATATCCCATAAGCGTCTGAGAAACAGATAGAGGCCACCTGGGTCTCTGATGTTATCACAAAGACATCACACCGACCTACTTACCCGTGGCTTCTTATAAGGTGAAACAAAAACAGAAACAAGACTCCCTATTTAATCCACCCAGATTAAACTGGTCTTTCTGTGATTCACAAACTCCATCCTTACCTATATAGAGCTCCAGGTGGGAATTCAGGGAAATGGCCTTCAGTAAGTGTAAGGGATAAATAAACTCTGGTACATCCTGACAGTGAAATATTATTCACTGCTTAAAAAAAAAAAAAGTGATCAAGCCATGAAAAGACATGGAAGAAACTTAAATGCAAATTGCTCAGTGAAAGAAGCCAATCTGAAAAAGCTACATACTGTATGCTTTCAACTCTATGACATTCTGGAAAAGACAAAACTATGGAGACAGGAAAAAGATCACTGGTTGCCAGGGATTTGGGGTGGGGAGAGGTGGGTGGCCCCCACGGGATTTTTAGAGCAGTGAAATGACTCTGTCAGAACCTACAGATTGTACACCACAAAAAGTGAACCCTAATGCAAAGGATGGACTTCAGTTAATAATAATGTATTAATATTGGTTCATTGATTGTAAAACAAAACAAAACAAAAACCTAGCACACCAATGCAAGATGTTATTAAAAGGAGAAGCTGTTCTGGGAGTGAGTGTGGGGGTATATGGGAACTCTTCTTTCTGCTCAATTTTTCTATAAACCTAAAACTGCTATAAAAATTAAGATATTAAATATAATAATTTAAATGCGGTTTACAAAATCATCTTATGAGTACTAGTTTTGTTTTTTGCTGAGTTTGCTTAACTTTTGGATATGGAGTATTTCATTTGTAAAATTCTTTTTTTTTTTTTTTAAGATTTATTTATTTATTTATTTATTTATTTATTTGACAGAGAAAGACACAGCGAAAGAGGGAACACAAGCAGGGGGAGTGGGAGAGCGAGAGGCAGGCTTCCCAGGCTTCCCACGAAGCAGGGAGCCCAATGCGTGGCTCAGTCCCAGGATCCTGGGATCATGACCTGAGCCAAAGTCAGATGCTCAAGGACTGAGCCACCCACGTGCCCCCATTTATAAAATTCTTACAAATTTTCCACATAAAATGTAAAGCAAAATGTTCAGGCTTATGTATATCTTAGAATATTTTATAGAAGCATTGCTAGTTAAGTAAATATTGGACTTTTAAACCATTTCTGTTGTCTTTATAACAATTTACTCAAGGTTTGTTCTCTGTTGAAATGTACTGAAATGTCCGTGAAATGTTAGATTTTACGTAAATCTCTATTCATTGAATTTTTAAGGGAATGAAAAAACTCCCTGTAAACATAGTAATGGCTTCACAATGTCTGCCTTTAAACAGACTTCCTTTTTTCCTTCCTTGAGTTTCATCTCAGTCATTTTTATCTTTATCATCCACATTTTCCTACCAAGTGCAGTGTGTTTGCAGACTCTGTTAGCCCACCCATCACAGTCCACAGAATCAAAGCCTGCTTGCCTTTTCCTTAGACTTTCTGATGTCCCTGAAGAGCTAATGAAGGAGAGCTCTTACTGCCCTGACGAGGTAGCCGCACAAGGTGTAAAGACTGAGGTGAAGGCAAGTTGGTAAAGACCTAATCTTTCAATATTTAAAGGGAATAAACATAGAATAAGCCAGAAAAGGAACAAACAAAATAATTGACTCTACAGACAGGTAACCTATGAGAAATATAAGAACTACTGTAATAAACTACTCTTGATTGAAGGCAACTGTGAGAAATTAATAGCTTATCGGTATTTTCCTGATAGCCTCACTGATAAAGGCTCGACTTTAATTAAAAAATTAAATTAAATAACAACTATTAAGGCAGGCAAATGTGCTTGGTTTTGTATACTTAATTTTGAGCTCAGTGGGCTTGAAGGTAAAATATTGATTTGGCTCCGTAAGCACGGGAGGGGGCTGGCCCCTTTTATTACCATCACTTCTGTGTGGTCAGGTTCTCTGCCCCTTTCAGCCAGCAGATTTAAGGTGGTTGTGAAACCAGGTCTGACTCCAGCACTGTGCCCTCTGCTGGATACTAGTCTTCCTTCTCCAAATCTGTTAGGACAGGAAATGAATGCAGTGCACCACCCCTTAAAGTGGGACAGAAAACACGGACTTACCCTCCACTTACCTAGTTCATTTATTTTCAGCCGGTATCTACAAAGCCAAGAGAGCAAATATGAGCTCTAACCAAGATTCTACAATCGTTTATCACCTTGAGTTTAAATACATGACATAGACTAGCCTTCTCTGGGGACACACTTGTACATGTGTTAAAAACATGGAACGACCAAATTATTTTAAAGCCATACTTTTCTGCTTTGATTACATAACTCTTTGAGACCTGTAACTGGAAAAAGTTAATTTTTTTAGAAGCACTGTTTGTTCCCATTTCTCCTATTCTTTCACTGTAACAAACCGATCCAGTGGGGGAAAAATGATCAACCTGAATGTATTGTACCTCTTGTCAATTCACTGGCATTTGGAAGGAATTTTTTTGCCCCCCTTTTTTAAGATAATAGCTGTCTCATAGCACTGATTTTATTAAGCTTAAGTAATTTCCAAATGAACAATGTTAACTTTACCAAAAATTTTTTTAAAAACTCGTAAAACAACTTAGTTCTTGGCTATGTGTTTACTTTTCAGTAAAGAAAAACAAAGTCCTTTCTGAAACTTTTATCTGAAGACTGTGAGTTTTGCCCGGTATTATTGGCTACATATTTATGTGTAGCAGATAAGCAGAAAAACCTATCCCATTTTTTCCCCTGTAGATTGTAGGGCTTAAAGATATGGACTAAATAGCTTAGGGGTACCATGGTAAGAACAGCCTTGGGACGGAATTGACAAAAATACAAACAAATAAACAAACCCTTGGGCACTACTCAGGAAACCTGTCGACTCTTTGAAGTAATCAACTGCCCAGTAAATGGATGGAAACACTGATCTCACCCTCTTCTCTTTTTTCTTTATTCTTTCTTCCTTTTCTGCTCTCCATTTTATGCCCCAGCCCAGCGTTTCCTCATTCATCACAGAACGGCTAATCTGAAACATGTCCCACTAATATACAATAAACATTAGTTATCACTCTATTAAAGACATCATATGCCTTTCCCATTCCTCTCAAGGCTTTTGAAATCCCTGAATGCTCATGCTTCTCTCATTATTTTATTCCCACTTCCAAGCCCATGGTCATGTTTTTCTCTCTCATTCTTCCAAGTCCTGACTGTTGAGTTGAACAGAATTTACATTCAAATAAAACATAATTCTTTCTCCAGATTTTCATACCAGCTGACTGAGATTGTAAGTGTCCCACTAGAGAGGTCTGATATACTTGCTTAGAGTTTTTAAAAAGCATGCTGATTTCATTCCTTTCCTCCCAGTGTCCTCCAGAGAGGAGGATGGACTATGCGAAATTGGTTTGGATTGATAAAGTACTTTGCCCTTATTTAAAGAGCTCATCTTGTATCAACCTCTCTTTTCATTCACTAAACAGATTCCGCAGCCTTCCTCCGTCTGAGAGAATTGGGCCTCCCTTGTCTGCTTTGATCCAGAAAATCATGCTTTCATTAACACAAACATCTCCTGATCTCTGCCAATGCATTTTAGATTTTCAAATTATGTATGTGCATCATTTATCAAAATGCCGTCAAGCCCCAGGTCTGCCAAGCATTCAAACTGGGCAATCCCATGGCATGTATGTAAATTCATTCTAAGGGAGGTTGCATGGTGATTATAATCTTGGTCCCTAAAGTAGCTGCAGTTGGCTGTATATTCTTTACTTCAAGGAAAGAAATGTGGTAGTAAGTACCAAGGATGAAATCTCAGAAGATCTTAAGCAAAATGCAGATTCCTGTCTATTTTCCGTTTTCCCAGTAGAAAAGATGAAAACATTCTGTATTGAGAAATGATCTGACTTCGGTGAAAGAGTTGAGAAGAGAATACTGTTTTTAGTGATTTGTGAACATGCAGCAATATGCTGGTAACAATTTTGATGTTTGAGAACTGGAAACACACAGGAAGTTCTTTAATCTTAATGGAAAATCCCTGGGTCATTTGGTCCACATGCACACCTTTCAACATTTTTTTTTTCAAATTCAAATCTTCAAAATTGTCTTTATCTCTGTTTTCTTTGTCCATTTCAATCTTCACTGAAACAGAGAAAGATAAATACTACCATAAAAAGTACCATTTTGACCACCATTTAGACCATTAGGCTCTATAATGACAGACTGTGCTCAGAATTTCAATAAAAAATTCTGGTGAATAAATAAAAACTGTTGCCCATGATATTAAAACTGCCAGCATGGATTTTAAAATAATAATGTATTCATATGTTCAACAAAATAAATGAACTAGGTGAAAGGGATTAAGAGTACACTTAATCACAATGAGCACTGAGTAATGTATAGACCTCCTGAATCACTATGTTGTACACCTGAAACTAATATAACTCTGTATGTTAACTATATGGAAATTAAAATTAAAAAAAATAGATGACAAGATGGAACATTCTATCAGATAACAGGAAACTATAAAAAAAGAACCAAATAGAAAATCTAGGACTGCAAAATACAGTAATTGAAACGAAAAGTGAATAGATAGGTTTAATAACAAACTGGGAAATACAGCTGAGGAAAGCATTAGTGAGCTAGAATTTGGGTAAATATAACGAACCCTGATGAAAGCCTGGAGAGCTAAAAGGATAGAAACCACATAGTAAGAGGGACATATGAGGCAAAATGAAAACATACAAATATATACAGATATATACACCATAAATAAAACATACATGTAATGCCCTCTCCCTCCAGAAGGAGAAGACAGAGGGAATGGGGTAAGGGCAGTATTTAAGAGTAAATGTCAAGAACTTTCCAACTAATGAGAGATACCAAGACTCAAAAGGTGTTTCAAACTGCAGACAGGGCAATTGAAAAGAAAACCACATCTATGCACATCACAGTAAAACAACTGAAGACCAAAGACAAAGAGAAAATCCCAAAAGGACCAAAAAGGAAGATACATTATTTTCAAAGGAACAGCCACAACATTTGAGAACTGACTCTTGAACAGAAAAGATGTAAGACAGGAGACAATGGAATGACACGAGGAGAGTGTGAAAAAAAAAGAAAAAAAAAATCTGGCAACCAGTAAAAACATCTTTTCAGACATGAAGCAACATAGACATTTCCTGATAACCAAAGACTAAGCGTATTCAGCAGCAGCAGCCAACATGAAAGGGAATGCTAAAAGTAGTTCTTCAAGCAGAAGAAAAATGATCCCAAAGAGAAACACAAAAACGCAGGAAAAAATTACGTGACTAATTTTGGGGCATATCTGAAGAATGCCGATGATACAAAATCATAATAACAATATTAGTAATATTTTACAGGGTTTAAAATATAGGTAGAACCTAAATACACGACAGTAATGATATGAATGGCATTCAGAGGGTTGAGGAAGGTTTACAGAGTTCACTGTTCTAAGGTCTTAGCATTGACTGGAATGTGATAAGAGTACGAATTTATATTTGTTCTAATAATCCAAGGACACATGTTGAATCTCTAGGAGAATTATCAAAAGACTAATAAAGGATGTGTAACCAGCATGCCAATAGAAGAAAAAATAAATGGAATAATCCAAAATCGATTAAGGAGGCTAAAAAGCAGAGTCATAGAGCAATTGGGAAAAATCAAATTGAAAACAACTAATAATGTGGGAAATTAAAAATTAGTTTATGTTCTGTGCATTTGTTGATTATATAGAAGTAGTTGGGAAGTGTGATGAGCAGCAACGTCTGTTTGACCTGAATTGAAAAAGTTGATGTTGCTAACTCATTAAACAGATTTTCCACAAGGAAATAATAAAATTATAAATAGTTGATTCTCACATGATTTTGATGTGCTAAGCATTATGTAAGTATATCTCATTCTTTTGAGCTCATTAGTCCCATTTTACATATTTTTAAAGTGCATTTTAAGCAGGTTAACTACCAGTTCACATTGAAAATAGCAGATCTGGAACAGTTTTTATTTGTTTTTTGTTCTTGTTTTGTCCCATTTTACTCCAGAACTGATATACGTAATCATCCCAATATATATCAATTGAATTAAAAAGAAAAACTTAATATCCCACGCATTTTCTTTCATGTCCCCATAAGGGGACATGGAAACATCTTACCAAATGTGTGGATCAAGTTTCCAAAAAGAAAACAAAAATTATTACTTACATCGCTTAAATTTTAACAATTAGTCCAAACTGTCGATTACTGAACAAACTTCTATTAAGCATGTGCTAAGTATCAGGCATCATTCTAAGCCTTAATGATATAATATAAAACAACAGAAATGTGGTCCTGGCCTCACGGGGTGAATAATAATATTAATTATAAATTAGTTTATTTCTTCCATTAGATAGTAACAAGAGAAGACCAAAAATAAATAATCATAAATTACAATCTGTGCTATAAAAACCACAACAAGATGCTCTGAAAAAGAATTATAAATGAGTACTCTTTTAGGTGGTATGATGAGGGACAATTTTCTTTGAAAACATAACCTTTATACCAGCCGAGCTTTATAATTAGGGCAACTATATAATGTATTGCTCATATAGGAACACTTCTGAGAATGCAAGGGGGCACTTCTAATAATTATTCTGGATGTCCGTGCAAATCAGAATATGTTTTTGCCCTCCTTCTAAGCCACGGTAAGCAGGATGGCTTATTCCTAAATGTAATGGAAAGACACTAAAATGTTTTAGCAAGTCGTATGACTTAACATTTTTTAAAGTTGTCTCTAGCTGCCAATTGGAAAATACATAGGTTAAGGGACAAAAGTAGAGACAGAGAGAGAAACTCTGAGAACAAGGTACCCAAATAGGTAGGCAAGGGACAGTAGCATGAATTGAGAGGCAGGAATATAGAGAAAAATAGCCAAGTCAAGATAAATTTTGCAGTGTATCAGCAGCTCAGATGAAGTTATCTAAAATCTTCCACTTACATTCTAATTTATATTGTAATAGGCGCAAGAAATTATCTTAAAGTTTTGTCAGGTGAGCTGGCTTTTCAGGAGCATTAACAGGGATACAAAGGAGAAATTGTTCACCTGGAGGAAAAAACCTCCAGGAAAAATAAAAATCTTCCATTAAGCAGCTCCTCTTTCTTCTCTACAAACCCCAGTTTTGAGGTTTTTGTCTAATTCTTACAATTTGTAGGTTTGTATGCATTTTTATAAAGGCTATTAATTTTTTGTGCAGCAATGTTTTCTCCAGTCTATTGTGTGTATTTTCACTTTATTTGGGGGTCTTTTGCCATTCTAATATTCAATTTTTAGTTCTTATATAGGAAAATACATGTAACTTCTTTATAGGAACTGAATTTACTAATTTGGAAAAGTTTGGCCCTATCCAAAATTTTATATAAATATACATAAAAATGTAATTTTATTATTTTAAGTTTTAACCACTATATTTTATTTAAATCCCTAATCCATCTGAACTGTACTTTTGTGTGTGATATGAAACAGAAATCTAGCATTACCCATAATATTAAAATTCATCATATTTTCTAATCTGAACCTAAATTCCCTTTTGACTTTTATATAAAGTTCTTATAGTCTTAAATCAATTTCTGTATGCTCTGATATTTATATACTTTTGTGACAATATATCTTATTTTTATTAGAATGACTTTAGAGTAAGTTTTGGTAAGGGAAGTCCCCTGCACTAATCTCCTTTTTTCTATTTTGGTCTTCTTGAAAAAAAAGTTTTTATCATATACACACATGCACACAAAGGAGTATCTACTTCTTGTAAATAAGTCAAACAGTACAAAATACATGGCGTGAAACATTATAATCCTCATTTTCCCTCTAGTTCCTCCAGTTACTTCCTATTAAAATGTTAGTGTATTTTCTGGTTTTTTGGGCTAAACATTTTTATACATTTAAATTCATTCTGGACTAACCTTATTTGTAAAAGTAATTTCATTAGCTATTCACAGGTATTTATTCTTCTAAAGAACTCTTAAAATATTTCAGTCTAGTTCTGTAAAATACAGCGTAGCTCATCTCTTACTATTTAGTATCTGAAACACACTGGCAGCCCAATACTTAGTTCCTTTGATGTTTATTGAATTCGCCTGTTTTGGTAGAGCTTGTAAGATTGCAACAAAAAGAGATCCACCCAATCTAGCTACATAAACAGGGATTTGTTATATTTAAGTCTGTAAGGATTGTGATAAAAAAGAAAATTGGAGGAGAGTTTACCAAAATATAATAACAGGACAAATACTAAACTGAGATGTAAGTTTCACTAATGATCCAACTCTCAAATTGAACTAAATCATTAAACAAGCAGTTTAGAACACCAGGTACTGGATCCCAAACTGAAAAGGACACAATCATTGTCGTTAAGATGCTCACTGAACTCAAGATGAGCACCGGGTGATCTATGGAAGTGCTGAATCATTATATTTTACCCCCAAAACTAATATTACACTGTATGTTAACAACTGGAATTTAAATAACAACTCTCAAAAAAAGATACTCACTGTATAATGGGGAAAATGGGATGCAGAAATAATGTGATTTGCATCCGTTTGCACAGGTAAATTAATTGCCAGTTGAGACCTAGACCTCTACATGTATCCTCTACATGTGCTTTCAAACCCTGAGAGCTTGACAAAGTTGCTGTCTTTATCTATTCTGGTTCTTGATTTTAGTCTCAGAAGAAAAGCTGCCCTTACTGAAGCTCACCATGACCACTGATCTCATTTCTTCAGACTCCTTTTTTTGATCTATAATTACCCATTTTGTTTAGTCACATGTTTATATAGAACGAAAGGAAATGTGCTGTGTGTGTGTGTGTGTAGAGAAAGAGAGAGAAGGAGAGAGAGGGAGAGCAAAAACTTAATCTATCATCTTTTCAAACTAATGATCCACCCCTCTCCCATCCACCAAACAATTTGAAAGGATGATCCAAACACTACCATGCTTCCATCCTATGTCTTAATAGCTCTTCACGCCTCACTCCTGAAGGTTTCCTGAGAATCACTAATAACTTCCTAATCAACAAACCCAATGGCCCTTGAATTCTCTGCCCATCTGACATTGTTGGTCATTCCTTCGTTCTTGAAACTCTTTCCTACTTTGACTTCTCTGTTGACTTCTCTATTGACTATCAATGCAGTCCACCATTCCTCATCCATCCTCTTATTCAATGGCTCCATCCTACCCATTAAAAAGAGTCATTTGGTTTCTTCTCATATTATCTTGCTTCTCCTTAATGTTTCTGAGTGTCTTAAAAATCTTTATTTTCATCTCTTAACAATTTCCAAATCTTCAGTTCTACATACCCAACCATCTGTTGGACATTGTCACCAGTACACACCAAAATTGAAAATTAATCTCAACATGTTCCCCTATTTATTCAAAAACCTACTCTGCCTTCCTTATTTCTGTTAATGGTTAACAGAATGTTAAATTCATTCTACCAGCTTCCTACTCATGAAGATCTGGTTTGACTTCTCCCTCACTTTAACCAACACACTGCCCACCAGCACCACCATATAATCATGAACTAGACTTTGTAGCTTTCGGCTGTCAAAATATATCCAACGTTGCCTCTCTGTTTTGTTTTGTTTTTTTCATTTTCACTGGTGCCATTTTAATTCAGGCCCATATTATCTATGACCTGAAATATTTACTACAGAAGCATTTCCTAGACTCCATGATGGACCCGAATCAGGCACTAGATAATTATTAAATAAATTTTTCACAGTATCCTTTTATCTTCAAAGTCAAAATTCACTGTCCTTTATTTAATGGCACTTAGCAAATAACTAGCTTTAGTCATAGATTATGTGGACAGGCCATACTGTGCAGTGGACAAGAGTTCAAATGTCTATTTATTCATCCACAAGTATATTTTAAGCATCTACTAGTTGCCAGGTAACATCCTAGATTCTGGGAATTCAGCACTGAAAAAAAATAAAATCAGGAAATTTCCTGTACTCATGGCATCTTACATTTCAAAGGCTACGTCTGGGTTTGAGTCATGGATCCAACATTGTTAGATTTGTGACCTTAGGCAAGTTCCTTGACCTTTCTAAGCCTGTGTGTCTTTATCTCAAAATAAAATAAAATTAAAATTAAATAAAATAAATAAAACAAAGGCTCAGGTTAGGGGAGTGGGCTACAATACACACCATGTAGGCTTTTTTAGGAAATAGAAATCAGATAGGCTGATAGATCATGTGGTTCATCCAATAAATGTTAACTCTTTTTTTTTTCCTTATCTATTTATTTTGTCATTTTCCTAAGGCTTAGCTTACCTCTTACCCCACAGATTGGGGTTCATTTTGTTTTGGCCACATACTCTTTCCAATGTATTACACAAAGCATCAACTATTCATTTTTACTATATGTTCTCTTTTTTCATTCTGAAAAGTTGTTGAAATTGCATCCATACTTAAAAATGAAACAGAACGTAAAAGTACTAAAAGACTGTGAAGACTTTCCATCTGATAGTATAACTGAGAATAGTAATAAGTATAGAAATAATTGGGTTTTCCTTTCTTTTATAATTATGTAACCAAACCCAAACATCATTTTTTTTCTTCCCCAAATTAAGAGAGTTTAAAATGAGGGGGGCGGGGGGAAAGAAAAAATCTCTTCTCTCTCTCTCTCTTTCCTACCCACCTCCCCCACCCCCAACCCCACCTCCCATTCATTAGAAACTAAGAAAGAAGAGATCTTATTCAAATCTTTGCTATATTTCTGGTTCACATCCAGTGGACAAAAGAGTGGAAAGCATCCATTCAACCAATAATTATCAAGCACCTATAAAATACCAAGAGCTCTTCCAAACTCAGGAAATCCTAGCCCAACTTTCATGGAGCTTCCATTTTCAGTTAGGAAGCCGAGCTCTGTTACAGCTGCTGGGGCTGTAGTAGTTGCCTCCATGTGAATACACTTACACTTGCAGAAGATTTTGGAGCTAATCTAGACAATTTTCAGCCTACTATAGAAATCTGTATAGTAGAGCATCTTTACCAAATCTTTCATTCAATCTTTCTTGGATGCCTCTGGCAACAGTAAGCTCAGTACTTCACCATTTCCGTTTTTAGTAAGTTTAAATATTTAGCATGTGGTGAACCATTACTTCCTATTTGGGTTCAAGCATATTAGGATTGAAATAATCCTAAATGCTATGTTCACCCTACCTGGTTGACTCAAAATAAACCCTTGCCTCTGTCAGGATATTTCTTTTCATTATTACTCTGTGGCCTTATAGCTAAATCTGAGGGATGGTTATATGTCCAGAAAGCAGGTTAGCAGGAACATAAGTGAAATTATATCAGTTCTTGAGGTTAAGTACAGTGCTATGTGACCTACTGATTTTCATTTAAAATTATCAACTTTCTTCAGATCCAGGGACAAAAGCAGAATTTCAAGATTATAGGAAACCAAATTGTTCCCGTAATCATTCAAGTAAAGTGACCAACCCTGCACTTCATGTGAACAGGGTCATTATATCCATATATTATTATTATGCTAATCAAAATATAGATAGTTCCTGGCAGATAGGTTACAAAAACATCAGATTATATGTAAGTATTTTATGACTTCTGGAAAATGCTGATTTCTTTAACTTAAGTCCTGAATATTTATTTTACGCAGACGGGTTCCATTCAGTTGACATAATTTGCAACTTACTAGGAAAGCTCAGGAACTCAGTGTTTTCATTTTTAGGAAGATCCAAACTACCCCAGATCACCACAGTATAACCAATGATCAACATGTATTCCGCTCCAAAAAATAAATACTTTTGTACCACTGTATATAACTTAATTCAGTTTTTAAAATGATATAATTTGTCTTTATTTCTAATTAATAATTTTTTCAGAAGTTTTCAAAAGGGATTAAGAATTACGTGATAGAGTTCTAAGCAAAATTATGCTTTGTTGAACCAACAAAGCAAAACACATTTAAAAATGTGTTGGAAGGGGGAAAGTCACTTATCATATATCTGCTGGCTATCTTTTTTAAGAATTATAGATATGCAGCAGTAAAAGAAATTTAAGAATTCAATAAATCTTCAGAAATTTAAGACCAGAAGGAAAAAAAAACCAGAAGAGTTAAAATTCCTGAATTTTGAAATTTGTCTTTAATCAGAAATAGAAACTAAAATAATCACAATAATAATAATTATAGTGTTTACAAAGGTTTTAAAGAACTTTCAACATTCCTATGTCTCTGCTTGAAGCACATAAAATTAAAATGATGTAGTCACAATTTGTTTCTTGACTATTTTATATTCAGTAATTTTTAATGAAGCAACTAAATTAGGCATAACTTAGTGCAGCTTTAATGTAGTTATGATGAATATATTTTACTTGATTAAAAATGATAAAACCAGGGAGCCTTAAATATTATCTTAAAAGATTAACTACTGTGTCAATTACAAATCTAGGGGAAAGGTATTTATAAGGGAATAACTATTCTGAACAGTAACTTCCTTTTGTTCATTTCATTTAATTAAAGACTCAATCAACTTTTACTCTTAATACTAAAATTTTCCTAAATTACACTTTGGCTTGCAAATGGAAGGGCATATAGCAGGGCTAAGTCAATTTAGCACTAGAGAAGATTCAGCAAGTAATCCATTTTTTATTTAAATAAGGGAGAACAAACTACTTGGCAGTGTAGGGTGCAGGGGTGCAGTAATTAACTAAATGATCACCAATTCTGCATTGCATTTTGTGTTACCTGGCATAGTATGAATAATTTCCAGTAAAAAGTCAAATTATTTGCACAGGTGAACGATGATGAGGCCTGCTCTGCCAACAGGTACACTGAGGAGTAGGAGCCTCAATGTCTTAAGACTGAGTAGAAGAAGCAAAATTTCCCCATATCTTTTAGGGGAACGACTAACCTACTATGATGGGGGGCCAGGGAGTAGATGTGGTCACTATATTTACTGTGCCCACTGAGAGGGGAAAACTTGCAAAGGAATAGTTTTGATATAGACATTGAGTTTTTATCAAAATACAAATAAATGGTCATAGATGACGGTTTTCACCTAAGGAATACTAAATACTTAGGTTTAATCGGCAGTCTCCAATAAATAGATAAATGTCTTCTCATAGCAGGTGGGCTTAAAATTTCTCCCTCCTAGAGCCCTGCACCTTTATCAAATAAACATCACCACACAATCATACACCTCTGGCCTCAGCCGTTTCCCTGGCATCAGTGAGGCTGGGCTGTTATCCTTGAATAGGGTAGCCCAATGCCAGGAGATTTCCAAATGCTAATAAAAATTTCCTTGACAAAAGAAAGTGGTAACATTTTTTAAAATAATATTTAAAAACTGAAGAAATCTGAGTGTGTCGTGTTTTCTGTTTTTAGGGTTCAGGGCGGAAAGCATCTGAAAGATGGTTTAAAAGGAAGCGGACGGCACCTGCATGGGCCTGCATTTTGGTGATGCTAAAAGTGATGGAAGTCGATTTGCCTTATTCTGCCGCTAAAACTGAAGCGTCCTGTTCATGGAAACCCCCGCCAGAGATTTGGAGTTTACCGAAAGAGGACTCTGCAGAGCGCTGCCAGAAATTCAAAACTAACTATCGGGGCAGGCAGTCGCTGCGAGAGGGGGACCGAACGTGGGACCCGGGGAGCCCCACGTCTCTCTCCTCTAAAAGGACTGGTCAGTGCCTTCCTCCTCCTGGAGTCGGAAGTGCCTGTCACCTGCCGATCTGCCCCCCTCTCTGGGTCATCCCCTCTCCTTTGCCCAGTTCGGACAGTGTCTAGTGACCAGCTTCAGCTCCGGCTGTCTTCGGGCTCCAGTGTCCCTAACCCCCGCCTCTCTCCGGGAATCGCGTCCCCTCCCCCGTGGTCCCGGCCCCTCCGAGCACTGCCGGGCGCTGATAGGCGGCGGCGCTGACAGGAGGCGGGGCCTGGGAGTCCCGGCCAAACCCGCCCTCGCGTATAAGCCCCTTCTCGGCTCTCTCTCTCCATCTCTCTCCTCTCTTTCTCTCTCGCTCCCTTCCTCCCTGTAACTGAACAGTGAAAATTCACTGGATCCGCTAACAGGCACAGATGTCATGTGAAAACGCACATGCTCTGCCATCCACACCGCCTTTCTTCCTTTTCTGTTTCCTTTTTTCCCCCCCTTGCTCCTTCTCCTTCTTCTTTGTAACTAACAAAACCACCACCAACTCCTCCTCCTGCTGCTGCTGCTGCCCTTCCTCCTCCTCCTCAGTCCAAGTGATCACAAAAGAAATCTTCTGAGCCGGAGGCGGTGGCATTTTTAAAAAGCAAGCACATTAGAGAGAAAGAAAAAAGAAAAACAAAAGCAAAACAAAACCCAGGCACCAGCCAGACAGCACATTTTTTTCACCCTTCCTGAAAACAAACAACCAAACAACCATCAAAACAGTCATCACCACCATCATCAAAACTGTTAACATAGCAGCGGCGGCGGCGGCAAACGTCACCCTCCGGCCACGGCGTCCGCCTAAAGGGATGGTTTTCTCCGCGGAGCAGCTCTTTGCCGACCACCTTCTTCACTCGTGCTGAGCAGGATTTTTGGGCTCTCCGGGGTTCGGGCTGGGAGCAGCTTCATGACTACGCGGAGCGGGAGAGCGGCCACACCATGCGAGGTAAGCGAGCCCTCGGACAGCGAGGGTCCCCGGGTCCGGCCAACTCCAGCCAGATGGGGAGATGGGGGAGGGGAGCGCACCCCGCAGAAGGGGAAGAAGGTTCTCGGGGCGCAGGTCTGGAGTTCGCGTTCGCAGGTGGGCTACAAATGCCTAGGGCGTAGAAAGTTGTGGGAAGGTGTTGATGCCTCTCGGGAGTTCTGGAGGGACGCAGGAGGGCGCTTTTTGGAGAGAGGAGCGACGCTAGTTGCTTCCTCCCAGTCCCTGAGTTGCACTGAACCATTTTTGCTTGTCACTCTCGGGTGCGGAAGCGGACGCCGGATGGAGGGAGAATCGGAGGGGGCTGCCTCGCTACAGAAGCAGCTGGAAGCACCCGGTGCGCCGTGGTGGCCTGCCGGGTTTGGGTGCGCTGGGCGCACGGGCAGGCGGCGGGGCGCGAGTGCGCGGGCACACATACTCCAGGTTACTAGGCCCACCAGCGTCCCGGCCCGCTAATACGTCCCTTCGTGGGAGTGGTAGGCAGAGAGGCGGTGTCGCGGGACCGGACGCGGATTCTGGGATCATCCCCTGCGTGGGTCCCTTGCGCCGGCGCTACGTCCTGGCCAGGTCCGAATGCTGGAGCCCGCGCGGTCCAGGGACAAGCGCCGCCCCGAAAAAGTTGCACGGAGAAAGTTCCAGAGGATAAGAGAGCCCGCGCTACCCACGGCAGAGAAGGCTCTTTTGTCGAAGGGCCGCTGCGGGAGGCGTGCTGGGTGAGCCCTTGAGCCAAGACCCCCAGCGGCGACAGCAGTGGCAAGTCCCTGGGGCAAGCTGGCAGCTGTGGGGCGGCGCGCCGGGGACAAGGGAGAAATACTTCCCCTGGGTACCCTGTGGCTGCCCAGTAGATGGCCTGGCAGACTTTAGGGAGTCACTTAGTCCGTCTCTTCCCCTGCAGTCCTAGGACCTTCAGGTTTCTTGCGCGCTGTGCTCGGACCCGCCCTCCCCCACTTTCTGCTTGGCCACAACTTCACTCTTTTCTTGGAGAGCAGGCAGGGTGCCAGCGTGCCATGGGGACATGTGCAAGTCTCTGGGCACCTGCCTCACTCCGTTTTTCTTCCTGGCCACTCTATGGCTCTTTGTGGGGCTCTCCTCTACCCTTCGCACGCCCTTCTGGTCCTGGCAACAGAAAGTTGTAGACGGCTAAACCCCCGGGCTCCCCACACCCCCGACCCGGGGACAGGTGGACTAGGCAGGTAGAACTTGGGAAGGTGGGGCTGCAAGTACTCATCGCCTTCCACCGGGCAGTGTACACCTCTCACTCACTCGCCCAACACTCACCTCTGTAGAAGGGTCCCCAGGGGTTTGCGGGTCTGCTCTCCCGGCTCCGCACACAGTGAATCCTGGAGCTTGGACCCTAGGGCAGGGATTGGGTTAGCTGGGGCTTTGGGACGCGGCAGGAAAGGGAAGGAGGAGGAGGAACAGAGAGGTTGTCCAGGGAAGTGGGTGGGAGGGAGATAGCTGAAGATCAGGGACAGGGAGGTCCTGGTGGGATGATTGACCCGTGTGCCCTGGGAGTGGGAGCTCCGGTGCGTACGAACTGGTTCCAGTTGAATGTCCCAGTTGGGGGTTTGGTCACATGCTCCACTGTCCAAATACTCTGCAGAAAACTATACTTGGGCAGTTGGCAAGTACAGAACCTTTAAGTGAAAGATGATCCACCTTTGTTTTTCTTTTTCTGCCCCATCTCACCACCCTGCGCTCTCCTTTCAGTTTCTCCTGCTCTGATATGGGACTTCCAGTTCGCCCTTCCCTTACTTCTCCCCTTCCAACATTCCTCCGTTGGCTAGGTTATCTTCTAAAGGGCAGAAACCACGCGTCACCTTCGCTCCGAACCGGCACTAGGACCTGCGGCGTAAAAGCCACTCACTCTCCCCTTAAATTGAATAAAACAGAGTAGTGTGGGGCAGGAGTCGGTTGTAGCTTGATCGCGCTGCTCCTGAAGGAGCAGTATGCCGAGGCAGTCTGGGTTCGCCACCGCGCTCGCTTCGGGGACTCTGGCAGCCTGAAGGATTGAAAGCCAAGCGCTCGCCTAGTGCTCACCATTAGAAACCAGTCGAAAACCCACACTCGCTTTCCAGAAAGCATCACCCTAGCCAGGCTGCCCAGCAGAGTTTACAGGTCTTAACTTAAAGCGCCTCTCTGGCGGCCCCGGGGGGCTCCCACTAGAGAAAAAGCAAGCTTACAAAGTGGCAGAGTCCTTTTCTCTACCTCCCAGGCTCTCCTTTCCTGACCCCTTACTGTTCCTCCTCTGCCGCCGTCCCTACACATTTCCTACAGGCTATGCCCACCCCGCAACATCAGGGGTTGTTCCTTAAGGATCGGTTGAGAACAGGTCCCAGTTCCTCCGGCGTCTTGTGGCAGTCAGGGGTTGAACTTGAGTGTGAACTTGAGAAGTGAGAGCCGAAACAAATCAGCTTTCTCTTGTGCCTGGGCTACTAATCAGCCTACATCAGGGGGAGGGGACGGTTTTTGAACTCAGCTTTACAGCATATCCACTCCATTTCTCCAGTACATCCCTCCCCAACACACACACACACACACACACACACACACACACACACTCCCCATCCCCAGGCAGTCCCTGTCGCTGCCTTGGCTTCGGCTTCACGGTTTGCAGGGGGCAAACTATCCTGAGTCAGGAAGCTTTGTACGACATTAAACTTGGTCCAGGATTAAGTGGTTACCCTCAGGACCAATCCAGCTGACCCACCCTCCACCTCCTCCAGCCGCCCCCCTCTCCACCACCCCCAGCAGGTCTACAATAGTTAAGAGATTTTATCCTGAGGGAAGCTCTGGGGTAAGAAAGGGGTTAAGAGGCTCTGATCTTTGAGGTCATTGTGCGCCCACTGCTGAACTGATTCCTCAGAGCTCAGTGGCTTACTCAGGGCTGGCCTGGGGCGAAGGAGGTAGTCTTTGGTGGTGCACAAAGCGTTTCACCCTTTGTCTGCTAGAGGGTATCACAGGAGTTCCAGTGATGCTACTTCACAGATTGCATTTTTGAAAAGAATAACTTCTGAAGACGGAAGAGAGGACTTTTAATTGGGTCCGTCCATAGGTGAGAAATGAGTGAGCCCAGGTGCGGGTTTCAAGACTCCTTCCTGAGAGGCCTGTCAGCTGTTTATTACACAGGCTCCCGGAAATGGTGGGATTTTTCAGCCCTGCCTCCGCAGAAAACCTTGCTTCCCAAAACAGGGGCACAGATGTCGTTGCAATCAATAGGTGATTGTGGCTCCTACGGATTAGAAATCTGGTTTTTATGCTTGCTGTAAACAAGGATGGGGCTTGGCTTTTCTAAAGCCCAGTTTTCATCTACTATTTTCAGGTAGTTAATTTTTATTAACTGCTAACTTTAGAAAAGCAGCAGCTTGCTCTCAGGGGTATGATGGCCCTTTGGAAGTCTGGAGCTCTGAATGTCCTGCTGGCCAGGCCTTTAGATTTCCTAAACGAATGCTCTATCTTAATTTCTCCCTCAAATCCCAATTAAATATTTCTAACCAGAAGTCCCATTTTAATTTCTTCCACAAATCCCAATTAAATATTTCTAACCAAGATTCCACCTTCCACAATTAAAAAAAAAAAAAACGTTGCTGAAAAGACATCTCTGTCAATAGTCCATTAATAACTGTACATTAAGTAATCCAGTGGATTCCAAGAAAAGTGTGCGTTTCAACAGTTTAAAGAAAAATTCTAAAGCTCTGTTTCAAGTACTGTTGGAAAAAAAAATAGTGTGCTAGAAAAATAAAATATTTTCTTAGGCGGTTACATGCTAGGATCCTCTTCCCCCCATCCCCATCACCCTGAGTGAGTCTACAAATATTATGACATAGGAGTGTTTGACATCCTCAGCCTTTGGGAGATGTTATTAGTAGCATCAAGGCTTTTTACTTTTCTGGGTATTCGGATAATCAGGAACTGGGAAACCAGGATGGAAACAGAAAGGTGGAAATACTGAACAGCAGGCCTCATAAACATGAGGGATACAAAATTAAAACTCCTTTGTTAGAATTCATTTAAAACTTAGAAGTCCTGGATTTTGCTTTAGCTATACTGTTTAGAAAACCCTTGAAAGATTGTTTCTTGTATCATTCCTAAAGTGCTTTAATGTAAATAACATGTTTGTACTCTTCATCAAGTGCGAATGCTGACATTTACTTATTTTGGTAACAATTTGTTAAATACTAAACTATTAGCAGCCTGCAAAGTGATTATTCTGGTGTGAATGTAATGCAAATATACTGTATTTCAAATTTAAATGTTACAGAATATGAAACCTAATTTTACCACAACAAGGACTTTAAAGCACCAAGAAAATATTAAGTTTTAGGGTTGGTCTCCATGAAAATGACATTGGAATTGTGTAATAATACCTACTTTTCCCCTAAAAGTGGCATATATAGAATTGGCACCAGAATTTTAACGTGATTCAAGTTTTTCTAGGTAAAAAAGACAAGTAAAACTTTTTTTCAGCTATTATATCACATTTTACAAACTTATGTCCACCTTTTAGAAATGTCATGTGGCCACTGTAGGTTTTATACTTTTTACTACAATAGTTCAATAGAACTAGAATAGAATAGTACAATAGAAAAATAGAAGTGTGAATCACAACACATTAACTAGATTTTTTTGAGTACAAAGAACGATATACCTCTAATTTGAAGGACATGTTATAGCATTCAATTAATACAGAGTTTGAAATTATTCTAATACAATATCAGGTTAAAAAAGTTCTACATATGTAGGTCTACTGGTGTTCTGCAATTTGTAAATAAAATAAGGTTCTAAATTGTGAACAATAACATCATTGTTATTGTACATTGGTGAAATCTAAGCCTGACAGATAATTATATGAGGAAATAGGAGAATTAATTCCAAAGTTAAAACTATCGAATTCTGGCCAGATTGTAACAAAGCAAAGGCGATGAGCATGTATGTTATTAATGCAAAAGTTATTAGTGATTGAGGTGACTCAGTATATACATATTTTTTCCTATCATCCTATTATTGAGAAAAGAATTTCTTAAGACTAAATCATTTTTGTGTTTATTCTACAAAGGCATTGAAAGTTTTAAGTTAGATTGCCATTAATTTAATGTAATTGACATTAACGAAACATTTTATTGTGAGGTTAAAATACACAGAAAAGTAAATGTAAGGAGTGAACACTGTTTTTAATAATTAATATTTATTCTCAGTGTAGTTTTACTATTCCATCCATTCTTATCTAAGGGATAGAAATTAAGTAGACAAATAAAATAAGTCTTTTGTAATGTAATGAATAATGACATTTGATAAAATGAGCGTTCTACACATAAAGTATTATTCCTGCAATTTTGTAATCATCTTCCAATTACAGCTTCTTGCAAATATTTATCTTACTTTGAATAGAATCTCTGACTTAACAGAATCCCTAGCAGATAATAGCAGTCTTTGGAGGCGTCTGTTGATACACACTGATACACAATATGTATATGTATGTGCCTATAACCACCCACTCAGACAAGAAGAATGATTATTTGAGAGAGAAAATCATTCTTATCTTCGCTTTCACAATCCAGACTTCCAAATTCAAACATATTTAGAGAAACAGACGCAACTTTCCAGAGCATTCAAAAGGAAGAAATAAATACATGTGGTACTTGAGTCGCATAAAAAGAAACTGTTAATAGCATCTATTTATAAATAATCTACACAAAACTCCATTATACTACCTAATGATAATTGGAGAGAAAAGGAATCAAAGAATTCAGGACTGCCAAATAAATAAAATATTCCCTCTCAAATTAAGCTACAAATTCATAGTTAACAAGGCTTATGCCTTGAATTGAAGGATGCCTCCTTTGTAGCACAAGACAAAGAGAGCATAGAGGAATAAATATTGATTGAACTAATCATCTGATGAATAGAAATGAGATTTACCAGTGCACCAATATAATAGGCTATGTTAACTAGTTCTTTCATAGCGCATATGCTGCCCTTTCAACCCCTGACCCCATCCATTCAGTTCTTAATGAGGGAAACCACAGGTGTTATAACGGCATTTATAGTGAATCAAGCTAAATATAATAACCTTGTGGTTAACTAACTGCATTGAGGGGGTGGGTTCCTATGAAAAGAAATATTGTGATCATAGTGTCACAAAATTATTATGCATTGCAAGCCACTTAGAATTTTTGGCTTGCTCTGGTCATCTTTAAAATATATTACTGTGGCCATCAATATGCCAAGCCCTAGATTTATTTTCCCCTTAATAAGTGCAATTTTAGTCATGCTTATGTGAGGAGTCAAAAATGTTATTAGGTATACATATTTTACCTACATTGGTTAATACTTTACAGAGTAAGCATTGGAAGCATTTAAAAATAACACTTAGAAGGTGTACTATTTTATACTTAATATAACGTGCATTTTTCTTGATTAGTACTTATTTCTTAAATATTGGAAACAAACTCTAACTTTGTAATAATTATTATAATTATGTGATAAGTTTTGTTTTAAAATTCAATTGGGATGTTCTTACAAAGGCCAAAATGAACATGTCACCTTTTTCTAAAGCATGAGGCTAAACACCCGTCCAGAAACAAGCCCTTATGAAAGAGCAAAGGTAATTTGTTTTGACTTAAGTATGTTCACCTCTGCATCATGAATATCTTATTAATTGGCTGGGTATGCTGACTTTTTAAATTACTTTGCTAAAAGGAGTATTTGTCGATGTCATTTTTGTGTGTGATTAGTTATCATATCATGTAGTCCTGGGTTATATTTCTCTAATTCAGAGGAATTACAGACATCAGCAAAGAAAGGGAAAATTAATCTGTTCACTGAATTGTGATTTTTGTTACCAGTTAACACTTAGTACTCATGTGAGCCCGATATCCTGGCACCGTAGAGTATATGAAAGATTTGGGTTGCTTAAAGAAAACCGTTACATAGATTTTATCTCATAGTAAAGCTTTTTTTCCAATGAATATTACAACAAGTCAATTTAAATTCTATTTTTAACAATTTTCTTATGACTATTCAGTAAAGCACCCTTCTTGAAAGACTGTTACATTCATTACCTGAATTTCACTAGAATTATGTTGTGATCATGTGACAACAGCAGATAAACAATATTTTAATATTTAATCAGAGGTACAAAAGGTATTCTCTGAATTTGGACACAAAATCATCCTTAAAAAGGAAACAACAAAAACTTTTTTAAAAGGCCTTGCCAT
>CM053615.1:11799390-11828367 GCA_028646535.1 Procyon lotor
CTCCCTCCTGAGTACATTTACTTCCATCACAATGGACTAGAAGAGATCCTTGCTTAGTGGTGCAGAACCCTTGAGACCTAATTTAGCTTTTATAGGAAATTCAAAAAGAGAGACGGCACAAGAGCAAGAGAACAGAACAAAGATATGAGTTTGTACAGGGAATATTGATACTTCTGGACTGCCTCTGTAACTCTTTTAAAAGAAATTTTCTAAGTAAATGCTGACTTAGACTTTTTTGTTAGTGGAAGGCCTGAGCTCCTCCCGCCGGAACAATGCACTCCCCGAGTCATCTTTACAATTCCCGACAGTCTGTCGTCTCGGAATTTCGGGTTCATTGGTTTTTGTGCTGCGAAGGTCAGCAAACATTTTGGAAAAATAAATTTCCCCTTTTAATTTCTTAAATGTGTCCTCACACGGATGCCCAGAAATAGGAAAGTTACATAAATGCAAATTAAAAACATGCCTGACAAGCTGTGCCTCTTGGTCCCGTTGATCATTTTTTATTCACATTTCACAGCAATTTCCAGGAACATCACCACATTCTTTGTTAACTACATATCAATTAAAATACCTCTGAGAGGCAGGTACAATAGCGGACTATTTATTATCCTTCTTCAGCAGTGAAAGGCCCACTTTTACTAACTGCCACAGGTAGGTAACACATAAAGACTTAGAAAGAGAGAGGGGGGAAAAAAAGCCATCCCTTAAGAATTTCACAGAAGATGAAGAAAGACATTTTTTCCAGTGCTGCAGGAAAAAAAAAAAAAAAAAAAAAAAAGTCAGCGGCTTCACCAGGCAATCAGTGGGAGGATAAGACCAGAACCCAGACATTCTTATTCCTTCTCATCTGCTGCGGCCACAAAGTCTAATAAATTGTCGCTCACAAGCAATTTTGCCACACAAATGTAAAGTTGTTAGTGCAAAGAGCCCAGATTACTTTTGTGGATGGCTATAGGGGTGTAGTATTGGGAAGCAGACTGATTTAGAAAAGAGGAAAACACACACACACACACACACACAGGTTGGGCTTTGAAATTAAGAATCATTCTGCCCTGCATCCTGTCTGAGCCCTACCCCGTTTCTTCACCTAATAGGAGACCGAGGCCTCTTTCACTGGAGAGGTCCAAGAATCAAATGATGCAGTGAATATCAAATGTAGTGGGAACTTAACTAGCAATAATATTATTATCTGATAGATTGCAATCAAATATAATGTCTGCACTTCAAAACGTTGGCCTTATGTAGCTGCATTGCCCTGAATATGCCGCTCGCATTTCTAGAGCTGGCTTGCTTTTCTGTGTACTGGGAACCTGCCTGTGGTTATGTTGATCTTGCATCTTGTCAGGGAACAGCTAACGTATTAGCTCTAACTAACCTTAGAGTCTTAAACATCCTTTTGTTTATTTACTACCTACAGCTCCACACCATTTAGGCCTAGTGGGTATGAATACAAAATAAATGGTCAAATTCTGTGGTTTAGCAGATTAATTAATCAGGTCAAGATGTACTGGGGTAACGATCTTCATATTCACTGTATTGGTTACCTGCATGCTAACTGGCATTCTCTACCAGCTAGAAAAATACATCAGCATAACAACTGCCCAGCTTTTAAATCCTGCTGTTAACTAAAACTTGATTGTACCACTGTATTAATCACCAAGCTTGAGCCAAAACTCTTGTTTTTCTTCTGGGAAGATGATTTATTCAAAATAATGTTTCACTTAGGGGTCTAATCATAAGCCCAAGATGATTCAGATGGTGAAGTCCAGCTGTAACAACAACAGCATCATCCAGAAAAATACCCACATGTATATTGAATCCCTTGAAAGTTTTCCATAACAGATCTAGGGATGATAAATCATGCAAACTCGTTCTATCATTAACTAAAGTGTTCCTTTTCTTTCACCATAATCCGCAAGGATTAGCCCATGGTCTTTCATTGGATAAATCAGGGGGCGGTAACTTACTCTGCTGTGCAAAATTAAATTCAGATTTTAAAATCTGATCAAGCTAAATTCCAAACACATGCAAAAGTGAGCCTTTTCAGAAACTTTAAAAGGAATCTTCACAGCGAATAAAAGTTTCAACAATGGACAATGTCCCTATGCTAAATAGCAAAGCATTCAGTAATCTATTCTAGAACTTTTCCATAGGAATCTCCTGAATCTTCATGGTGATGTCATCCGGTTGTTGAATTAGTAACATGGGTAAACCAAAAGAATCAGGTTTCTACAGTTTATCCCTGATCTTGGATTGTCACAAGACTGATTTTCCTGTTTTCCCTTTTGAAAAATATAGTAGCTAACACAAATGTTGAATGAATGCACCCAAGAAATGGAAGCACACCTCATTTTCTATCCGTAATGGTATGAGAATACAGTGACCCACCTTGGGATGGTTTACTATGATATTACAAGGACTGCTAAAGCAACATTGCTGTAATATTCCAATCTTTCCTAATTCTGCTGTTGCCTATTACCTCTTCGGTCTCCTGCTGCTGCTGCCAACAGAGCTTAGTTCTGTTTCTGTCTGGCTTTTGTTTTCTGTTGTCACACTACTGATACATTCATAAAAATTTATTGAGCAATCACATAAGACCTTTTCTGCAACCAAGCAGAGATAGATGGATGGATAGGTGGATGGAGGAATGGATGGATGGATGGATGGATGGATGGATGGATGGATGGATGGACAGGCAAATAGCTTTCTTTTCAAAAGCCATTTATAGGTGCTGGATTTTAGCAGCACACCTTCAGTTTCAATTTTATATTTCCAGCTCTCTGAAAAATTGATCATCTTTGGAGAATGCACTGTGCTGAACTTATTGATTTCCACTGAGCATGTTGAAAATGGCCATTACTTGATACATCATTAATATAATAATTGAGATCAAGCGTTTTTAGATCCAGAGTATCTGACATCAAAATTTCACAAGCATTAGAAAAATAGATGATAGAGATCTCCTTCTCTCCAGGAAATACCGGATATTCTATACAATGTTCTCTTTTGCATTATTTTCTAAGTTATCTGTATGTAGGTCAAATAAAGGCTGAGAAATTGAGTTCACATTATTAACCCAAGCACCGATCACAAATTGGTAATATAGCAGTGAATGGTTGTTTACCTCAATAAGGAGAAAGCCTAATTCTTTGATTTTGCTGAGATAAATCATTTAATGCAGTGCATTGTGTGTGACTTGTTTCCCTAGAGGATGGTGGTGGTATTCAGTTCTTTAAACTGGTTACCAAAAAGAGAAACAGCATAAATCAGAATCTGTGTAGGTTATTCTTCACAAGGAACAACCTATAAGCCGAAGTCATTGTCTGGCTTTCTACTGTACCCAGATAATAAACTAAAGAATGGAAGGAAATGTTTTGATGAATAGGGGCGTCACTGCAAATCACTATTAACCTAAAAAAGGGAAGGGAAATGTAAAATGCATGTGACTACCTTTTTCTGGCTTCTAGCTCTGTCTATAATCCTTATTAACCCAGCAGAGCACACTGATTTATAAGATAGGGATGGTGCCGTTGGAGTTTAAGTACTTAACAAGCAGTAAGCATTTGGTAGAGATTTCTTGATGTTTGACTCAGGTTGTTTGCTTTGTTTTTCTCAAAATTTCTTCTCTGTAATAGGCCTAATTTATACATATACTCTATAAAGTCTATATAAGCTAGAGTCATATGTTTTCAGCTTATATTCTCTTCCATGAGAATATATCCTTTTTCCCCCTGTCACTTCTGGTTTTTGTTTTGCTTTTGCTTTGGTTTTTGAATCATGTCTCCCCCCCTTGGGATTGGTTCCTTTTCCCTCTTCTTTTGTTAGAGTTCTTTCCATCTTTTCTTCTTTTTTGTTTTCCATTCACCTTATCTTTGTTCTCTTAATCCCCCCCATTTCTTGTGAAAGAATTTTTTGACCCAAATCCTGCCCCCCTCCATTTCCTTAATTTGCCCATTCTCATTCTTTCTTTTAAACACCCCTCCTTTGTGGGCAGGGGATGGGCTAGATGGGTGATAAGTATTACGGAGGGTACCTGTTAGGATGGGCACCGGGTGTTGTATGTAGGTGATGAATTCCTGAATTCTACTCCAGAAATGAATATTGCACTGTATGTGGACTAACAAAACTTAATCAATCAATCAATAAATACAAAATGAACATCTCTACCTTTGACAAAAGTTTAGTAGAAATGCCGTGAGATTAAAGAAGAAAAGATCTCCAGATCTCCTTCTTGTACCTTTGAAAACTGGATTAGATGCAAAGCATAAATCCATATTTACAGGCCATGGATCTGATTTAAAAGTGTGTTTGTCCCGTGTCTCTGTTGTTTTACATATATGAACATTTCACAAGTCAAAAATTCTAGTCAGCACTTTCAAAGTATAACCTTTGGCTTTACTGTTAGTGCCCCATAATCAAATGTTAAAAAAAAAAAAAAACTCATCTTGTTACGTTTATGAGCTTTCCAGCTGGACTCTTTTTCTAGGAGACTATTAAACCAAACACTTCTCAAATTCAATTCTTTTAATAATAATAAACAATCTTTTGTTTCGTGTTGAAGCCTTTTTCTACATTAGTAATAAGTGTGGCCAGACAATGCAGATCAATTGTTATGCAGCTGAAACCATTAAGGTTTATACTTAGTCTTTAATTCCCAAACTATGAAACACTCTTGAGAAGAACTCGATGGCACTACACACCAGAGTTTTAAATTTAATCAAGGAAATTATTGCCATGGCTTCATTCACAGGGTTAACCACAAATTTTATTTCAGCAAATATTATGTGCTAAGGCCTGTGCTAGATTCTGAGGGAGGAAAGAGAAATAAAGTAAAGGTCATATAGAGAGAGAGCCAGAGATGTGACCTACCAGTAATTACAGGCCAGTGTGATTTACCAGGGTGGAGTCCTAAAAGGAGCTATAAAGTCATAGAAGGGACTTAATCTGCATTGGATCTGGAAAAACCTGAAGCAAGGTGGGATTCCTTCAGAGAAAGGAACAATTGAGATCGACCCAAACAAGAGCAATGTGAAGAAAGAGATTCAATTTTACTGGATGTAATAGATAATGAAATTGGGGGAAACTTGCTCTAAATAATTGATACCACGACTATATCATTATCATCTCTTAGACACTAAGTCTTAAGAGATCTTGAAAGAAATCCAAAGGTCTTGACTTCTGCTGAGAAGCTAATTAACTTTGTTTTCTGCTGACCTTTTCATTTCCTTCCCATAAGATGAGCTGGTGATTTAAATACATGCATGAAAAGGTTTAACTAATTTATAGAAGATGATGTTTAAATATTTATTCTATTGTTCAGTCAAACCACTCCTGTGGTCTCTTCTCTATTTGCATAATGTAAATACTTTTTTTTTTAACCACTATTTATTCTTCTTGTCTGGTAATCAAAGCTTAGATCAACCATCATAGCTCAAATATGAAAAGCTAAATTCAAAAAATTATATTATCTGTCTTCCTTTTATATTCAAACAATGAAAAGGGAAAAAATAGTATTATATACCTATTATATGCCTATAGGTATAAAATAGTATTATATACCTATGCAAAGATAACATCTAGAAACCTACTGATTTATTTTTATTTTTATTTTTTGGAGGATATATCTTAGATTCTAATTAAACATGATAAGGAAGACTTTCAGAAAGGGAATTTATTACCTTTCACCTCAAATTGGCTTTAGCACAAAGCTCAGGGCATACACAGTATTCAAAAGTTACTCAATAAGTTATATTTAACTTTACTTAATGCTGCGTCCACTCAGCGATCTACATCCCTAATTCTGGTAAATAAACATAAAAGATTAACCTGAACTATATCATCTTTAGACCAAGAATGATGATGTTAAAGTCTGATTTTCAGAAAACAAGCAATATCTCATTTTGTCAGCTGAATGGAGAAAGAGAGTACTTATGTGCCATAATTCCTACTGTGACTGATTAAATCCTTTGTAAGTAAAATGTAGAAGTTACAAAGAGTTGGAGGTTATATTGATTTTTCATTACTGGCTAAAGGCTTGCATGCCATATAAAATGGATTTTTGACATCAAGGCAGGGAGAAGTCGTTTCTGAGATCCTTTTTTAGAAATCAGCAGGAAACCAAACCATTGTATAGACTAGTTAATAAAGTCAGGCAGTAAAGTGATGGAACTTTATTTTTATTCTTTCTTAGAGAAAGCTAGAGATTTATCTTTATAATTGGTCAAATAATCTTCAGTTTCTCACTTGCATTTCACGTATTATTAAACCAGCTGGGAATTTATTCCTGGGTCCCTCTTGAAAAGAAAAGAAGATACCACAACACATGTTAGAATTTTCACGAGAATTCGTATTAGAATTATCAACACAGTAACACAGTAAGGGAGCAGGTATGTGGGAAACCTGCTTTTACTTCAGATGTTCTTGCTGGAAGATGAGAACATTAAAGAATACCGGTGTTCAATTTTGTAATAAATATAGAATTCTACTGTTTTTGCTTTCTGTCCCCATTCTAGCAACAGCTTGATGAATGTTTACCTTTGCTTACTGAAATCTGCAATTAAATTAGAATCTCTTGCGAGAATTATCTCAGGTGATTCCAACACAGAGCCAAGACTGAGAGACACTGAGAATCAGACAAATGCAAACAAACTGTAGTTGACCACTAAATTTTCAAAAGTAAAAGAAAACAAAATTGTAAAAGGACTGGTTAGAAAATTACAAGATGTGATACAGTAACTTTAAGAAAAAGTAATTTGCTCCTATCTATTTACAGCTTTTTCATACGTACTGATTTTCACAGTAAGAAAATCAAAATGGACTATCAGACTTGCCCAATTTGGAACCACTGAAGATGTGGTCAGCTCCTGGCTTGCATTAGATCTACCACGGAATTTATTTATTTAAAAGGCTCATTACTGGATCAGAATCCCTAACTGAGGGACCCAATAATTTAACGAACATCCACTTTAGCAAAGACCCCCAAATGATTCTACTGGCAGCTTGAGATTCGTTACTCTAGTTTACAAGCACACTTTTCAGTGAGAAAAAGCCTAAAGATTCACTGAGACTCAGCAAGATAATCACTCACGGCAATCCAGTTTCTTCTGTTTAGCACTTCCTTGTCCTTTCTTACTTCTGCAGATCAAGGCTGTCACAGTTCTGTGGGTCTGTTTTCTCCAAGCACTTGTTTCTTCGAATTTCTTGTGACCTTTTCATACGACTGGGAATATGTATGTGAGACATCCAATAGAAGCTTCCTGTCAACTACCAAAAGTTAAAGTTTATGCCAGAAATTTGGGACACGTATATTTTCTTAGATGTGCAATGCAGTGGCAGCCGTGACTTGTGATCTTGCTGCCATGATTTCTGTGTTTTCAAGTTATGTAATTATAATTAATTTCAAAATATCCATCTGTCAGGTGCCTGGGTGGCTCAGTTGGTTGAATATCTGATTCTTGGTTTCAGTTCGGGTCATGATCTCAGGGACGGAGCCCTGCGTTGGGCTCCCCGCTCAGCAGGGAGTCTGCTGAAATTCTCTCTCCCTCTGCTCCTTCCACTACTTATGCACGCGCTCTCTCTCTCTCTCTCTCAAATAAATAAATAAATAAATCTTTAAAAATATATACATCTGTAACAATATAAAAGAACTATCTATGGCAGAGATGGGAAGCTCATGCTTGATCAGAAGAAAAAGCAGGTAATTACACTTTTCAGAAATATGTGCTTTAAAACCCTAAAAAAAAAGACAATGAATAACAATAGCAAATATCAACTAACTCCTATCCCCAAATAAAAAAACAAAAAGAGTGAAGATTTAATGTGAGAGAGAAAGACATTCTATGACACTGGTAGAAGCAGGCCTTATGAGTTGAAGTGACAAGAAAGCCAACATCCATTCATAAAAAAGAATAATTGTTTAAGAGAGCTGTGTTGGGCTTCATCAGTGACTTGCTCAATCAGAGCTTGGAATAGTAGGCTTTTAGGGCTATTTACAAACAAACCTCACTGAGTGGATTGGGTTTAAAGATCTAAATTATTTTCTAATGCTAATATTCTATTTTCATATATTTACAGCTATTCACAAAAAAACAGTTTGGGAAAAAACATCCTAATTAATTACAGCCAGCCAGAAAACCTGTGAGAATTTGGACCTAAAAACATTAGCCTGAGCAGCCGACCATTATTTGTTATTAGTAATACATCTTTCAGCGTGAAAGGACTTTGATTATTATTCTAATTTTAAATTAGAAATTTATTCTTAAGCATTTTTTAGATAGGATGCAAGGAGAAGCTTTAATTACAGTACTCCACAGCAGAAAACAGGAAGTGAAATTACTAACAGTTATAGGACTCACATATTCTCTAAGATTTACTAAGCACCTATCACGTGCCAGTCACTGTTTCAAGCTCCAGGAAGAGTACTGCGGTAAAAAGACCCGAAATCCATGCCCTAGCAAAACCTACATTCCAGAGGGAGAGACAGACAACAGCAACAATAATTATAATGGTAGAGTAAAATCTATAGTGTCGTGATGGTAATAATATCTACAAAGAAAAATAAAACGAGGCGGAGTATGGATAGAGGTGAAAGCATGATAAGGAGTTTTGGGGAACTATCGGCTTTTCCTGTCCATACTATAAAAGGATAGCCATGCTTATCACCGCCAAGAATGATTTTAGAATTGAGTGTCATGTAGTTCCACCCCTGGCTTTAGAGAAGAGAGAACAGAGCCCGCAGCGGTTCACGTTTTGTCTGAGATTCCCAAGGCCTGAGTTCAAGCTCTCCGATGGCTCTCCGTATGCAGTTCTTAGGAGTCTAGAAATTTTCCTTCGAATCCATTTTGTCACTGCAAATGAGGCCAGACTTCGACTAAGAATATCTTCATTCTTCCAAAATATTTCTGTGTGTGTACATCTCTCCAGAAGCATGTTTATAGGTTAGCCCGGCGACTTCACGTACTTGAAGATAGATGGCTGTTAACACCATGTTGTGAGTGATGACGTAATTGCACATGATTTCCAAATGGAGTTTCAAAGCAACTCTTCCAAGACTGAGATCTATGTAGACTATCAACAGATGACCATAAATGTAGTTTGCCATCATTTATTTTTAAACGATCTGCTTTTAAAAGACACTCCAAATCTGTCACTTCCTTCTTCCTAAAACTTAAGTGACACAAAACGAGAGATCATTTCTCTGTTGGGGCAAGGACCAGCGAGACCTTGAAGGGAAAGGTGGGCAGGAAATGACCCTACTCCAGTGAGACTGTAACCTAACATAATGGGAGTGGGGGATTCTTCTAGTCCAAGTGTTGAAAACACGTTTAAAGTGCAGTTATTACTAGAAGTAACTGTGAAAATACTATTCTGGTACAGCTGCTCCCTTCATATTTGCTTTACTGAAAAAGAAAGCTGTTTATTATGGTTGGTAATGCAAGCCTCAGGCATCAATGTCTCAAGCGTCTCCTAATCTTTCCTCATGCAGATGTGTGTGTGTCTGGCGGTGGGAAAGGCAGCAGCCCTAGATGTTTTCAGTCTAGGATTTAGTGTGCTGGCCCAGTGTCTTCTTACCTTTCCACCTGTAAAGTACAAACAAACGAGAGACAGATAGAGACAGACTATGGATACACCTAAAGCAGCCTTTACACTCGAACTGTGGGTATAATTGGGCTTTCAATAGCTTTTAGGGCCAAACTGAAAATGATTTCTTCTTGCTCTTTGTCTGCAATGTAACACTAGCATTTACTGAAGAAGTAGGTGGAGTTCTGTGTGCTTGGTTTTAGGTTTTGTTGCACTGGTGAGAGGAATAACTAACATTTCTTGTGTGCCTACTATAGCCAGGCACTGTGCTAAGGGGTTTCCATTCTTCACAACGAACCCATGGAGTGGATACTGTTATTACCATCATGTTTTAGATGAGGATATCAGATTAAGAGAGATTAAATAACATCCTCAAAGTTGCCTACTTAGTGATTGTTGGAGCTCGGATTGCAGACCAGAAGAATTCAAACTCATGAAGCTTCTTCCACCAAAATGTTGACTCGATTCTCTTTATTTGACCTTTTTTTCAAAGAGGGGTGCCATATTTTCTCTCCATGAAGATGGTTAAGGAATGAAGAAAGTATTTTTGCAAGCATCAAATGTTTCATAATTTTAAAAATAATTCCTCATGCTGCCAGAGAATTTGGAAGCCCAGACTTTTAGACAAGAATATTTATTTTCTTCATAAATGGACGGGATATTGAAACCCAAGGACTTCTGAATGGAAGTTGACTTGTTATTGGAAAAATGAAGAAGAAAGAAAGATAGTTTGTAGTGGCAAGAAGATTGAACAGAAGAACAAAAAGGATAAAAGAGGAACCAATAAGCTGTGAATACTAGGAAAAAATACAACACTAAGACCAGATTTACTGAGTTAGTTGTTAACTATAAAATTAAACCTCTCCATAGGCTATGCTCCTTGTAGAATCTCTGCATATTTCTTCGATATTTAGGTCTTTGAAAGTTGAGGCTATCTTCAAAATGGACACAGTAATAGTACCTGGCTGAGTGCTATGTTGTGAAAATTAAAAGAGTTAAGTGCATCTAAAAGAACTAATAGAAAATATTTTTTAGAAGTGTTTTTCAACAGTGCCTAATACATAGTAAACCACAAATATTGGAGACTGTAAGTTTTATTATTACATATCTATATGTAAAAGAGCATGGCATCTAGGGGAATAAAAATTAGCGTCTGTCCCAAATATGAGGATTTGTCATTAAACTTGTATATTGACTAAGCAACACTCCAGAGCAGGATCACATGGAAGTATATCAGACTGATGTCATGCCTAGGCAGACGTGTGGAGTAAATACTTTGTCTCTCACCCTAGACACACAAGCATTCACGTTTTCTTCTGAAAACCGATCTTCCCTTTCTGTTTCTACAGATCTCTGAGATAAATCCAAAGTCCAGCCCAAGTATGATGCAAGATCCCACACACAACCAAAACATTTTCCAAAGACAAATAAAATTTTACTCCCTATTATATTTCTGTGGTTAAGGAAGAAAACATAGTTCTTTCCACTGCTTTTGAGAGTTGGCTGTAAATTCTCTATCTTTTCATTGGGCTTAGCAAAATTAAAACTACCATACTTGTGATATACCCTAATTTTGAAACCAAATGAAGTCCCAGCAATTAAAGTGAAGTCCCTATCTTTAAAGATGACACCAACCCAGGTGTGGATGTTGCTGTGAAATCTTTGCCAAGCTCTCTGCAAGTGAAGTTGGTCCTATGGCCATCTGAAGAGGAAATTTGGTCTTTCTCATCAGGTAGATCTAGGGACACTGGACGAAGCTGAGGAGAAATGATCAGACCTCGCCATTTATGCTGGTAATCTAAAGGCATTCATCTACAGATGAATTAGACAGAAAAACTAGTGGCTTTGGGCCTGAAATTACTCATTTTCCTGTATTTCATTATTTCCTGTGGGTGCAAATTAAAGACAGCAGCTCTTCTACCCTGGCCCAAAGATGATTTCATTTCTAATGTGGGCAAATTGTTCATTTCCCAATGAGTACCTGAGACTTTTTTTTTTTAATGACATCTTCCTTCTTATCATTCTCATTTATTAAATGTAATTTTCACCCCAGAAATCAATTTATTTATAACCCTTCCTTTTTCTTTGTTGTTTCATCAGGCACTTGACTATTATACCCTTAAACTCAACATTTCTTCTGCAACACAAGGATAATGCTCCCCCAAAGACACTATCCCATGAAGTTTCTCTGGGTATATGGGAACACTTTGCTGGGCAGGCAGTTTATTGTGAAGCAGAGTTGTCAGGCAGCATGAGTAGGCTCATTTCTGGTTGAAGATGTAAACTGACAACCTAAGCACTGGGATTTCACTGATTATTGTATCAAAGTGACAATGACTGATCAAGGTAAAATCCTAGGCTCAAGCTTTCTGCTCTTTAAGATGCAGCCATAACTTCAAAGCTGTCCAGTTCCAGTGGGTGTAGGACTCTGCCAAATCAAGTGTCTCTAAAACTCCCAGTTGTCGATGTATTATGTCCAAGCATAGAGTGAAGAACTGGAAATACTGAGGAATCTGAATTTCCCTCCCTAAGTGGATGATATTCCCATTTCATAAATATCAAGCTCATGGTTTTATGCCATTTTACCCCCTATAAAATGCAATTCTACTATGAGATCGGTTTATAGGGTTCAGAGATACTAGGTTCAGACATCTGAGCTTCAGGTATCTATAACCACTGTGTAATTGCCTTCTTTAAATAGGATGACAATAGAATTTTATTATTTGGCTTCTTTCATATACAAACAAATAAGCTGTACACTTTTATGATTTCTTCTTTTGAAAGAAAAATAATTATGTCAATTCAGAATAGCTTTTCTCTCTCCATCCTTCTCCAGTAAAATTTGAGTCTAAACATGCTAAATCTTAGAAGATAATCTTTTGTAAAGACTGCTAAGTCTTCTTGCAGATAGCGTGCCATTTATGTGGAGTGGATGATAAATTCCTAGTCTTGAAATTCAGTGTCAAAATTATTGCCATTTAATGTCATGTCTTGAAATTTTTTCATCGGAATTAATGGTATGTGATGTTTGAAGCCCATGAAAAACCTTCAGTGTTTCTTTTCATCTAAGTTGACACCCTGTCACTGTGAATAAAAATAAAAGAACATATAATGCCGTGGAATTGTTTGTGATCAGAAATTTTCTTTCAAGCTTACCTATCCTTGATCAGCTATCCATGACCTCTGCAGTGAATATGAGTTTCTAAGAATCAAAACCTGAGTATTTCTATAATTCTTGCCTAAGCTATTCCACACATCATGGAAATGACCAAGTGTGAATGCAGTCCTATCTCAACAGCACCACATTGCCTAGAAATGTATGCCTGTGAAGACCATTCAAAATTTAACAGATCCTCTGCCCTACCCAACTTCTTCTCAGTGACCAGGTCTGATATTTACCCCAAAGTATCACTCCAAGATTAGTTTTTATTTTCTCTCTCCAGGTTCATTCACTCCCTCTGGTCTTTACTCCTCCAAAAATCTGATCTGTTCATATTATTACTAATTAGAAGGGAGAGTGCCATGTTATACCATCCTCTTGCGGTACTGTTGGAGAGTTGCTTTCTTCACTTGGTTAGGTTCTCCAGATATACCTCATACTCTTGGGATTAAATTCCTTTTCTTCAACAGGTGCGTCCCTTTCAGAGCATCAGTAGTGAACTTCATATTCAGGAGATTCCCAACAAATATGCATAATGTGATAACATGCTCTGTAGATTGCAAATGGCAGCTGGTGTGATGAATCCCAACAGCATTTTTTTGGTTTTGTTTTGTCTGTTTTTTGGTTGATTAGTTTATGGTTTGGGCTCATGTTTAGTTAGTTGCCCTCATTTTAAAAGCAGGGAACTTAACAGAAATCGAATTTCTAGTTTCCCTATGAAAAAAAGTCAGGAGCTTTGGGCCTCCATTCTTACGGAGCAACAACTGTAACCAGGAAGTGGCTTCCCTCTTTAGCTGCGCATGCGCTCTCTGTTCCCTGTGCCCACTGGACTTGTTTCGCTCATGACACTACCTGCCTAGCCCTTCGAGTTTGCTACCTCCGCTCTGCACATTGTTCAAAGGCTTTCTAAACCATTTTTTGGAGTCATCTCACAAATGCAATTTCCCCTGGAAGGAAAATGATAGATGCTTTCCTCTGATAGGATCCAGTCAGTGTCAAAATGTTGTTCCTGTGGCTTTCCTCATATTTATGCAAAATTTTGCAGGACTTTTCTTTATAGTTCTACAGGAGTCCTCATTTGACCGCTCCCACCTTGCAAATATGATGAGATCTGCATTTGTGAAACGTTGTGTAAAATGTCCTGAAAAATTACTAACAGTGGCGGTGACAGCAACATTCTCACCTAGAATAACGCTAAAGGCAATCAGACAGAAGCAAGGTGTCTTCCACAACTTTGTTTTAATCACAGAGCAGTTCTCTAAAGGTTAACAAGCTCTGATGCTTATGATTTTGTTGTTGTTTTGTTTTTTTCCATCCTACCCCCTAAGTTTTAGAAAAATTCATTTAATGTGGACGGGCCTGTCAAGCTTATTTAAATTGATTACAAGACTGAATGTCAGTCCAAGGAGATAATGTCACCAGTTCTTACAAGTTGGGCTTTGTTATTATATCCATGAGCTACAGGACTTATGATTCCTTAATTAGAAGGATACTGGAGAAACGTTTGTAAGTCTCTTTTAATATATGCGTTGCTGCTGAAATTTCAGACATTTAAGGATATTGATTTTGTTCTCTCACTGAAAAATTATAAGTTGGTGACATTCTTTAAAAAAAAAACTTCCAGAATGGGTTTGTTAGAGGGCCCTTTAAAGGTGGACATTTTGCCATTGACTCATTAATTTAGTCCTGTAGTGACAGCAAAAATAATCCATCCGAATAGTGGATGGCCACTGTGGCATCTGGATAACTGATCTGTTGACAAAAGTATTCATTTCTCCACTGAGTATTTGCCAACAGACTGAGTCCAAATGTGACTTCAGATGACGTTTCTCCTGCTATTTCCTAAGTATCTCTCCCCTGTGTTCCCTGTTTCCTTGCTATTATTAAAATGGCCAGGTTCATTAGGAATAAAGAATAAACAAAATGCCTTTTCGCACCCCCTTCGGGAGCAAAGAGCATTGTGAGAAAGAAGTTCCTCTCAGATATGGAATATCTGAATGGAGGTTGATTGTCAAAGGGCACCAGTTAAATATGATTGATAATGGCTTGATATTATTTCTTTGATCTTATTTCTTTTTTTTCCCGCTTTAATCCACATGAATAGTAATGAACGCAGCTGAGTGAATGAGCACAAAAGCAGATAAGCTACTGTGCACATTTTATACCCTCCAATCTAATGAGCACATTGTCTTTAGCATCATTAATGAGTTTTTGCAAAATCTGTAATGTTTTCATAGAACACTATTGCAGCTTGTCTAAGGGTCATTTGACCCTATTTTGCCCCTGGCACCAGAGTGATGGCTTCATTTTTAATTATAAATGCTGATACTAATTAACAAGCCTGGAAAAGTCAGACTGAATTCTGTGCGACCTGTCCACCCACTTATACCCCAGATGCTAACTTGAACCCCAAAGCCAAATCTGTGAACTCTTTCTGCAGTGCCCGAAACAAGATGCTGAATGAAACAGCTGCTGCACCCCGTATGGTAGATACAGAGTCAGGGAGTATTTTGATGTAATTATGACAATAATGTTTTTGCTCTGCAGCTACTGTACCCCAAAGTGGGTATGTCAGGACATCATTTCTTCTTTTCCTGTTTTCTCAACCACAAAACCAGGCTCACAATTGGATTTGGCAGCCGCCGAGCAACCCGAATATAGCAGCAGACGAATTCAGGCAAAGAACAGATCTATCACTGTATCTGACTGATCTTTCTGCTTATGCACAGTGACAAATTCTCACCTCTCCATATAGATCAGCGGGCACTGTAACCAGTCAGTCACGCAGAAGTTGTGACAGCGCATCACAAGATTGGCATTTCGGAGCTCTGGAGAACAAGGTGAAACGTGCAGTTATTTTACATGAAAACTGCAGTCTTTCCCAAAGCAACGTAGGGGTGTGTGTGTGTGTGTGTGTGTGTGCATACCTTTCACAAAAAGAGACATACTGTTCTGTTCACTTTAGTAAAGTACATAGAGAGAGGAGATTAAAAAAAAAAAATGGTTGTATTGCAGGAGAGGGATTTACATTGTTCATTGGATAAAGACTACCCGGTTTTCTTTTCCCCACTGCTTCTGAGTTACTCAGAGTGGCTAAATCCAGAGAGCCTCTGCCTAATGAGAATTTGTGTGCATGTCTCTGGAATTCCAGTGCTGCGCTTAGGATGACAGATGAAAAAAATCTTGGGATAAATTTTCCGGTGTTTCTCCTCCCATTTCCATTGAAATACACCCTCAGGAGACTCCTCTTTACCCTCATGAAATCAAAACCTCCCACTTTGATCTCTTGATTTAAGAACGGTGAGAAATGGCTTTGGTATTTGCACAGATTTTAGAGAAATTCCCTTTGTCGTCCCATGGTAAGCATATTCACACACACACACACACACACACACACATACACACACAGCCTGACTGCTTCAGAAGCGTTTCAAGGTATTAGGTGAAAATCATTCCCTAGGGCTATCCAAATTTGGAAGAAACAGTAACTTGCTAATAAAATAAACCTATTAATAGTATGTTTTGGAATGTATAGATTAAAGAGAGAATGTACATTCTCTTAGTTATGTAGTAAGTCTAAATTAAGTCTATTTAATATTTTTCATCTGTAAGGAACTAAATCTAAAAACCAATGACTCAATAATAAACTAATGTGGAATTTTAGGATTGTTGTTGTTGATTATCTGTAAGGTGCAGATACAAGAAATAATGAATCATGGTCTTGGACAATCTCAGGTCAGTGACTCAACAGATAACCCCAAATGGAAGCAACACAATCATATATAAAAAATAAAGTCTCATCACATAGAACAAATTGCTGTGCCTACCTAAGGTATTAAATTCTTCCATTAAATTTACTTCCAACTAAGAAAAAACAAGACCTTATTTAGTATGTGGTTTGGATGGTTAAACAGTTAAACCCAGTTTTAGGTAAAATCCAGATTTAAATAGTTAAAATAACATCTATTTTTTATGTTTAAAAAAAGGAGGAATCAGCTGTTAAACTTACTGTGCTTAAAAGGAGCTAAGGCACTATGTTAAAATTGAGCAGGAATTCAGTATTTGACGAGTATGATGATAACGAGGAGGAGTAGAAAGGTAAGAGGAGGTAGAAAGGCAGAGTAGATTAGGGAAATTACATTAACTCTGACCTAATCTTGTAGGATGGTATAGAGAGGACACTATGTCAACCAACTAGTTTTTTTAGTTCATACAAGTCCTTAGAAATATACGATCACTGAAATTCCTCACCTCTTTTGGGAACATTAAAGCACCATGAATTAATTAAAGATTATAAACAAATCAAAACCTCCCTTTCTCTCACTTTCTGGAGCGAACCCATTGGCTATATTATTTTAAATCAGTTGCTTCTCACTCTGACTGTCCTGCAGTAAGAAAACCAAGTCAGTGAATTCAGGGTTCCGGGAATGGATTGTGTAGCTAAAGTCATTTATTAAATTTCTCCCATTGCATGAAAAAAGAGTTGGAAAAAAAAAAAAAAACACCTGAAAATCTGAAGATGTAAAAACTACAAAGAGGAAGTATCATCTGACTCACCCAAGGTGACATGGTGAGACAGGGATAAAGACAGAAGTTTAATATCTGCCATTCAAAAAGCTTTTAACTTGCATAGAAAAGGAAAAATTTTTAAGCTCTTCTCCAATGTGTGAACATGCTCATGACCCACATAAGGAAGAATTCTCCCTTATATTGACATGGAACTTTTATTCTTTGCACGTGCATGCAGTTCACTTATTTGAATTGATTTTCCTAGTATTTGATATGATATATATTATGCAGATATAAAGCCCATTTTACAAATAAGGAAACCAAGCTCCAAGAGCTTAAATGACTCACTTCAGGTTTTAGCACCGGTTAGGAACAGATCTGGAAGGAGAATGGAAACCTTTATTCTCGTAATCTAATATTTTTTAGGGCATCACAATGCTTCCTTCATTATTTCCTCTTTCACATACTTCCTGGTGCAAAAATCTGTTTTTGCTTGGGGGATTTGAAGACTAAAGACTGTACATTCTCTTAGTTATGTAGTAAACAGAGGTGAGTGAGACATTAATATTTTAAGCATCTGAAAGCAAAGACATTTTTCTGCACATGGCTTTCTAGTTCTTAAGAGTTTTTTTTTTCCCCTCTTACTTTAGTCTGCTCAAAAGAAAGTCCCCATAGCACCTCCTGAAACTTGAAAAGGCTAATTTGTTTCCACCACATGAAACCCTCAACTCTGGCTAAGTATAAGAAATCTTCAAGCAGGTGTTTGTTTTCTTAAAAACAAGAATGACATTTTAACTTTATTCATTCTGCTTCAAAAGTAAGCATCTATTCATTAGTTTAAAATGAAACATTTTCAAAGAGCTTCATTGCTGACTAGTTTCATGCCATTTGAAGTTTTAAATGTCATTTGATGAGTTTTAGCAGTACAGCCATAAAAACAATAAAAAGATTTTTGTTAACTGATAAAACACACAATTTTCTTGTTCTCAAGAACACTTGGGTAATTTTAAAATAGTGAAAAGAAATGGTGTCACTGGAGAAATGTATCTGCATTTGCCCACTAGTCAGCCCATCAATAAAAAAAATTGAAGATGAGTAAAGGAATCCAAAATTCTAGGATTTAAAAAACAGAAAAACATTTCCAAGAGGCCATCTGTTTAGCATATTTTACTGTGAAAGTACTTTTTATGTTAAGTGTTTTGCTTCAGCGATAGCAGTATAAATACTATGTACTTCGATTATTATTCCCCCTATATATTAATAATTATTAATTTCACTTAGTGTACAAATAAAATCAGAACTTAGGGAGGCATTTTACATATGTATTTATTATTCATGATCTACTTCATAAAATAATTTTAAGTAGCTTACAATAAAAGACAAGGATGCAAATAATAAATAAACAGGGTTGAGAGGAAGAGCTAAATGGGAAGGGAAGTAGTCCAGCTGTGATTAAGAGCATGGACTTTGGGGGCGCTTGGGGTGCTCAGTCATTAAGCATCTACCTTTGGCTCAGGTCATGATCCTAGGGTCCTGGGATCGAGCCCCACATCGGGCTCCCTGCTCAGCGGGGAGCCTGCTTCTCCCTCTCCCACTCGCCCAACTTGTGTTCCCTCTCGCTGTGTCTCTCTCGGTCAAATAAGTAAATAAAATTAAAAAAAAAAAAAAAGAAGAGAGAGCATTGACTTTGGAGTCAGATAAAACTGGGTTTGAATCCAAGCTGGGCTGATAAGTAGCTGTGTGACCTCGGACATTTTACCCAACCTCTCAGATGCCCAACTCCTTAATCTAAAAAACAAGGATAATTATGGCCACCTAAATGAAAAATAAGGTGGCTGTTTTTGTCTTTATTCCTGAAATGTCTTTACTAATGGACTCTTGCAATTAAACACAAGAAGAAAATTCCAAGCGACATCCTTTGCCCCTACTCATGATGATATAGAAATATAAAAACAAATGCTGAAAAGTTCATTTTTCTATGAAGTTAGAAAAATCAAGTTAAATTATAAAAAAAATTCTGTAGAAAGGAGTTTATGAATATGTTTCATATATTGATCAATACCTGTGAAAATAAGCAATCAATTAAGAACCACAGCAGAAAATTTGCAGCAAAGATCAAAGAACCACATACCTTTATTCTTAAAGTTCTAGGTATGTTTTGTGTTAGATTTAAATGAGAAGGTGCTGGGGCACCTGAGTGGCTCAGTCACTAAGCGTCTGCCTTCGGCTTAGGTCATGATCCCAGGGTCCTGGGATCGAGCCCCACATCGGGCTCTCTGCTCTGCAGGAAGCCTGCTTCTCCCGCTACCATTCCCTCTGCTTGTGTTCCCTCTCTCACTGTGTTTCTCTCTGTCAAATAAATAAAATCTTTAAAAAAGATAAAATAATAAAATAAATAAATAAATAAATGAGAAGGTGCTGGTTTCTCTTTGTAACACCCCTGGAAGTGCAATGACTTTAAAGAAACTAATTTCATAAAACCACGAAAATGAGTGCATAGAATTCCAAGATTGGCTGCTGTTTGGATAAGAAGAAATAAAAGAAGCAGAAAATTATGTAAAAACAAAACAAAACAAAAACCTGCTCACTTTAAATGTATATGTTTATATAGAGGGATTAAGCTGGACTTTCTATTGTAACTTTAGTAAAAATTTTTGAAATTGTTCTGGGCTACAACATCAATAAACCAGACAAAGTTCTTGCCCTCATAAAACATTTTATTCATTATTTCAGTAAAAGAGAGAAATCATGAACAAAGAAACATGGCAACCAAAATAATACACATGGTATTTATTGGTAAATACCATCAACTAAAATAAAGCAGGTAAGAAAGGGTGGTAGGAAACCAGAGGCAGTGAGATGAGGCCACTTATTACTATGATTTTCATGTGTGAGTAAAAATAAAACATAATTTTCAAGCACAATTCCAGAAAAACCTTAAGCTTTATCATTAAATTACCAGATCACCTTCCCACCCAATCCCTCAAAAGAAAAAGTTTCTAGAGGAAAAAGTAACTTTGCTTCTTCCTTTAGTCCTTAAATCCTCTCTCAGACACAAAAGCAATCAGCATTTTCTAACTGAAAATGATGAAGAAAAGAGTACTTTATTTGAATGAAAAGATGTTTCTCATCAGTGTGATAGAAAAGGAAGGCTAGGATAAACAGGATTTACAGACCACCCTTTCCAACTTCCTCTTCTAGCAATATGGCAAAGTAAATAACTTGCACCAAAAACAGCTAAAAAAAACTGGATTTTATATATCTAGATAGGTAGGTAGGTAAACAGACAGACAGACAGACAGATGGAGACAAAGTATCCATGAAGATCTCTTGTTCCTGCCCCTGCCTGCCCCATCTCCTGCACTATACTCTAACCTGCTTCCTTTTATATATCATTTTTATTAGTTTCTCGTGTATCCCTCTACTTCCTGGCTGTCTGATCTTGAACATGTTACTTAATCTGTGTCTCAGTTTCTTCATCTGCAAAAATGAGGACAATATTATCTACCTCAAGTGTCTTAAATGAGGGTGAATTGGGTCGATGGTCCTTAGAAAATACATAGAAGAGCTCCTGACAAGAATGTTAGGTACCTACTCACTGAGTAAATAAATCAATACATACAGAAAATATACTAATAATTTCCTCCTTTATTGTTCAGAGGTAGAACATAATGTACTCTATTTTCTAATTTGGCTTTTTTCACATAATATATCTTAAAACATATCATCATTAGTTCAGAGAACTTTATCCTTTTTCTAAGCTGCGTAGTATTCCTTCGAATCCATGTACTATATATTTGGTTTAACAATTTCTCCAATAATGATCATTTGGGATGTTTTCAGTCTTTTGCTTTTACAAACAATGCTTCAGTGTAGCTTCATAAATACATCATTTTGTAGGCATGCAGGTAAATCTACAGGACAAATTTCCAGAATTGATATTGCTGGATCAAGAAGTTGCATTGATTGTTATTATTATTTTACTAAATATTCCCAAACATCTCTCTGGGTTGTTTGGTTGGACCATGTTATTACCCAACCAGCAACCTATGAGAACACAAGAGTACATTGTTGGAGTCAATAACGTAAAGACTTCTGAGAAGTGCACACACACACACAAAGTGAAAGCAAAACTGAAAAGAAGCAGAGTGTCTATTATTACACTATTATATTTAAAAGTGTTTGAAATTATAAAATAATTCCTGTAATAAAAACTTCAGTTGGAAAAAAAAAAAGAACTTCAGTTGGTCTCCACCGTAAAAAAGACAATCCCCTCTGTAAACAACCATCCTATCCTCCAACTCACCTTCTACTTTCTTAAACTGAATCTATTCAACTTGTGATTTTTGGTTTTCCTAAACTGCATTTTGGTGTTTTAGCAATGACAGTGTTCAAAGAAAGGGGTGTTGTAGTTTTGACGTGTGTTTAAACTGTAAAAGATTTTCAAAATTTAAGTATAAAGTTTTACATAGAAAAATATGTTTTGCCTTCAGTAAACTTATTAACTTACCTAATCCAGAACAGGAGAGAGGAGGGAGGAATTTAAACTGTCTTTCATCTCAGGCATCCACCAGCCCCCTTGAGCTTCCATTCTGATGACCATGAGGATAGAGGAGGGAGTTGAAGAAACAGAATAATGATCTTAGAACCTTCCCAAAATGAGGATTCTAATGAGAGAGCCCCACATAAAACTGGGAAAGGCCGTTAATCCCTTGACATTAGAGGAAAAAAGCATCTCTTCTGGATTTAATAACCATAAAGTAGTTCTTTTATGGCTTTGCAGCCCACATTTATCTATGTGTGTGTGTTGGAGGGGGGCAGCCCAGTCCGATTTAAAAATGTATTTTAAATAATTAATGGTACCCTCTAATACCTAACAGGAGCAAATGCAATCCTCTTAGAAAAATGAAACTTCAATCCAGATCTCAAAGAATTCACAGAAAGTTCTGAGGAACATAAGTTAGCCATCAAAAATGACCAAATGACCAAGAAACAAGGCATTCTGACAGAACACTAGACAGAAAAACACTAGACAGAGAAACACTAGACAGAAAAAGACTTCAGATATTGGGGTTATAAAATTCAAAACATGGATAGATTAACTATGTTTCAGAAAATAAAAAGTGAGACATAATATGTGAGTAGTAAAAAAAGAGATAGTAAGACCGGGGCGCCTGGGTGGCTCAGTCGTTGAGCGTCTGCCTTCGGCTCAGGTCATGATCCCAGCGTCCTGGGATCGAGCCCCGCATTGGGCTCCTTGCTCAGCAGGAAGCCTGCTTCTCCCGCTACCGCTCCCTCTGCTTGTGTTCCCTCTCTCTCTGTATTTCTCTCTGTCAAATAAATTAAAAATCTTTAAAAGAAAAAAAAAATAGTAAGACCGAACATATCAGAAAAAAGAAGCAAAACACTCACAGAAAGAGAAACATTTTGATTCAGAAGTCCAAGCAACCTGGAGCGAAAAAGAAAAACCTTGGCTTGATAGAAGAGGAAGCAGCAGAGTTTGAACTGTCGAAATGATGCAGATATGTTCAAATACAACTAAATCCAGTCAGCAAATAATCTCTCCCTAATCGCATATCAAAAGCTAATATAATCCTTTATCAGTGATCTTTAAAAGAGAGTTGGGAAAGGTTTTCCTTTGTAGTAATGCAAAGGAAATTAATATCACTTCATCAGAGCATGTAAGGAAATTACGGAGAAACAGTCTCAGCTAAATGCACATAATACGCAGCCAGGTGGGGTCTCTGTACGCTAGCTAGGGTGGGATGTGGGCTTGCAATTAAGTAGAACACCTTGAACTAGACTCAGACTGCTGACGGATTTTGTTTTCAATCCCTTGACCTAGGGCTTAAATTGGATGGACTCTTTCAGAATCTTGTGCCAGGGACTCTCTTTGGTGGAGAAGAGCCCGTGAAATGTACTGTCAGCGGACACAATACCTTTTCACTTTCTTATTTTGTCTTCATTACTCGCCCTCCGCCCCCCGCCTCCTCCAAACACTCTGGGGCTTGCCTTTTGCCTTGGTGCCCCTGTTTGCTCCATTCTCTATCATTATCCTTCTGATTTGAGGACACAGCTATTGATGTTGATTGCTATCTGGTCACGTGAGGGAGGCTGAAAAGGCCCACACCGGTACAGCCAGCCCTCTTTTCTTCGCGCGAGCACACGTAAAGACTGTTCTTTAGTTTCCAGCAACCACAGGATGTCTGTGCACAATTGCACAGTTCTGTCCTGGAAATTGTTAAAACCAAAGATGGGGGAAGCAACGTGCGCCACTGATTGCTTTGTGCTTTTCTAATTTGCACGCAGTGGGTCAAAATAAAGAAATACACACAGACACAAAGGGATGGGCTCCTGATGGAGAGGGTGAGCTCCATGCTATCATTCGCCTTCAGAGCCCAAATTTCTTCTCTCTCCCTCCAATGTGGACTTTGCCCCCCTCCTATCCCTGTCTCACAGGGCTCTCATGCAGTACTGTAGCTCATGGGGACCTTAATTCTGGGGCCCCATCACCACCAGCTGTCCTCCGGGTTGTGTTTTGTTTTGTTTTGTTTTGTTTTGTTTTGTTTTACCATGAGTATCCTGGCAGAAATCGTACAGGGTTCTCTCTGCTCAGTGTGGACAGGGATCCTGAGGGAGGAAACTTCCCCCACCTAGCCAGTTCAGTTGGCTGATTTGACCCCAGCCTGCAGAAGGATGACAAAGGTCGCAACCAGATCCCTATCATCGAGAGGAATAAACAGAAACTTTGGAAGCAGATCTTTAGAATTTGCATTTGGCGTACACAACTGCTAACTAGTTGTGTACAATGGGCAAGACAGGGCATTTAGCTCCTCAGAAGCTTGTTTACTTCATCTTTAAACTGGCATATTGTAGCACTTAATCTAGAAATGTATCAAAAGTTCTTTGGGAATTCTAATGTCCTGGCTACAGAAATGTGAATCGTTCTTCTCTTTACTTCCTTTGCCACAAGGATTTCTTGCAGCACTCATTTTGGGGGTCCTCCCTTTTGCTTTTCAAAGTGATAATATAGCTAGTGTTAGGTTGGGTAGAGCTCATGGTTTAATTTGCTTAAAGCTAATCCTTATTCATGTTGTGCATCAAAGAGGGCCTTTAGGATTGTTATAACCCAAAAGTTTGTTCAAATCATGGAAACTTCTGGCACATTGGTCATTCTAGCAGGATTAATAATGTAGCGACTTTTTGTATCTATTTAATATACTCTCCATTATTTTATGCCAAAAAGGAAAACTAACCCACTGGACTCTTTGAAGTGACTCAAGTCTCTCTATAGTAACTATATCTAACATTATCATGGGTAAGTCATTCTCTGTTCCAGTAAGTGGATGAATCCAATTCTCCAATTTAGGTGATTAGGAGAAGTTGTGTGAAATAGGTAATAACTGAGAAAAGCCTTTGAAAATCACAGAAAGTGGTGAACTACCCTCAAGAAGAGGAACAGGCCAGGATAAAGGCAGGGAGATCAGACAGTTGGAGGGAAATTGGAGAAAAATAGTCTGGATAAGCTTGGACAGTTCCTCTGAAGGGAAAAAAATCCCAGGGTCAATTAAGTTCGCCAACAGTTCATACATCCTTCTTGTGGATTTAAACTGACCATGAGAATGATAACCTATAATATGGAAATTAGTTTAGTGACACTTATTTTACCTGAAAATCATTGTTTTCAGGGAACATGTGTCTATTATCATCAGCATGACCCAATGATAAATAGATCAGTGGTAGAGCTTTTAAATCAGGGAGGCGTCAAAGTCAACATTTTGTTTCAGGCATATTCGTCTAATGAAATGCAAATATATAAAAATAAAAAGAGGAGAACTATCCATAAAAAGATATTTAGAGGTTGTTGGAGTAGTAGCGAGAATTTTCCTTGTTATGTGAAAAAAGGACAGACCTGGAGACATGGCAGAAGTGGAAAATGTGGGCTTTGGCTTCTATTTGATTATCAGGAACGATCTAGATAAAATAATCTAAAGACTTGGAGGTTTCAAACTGGGGTTACCGGGGACAATAATGGGTTTGATTTTAGATACGGTAGATTTGAGGTTATGGTGGGAAAACAATAGAAATTTGGGTCTACACCCAGAAAGCAGAGATATGCCAGAGTTTGAGGAATCATCTTCAGAAAGGTCACGTTGAACTTTCTAAAGCAGTTGCTCTTTCAGGAGCGTAGTGAGACAAGGGGTGAGGGCTGAGGTAAGAACCTCGGGGGGGATTGTGTGCCTTCAGGAGGCAGGAGGAAGAGGTGCTAATAAGGATGTGGCAAGAAAGAGAAGAGCCCGTGAAGGTCACTGTCACAGAAGCAAGTGGGGGAAAGAGCCGGGGTTGAGAAGGAGGACGTAATCAGCGGTGTCATGAACCGACACAGGTTTCAGAAGGCCGAGAGCTAAGCAAAAGCCACTGACAAACTTAAACAGAAACATTTTGAGAGGCAAGAGTGGAGGCAGTTCTCGGCGGTTCTCAGCCCAGCCGTGCGTTGGGATCACCCGTGGATTTGGCACTAGTGTGCTCTTTTTGCGGAACGCGCGTAATCAGAACCCACACCTGGGGCTTCAGATTCAATTCGCCTCAAATCACTTGTGAATGAATTAGGGGTGATAAAAATAGAAGAAAGAGCTATGTCCTGAGAATTTTGATGATGAGAATGAGGAGCGAAGAGTGTCAGGATCGAAAATCCATTGGGTTCTATTTGGTTCCTTTTAAGAGCAGAGATCCGAGGGCGTATGTAGGTTGGTGGAGAGGACGGAAACCGGAAGAGAAACGAATGGGAGGAAATCCCTGATGAAGCCCGAGCCGGAGGAAGGGAGGAAGGAATGGGATCCGAGCGTGAGTTCAGGGCATGGCTTTCAATAAGTTTTGGTTTTCCTTGGAGGGAAGCAGGCTGCAAGGAGGAAAGGTAGGTGAGGCGCATTTAGGTGTTAGAGGTAGTGAGGTGGGAAGATCTGGGGAAGGCAGCTGCAGTGATGATAAATGTTGAAATCGATTTCTAGGCCCAAGATGGAGCTGCTCCTCTCTGGGGTAGCACACCGGCAACCCAAAACTTGGGTGACTTTCTGTTTCTATAAATGCTCCCTTTGACCAGAAACACAGTATGTATTCAGTCAGCCAGTCCCCAAACACCAAGCCAAGTCTGGGCTCCATACTTCTATCCTTTTTCCTCCTCACCCTAAGCAAGGTTAACTCCGTGGCCCCAGTTGGTTGGATTTTTTTCTCGTAATTTCCCATTCCTTGTTCTTTAGTCTCTATTCTTTATCCCATAAAAGCATCCTGCCTTCTGCCCCGTTTTGCAGGTCTCCAAATGGAGACTGTGTGCTTCGTAAAGTGTTAAATGAAGTTTGTTTCTTATCACCTAAATTGTCTTCTTTAATCATTTTTTTAACACAAACTTCTGTTAACAAAGGACAGAAGGTCAGCTGAGAGTGTAAGGGGCTGCATGAAGATAAGAGACTCAAAATTGGGGAAGGTTTGTTACAGCTAATCTAAAAATTCTAATAGACACAAGGGGCATGATTCTAAATAGGATGGTCAGGGACACCTCACTGAAACAGTGACATCTGTGCCTACATCTCAAGTTGGCGAGGGAGTAAAGGATATGGATATCTGCTGAGGGGCAGCATCCCAAGCAGAGAGAACTGCAAGTACAAAGGGCCTGAGGTAGGAGAGCACCTGATATGTTAAATGAACAGCAACATGAAAGGAGATACGGTCCGAGAATAAAAAGGGAGGAATGGTGGTGATTACTATGATCCATGATTGCATAGGACCTAGTACGCCTTTTCAAGGGATTTAGCTTTATTTTTTGTAAAATGGGAATCCACTCAAAGGTGGAGCAGAGAGGTGACATGATCTGACTTACATTCTAAAGAGATCCCTTTAGGGGCGCCTGGATGGCTTAATGGGTTAAAGCCTCTGTCTTCGGCTCAGGTCATGATGTCAGGGTCCTGGGACTGAGCCCCTCATTGGGCTCTCTGCTCATCAGGGACCCTGCTTCCTCCTCTGTCTCTGCCTGCCTCTCTGACTACTTGTGATCTCTGTCAAGTAAATAAATAAAAAAAAATTAAAAAATAAAAAATAAGATAAAAATAAAAAATTAAGAGATCCCTTTGGTTGCTTAGAATAGGCTGAAAGGATGAAAGAGTGGAATCAGAGGGATCTCCTGGCAGGCAACTGCAATAGTCCAGGCTACAAATTAGAGTGATTTGGACCAAAAAATGTGGCTCTGAAATTTCTTTTTTTATATTGAGTTTTTAATATATTTTGTAAAGAAAGAACCAAGAGAATTGCTGAGAGGTTGAATGTAGGGAATGAGAGATCCAGACGTGGGTGAGTCCCAGTTTTTTTAGCATGAGCACCGTGGGCAGTAACATTACGAATAATGGGATGACCATGGTGGACAGGGCAGGAGAAGGAATCAGATCTGCTAATGTGTGTGAATGTGCTGTTGTTATTGTGCCTTTGCTTATTCTTTACTCCAGACATTACTTTTTGCACTGAAACAATATTACCTTTGTTGAGATATATTTAGAACATATTTTCACAGGCTCTCTGAAACAGCTATTGGCTGAGAAGTGTACAAAATATATAATTCCAAGATAGCACAGAGACAAGCCATTTACTAGAAAGGAGCTTTCTGGTTAGAAAAGATTTTCATTATCCCATGGAATTCAGTACTTTTTGTCCAGATTAATTCTTTATAGTGTTTCCTATTTTGCAATTTGTTCAATTTATTTTTTTTTTTTTTTAGAATAAAGGGATTTATGACATATTCTCAGCCGCTGCCCACAGTTACACAAACAGTGAACAACTTCAGGAACCACCATTTTCGTAGTGGCCTCCTGCTACCTGCACAAGGCCGCTACCTGTGAAAGCAGTGTCAGTTTCAAAAGCAGTAACTAGTCATTGCAGAGAATGTGGATGATGCAGAAACACAGAAAGAAAAAAGTAACAAAAGTTAGTTGGCACTTTGAAATATATTGGTAAATTTCCTCCCGGCCCTCTTTTCTAGGAGTATGTATAAATAGATACTTTTGCGTTTCAAATTTGAGGTTAGGCTATAAACAGATTTAGTATCCTACTTACTATCCAACTTTTCCATTTAAAATATTCTAAGAATTTTTCCATGTTCCTATTTTTCATTTTTCATATCCATAATCTGGATAATGAAAACATCGTATGTTTAATAATTGTACCATTTTTGGATATTTATGATATTTCAAATTCAACCTATTACAAATAATGATATTCCCATCCTTCATCTAAATTTCAAATCCTTTCAGTCTTTGACCACATCAAAATGGGAATACTGGGCCAAAGGATATCCGTATTTAGCGACTTTTAATCCATTGTTTTCTGTGAAAGTTGTACATGTTCACATTCTCTGAGACTGCTTACCTCATAGGGTAGTGTGCTATTTCTAATCCCTTTCCTCTGGCGATACTAAGTAATTTCATCAATTTATTATATGAATACCGATTCAAAAAATATAGTTATTGATATCTTCTCATGTATTTTGAAGTGATTTATATCCTTCCACTGTTAATTCATTTGATGTTTTAAAAGTGGAATTTGTTTTAATCTCTGGTATTTTTTCAATTAAAGTAGAAGAGAACCAATCTATGTTTTTAAAATATGATGAAAGAGAAATCACTTCCAAATACCATCTAGATGAACAGTAAAGAACAAAACTCACTCTTTTGAGAAACATATCCTTT